>JAQHUG010000068.1:5506822-5511822 GCA_028555095.1 Dicrostonyx torquatus | reverse complement strand
GTAAACCTAGCTCTTGTTAACATTTCTATAGAAACATGCATTTTGATTAAGCCAAACAAAGTTAAAAAAAAAAAAACTAAAAAAGTACCCAGTTATTTATCTGTAAAGTCACAAATATTTTTTTCTTCTCAGGATTTTTCATCAGTATTTTTGTTGTTGCTGCTGCTTTACTTGTTGTTTTTATTTAGCATTTTTCATGGGGAGCCTTTCTATCTTAGACTGAATGCATCATTACATGCATCTTACATGTGAAGTCATTTCAGCACAGAATTCCTCTTTGGAGTCTTGTCCACCTCTAGCCTGAATCCCTCAGCCAGAGTAATGAGTCTTTGGTTGCCCCATCACTATCCCAAGGTGTGCTGAGAGGGTTCTGTCCAGTGTGTTCTCAGTTTCCCTTCCAAAATGGGTTAGAAGGAAGGCTATAGAGGGAGGGTTATGTGCAGGGCAGATGGGAAACCAGATTTATTTATAAATTTGTGGTAACTTTTCCTTGATGCTTGAGGTTGGGGCTTCCAGGGTTAACATACTTTCTGAAATCAAATTTTGAAAATGGAAATTTTCATTTCAGAGAGCTTTAATATCCATTTTTAAATTTTTTTCTCAATTTTACTAAGATTTTAGCAATTAATTAATGTATACATATAGTAAAAGTTGGGAATCTATGATAATACATGTATGACACTCAGAACATGTATAATAGCATGTATCAGGCAGCACTACTTGGTGTTTCCTGGTTGTTGGTTTAGTTTGAAGAGTTTACCACCTAAAACAGTATACCTTATCTGTCTGTGCAAAGTTTTCTATGATAGATACTACTCATTCATAATAGACTGGTTTTGTCCAGCCAATATAGAGAAAGCCACATTTCACTTTATCAAAACAAAAACCTACTACCTAGCTACATTTGTATGAAATCTAACACAATATGACAAAAATAATAGCTGAGCCCTCAGTGCACGTTGAACTGGTGAAAGAAATCAGGAACAGTTTGGCAAAGATAAAACATAAAATTAATTTTGTGCTGTTTTCATTCGCATTCATACCAGGTAGACGGTGTCAAATACCTATAGTAGGAGAGCTTGTTCATGCATGCAGGACAAAATAAAGATTAAAAGCTCCAGGAAATCAGCCAGCTTCAAGAAACCATTAAAGTGTGCCTGTCCCTCAGGCTTTACAGATGTGTTGATTGCTGCATTTCAATCATGTAAATATGTTACAGCATAAAGTAAGCAAGATTTCCTGTTATACAAGTGCCCCTATCTGGGGGTATGGGGTGGGGAGGGACGAAAGAGGACTCAATAACACACTGTAATGAAACCTGCCTTTGGGCAGCACATGCTGCAGTTCTGAATGCCCAGAAATACTTCGTAAGCACTCTGGGCTGCCTAGCAATGGGGATTTTCTAATTCTGGCGAGCTTGACAAAGTAAATACAACTCTTGAACATAAGGCAGCTCCTAATAAAAAAAAAAAAAAACAATTCCCCCTTGTAAACACCTACATTTGGCCCCATTAAAAATTCTTTCTTCATACCCAGGAACCAACAGACCCTTAAATATGGGGATCTCAAAGTAACTGGAGAGCAGTTGAGAGATTTAGAACTGTCAGGATGTTTTACATCGCCACTGCCACTGAGCACTTCATACACCATCTCGGGGCTTGGGAGAATGATGGTCTGCATACACTGTAGGCATTATACAGAGAAACACACTGGCCATTATGCTCTTGGGAGCCACTTGCTTGCAGCCAAAAGGAAACCAACGTGTGTTCATGGGTATGCTATCCTGGGTATAACAGTGCATACTTGCCACACATCTGGGCTGAGTACTCCTCCAGAGTTGCCAGTTCTAACAATAACATGCTTACCTAAGCTATTTTTAAAACTATCAGATCACAAAAGTTTCTCACTTCTGCCTTTTCAGATCTTAGGATTCTAGTCCATAACTAAGGACTAGAATCCAGCCAGCCTTCACCAGCCCCTGAACTGTTATGATGGCTGTGCTGCATTCCTAAAAATTCTCTAATATTTCAGAATAGACCTGGGTAAAAGATACTCATTTACCCTACTAGCAATTCACTGAGTGTATGGTATCAGATTATGGAAAGGAACAGGCACTACTTTCAATTGTAGTGACAAAAATAAAAAAGATTGTTGCTTTTGCTACGACCAGTGCAGTGTCCAGATCATATGAATTAAGGAAGAAAGAAATAGAATGGCAATTAGCCATTTGAATGTATTTCTAAAATAATTTTTTAACTTTAGCATTCAAATCTAAAACACATACATACACTTTTTTTTCCAGAAGCCATTTTATAATTCTTAAGAAACTTGATGGGAGGGGGCTGGAGACATGGCTCAGCAGTTAGAAGCACTGACTGCTCTTCCAGAGAACCCAGGTTCAATTCCTAGCACCCACATGGCAGATCACAACTGTCTATAACTCAATTCCAGGGGACCTGACACCCTCACACCAATGCTCATAAAATAAATTAGAGAGAGACTCTTTTCTCATTTATCCCAAGTAGAAAACGGGCACCCTGGGTAAAGTGTTCCTGGGATACCTATCCTAGTGACAATCAAGATCTCCTGCCTTCCCTGCTGCCACAGGCCCTGGGGTTTCTCTCCCTGTGTCCCTGCACACACTGGAACGTCTGTGCTCTTTTCCTGCACTGTGCTTTAGAGTGCAGACCTTGAATGAACAAACAGCTGGGACTAGGGAAGAAGTAGCCAGAGTGAGAATCTCTGCTACACAGTTTAGGAAAGATGGGTGAGAGAGTTGGGAGATAGGAAAAGCCCATTTTTTGCCATTTAGGCAACAGGGCCCAGGGATGGAAACTAGGCTAGTGACTAATCACCATCCCGTGCCCTTTCCCAAGAAACAGCAGGGTAGGGAGGGGTGCAGCAGGTAGTGAGGTGCAGGGGATACAGCAGGTAGGGTGCGGGGTGATAGTGTGGTGCAGGGGTGCAGCAGGTAGTGAGGTGCAGGGGATACAGCAGGTGGGGTGCGAGGGGGTAGTGTGGTGCAGGGGTACAGCAGGTAGTGAGGAGCAGGGGATACAGCAGGTGGGGTGCGAGGGGGTAGTGTGGTGCAGGGGTACAGCAGGTAGTGAGGTGCAGGGGATACAGCAGGTGGGGTGCAGGGGGTAGTGTGGTGCAGGCAATACAGCAGGTGGGGTGCGGGGGGTAGTGTGGTGCAGGCAATACAGCAGGTGGGTGCGGGGGGTAGTGTGGTGCAGGTGGGGTGCGGGGGGTAGTGTGGTGCAGGGGTGCAGCAGTAGTGAGGTGCAGAGGATACAGCAGGTGTGCTGCAGGGGTAGTGTGGTGCACGGCATACAGCAGGTGGGGTACGCGGGGTAGTGTGCTGCAGGGGATACAGCAGGTGTGGTGCAGAGGGTAATGTGGTGCAGGGGTGCAATGGTTAGTGAGGTGCAGGGGTGCAGCAGGTGGATGAGCATAAGGGGAAAGCATTTATGGTTTTTTGCTGTTGTTGTTTCCAACTTTAGGTAACAATTCGAGTTGTATTATTCTGTTATCTATATGCTTTTTTAAGCCCAACACATTGAAAGTAAAGAAGGGGGAAATCTGAAAGCTTTAGGGAGGCTGAGGCAGGAAGATTACTACAAGTATGAGGCTAGGTCAGGCTATTTAGTATAGGCTACAAAAAGAGTCATTGTCTCAAAGAAAGAAAAGAGGAGGAGGGAAGAAAGGAAAAGGGGGGGTCATATCAAGCAAGGTTTTTCAAAATTACCTAGTTTTCGGGATGTATGAACTAGGGAAAACAATGACTTTTCTACATCTTAATTAAAAGTTTGAGAGCACAAAGATTTGAATATGTTGTTATTACCCTGCAGTCCCAAAGATACTAATTTCCCTTTTTAAGAGAAGCAACCTGAGATAGTTATCCCCACACACTTGGTGCTGGAGCTTCTCCTCAGATGTGTCGCCCAGAACTCAGCCCCTCCTAGAGGAGAGCAGGCAGAAGTAAGCTAAGCTGGGGGTGGCAGAGAAAGACACGTGAGCACTTCATTGCTGGAATGTTTCTTCTGAATCAGAAGAAAATATGATCTAAAACACCCTTTGTACACTTGTCTCTGGAAACGTCTTTCATAAAATACAAGTGTTTGCAGTAACTATTGTTCTCCTTTATTGAATATCCACACATAACTTTGTAAGGAAATAATCAACAGTCATAGAACAATGTTTATATTACTTCTATGATCGCCTTGGCCCTTCAGAATTAAATCCAAATCATCTGTCATAATTTAGAAGCCATTCCAGATGTCTGCCAGCCACACTTAATAACCATTTGCTCACTTGTCTAATGCTCCAGAAAAGCTTCTGCCCTTCAAACATGACAAGCTTACTCCTGCCTCATAACTTTTCAATCGTATTCTCATCACCTGGGTCTTCTTTCTCCACATCTTATAAATCCTGCCTCAAAATTAAGATCTTAGCACAGATGTACTCCTAAGGAAGATCTTCACCAATTAAAGTGGTACCCACAGCTAGTAGTACCATGTCACCATGTTTCATTTCCTTTCAAGTATCCTTCACTCTCCACATTTGCCTGTCAATGTCTCCTTGAACTATGGAAGTATGCATTTTCCCTTCTGGAGTAGGTTTCATGAAAGCTGGAATCTTGCTTATCTTGCTCAATGTCTCTAATGTTTAGAGACACTCTGACACATAGAAAATTAATTGTAGATACTGAAGCCAGTTCATTCCAGTGCATTGAGGGTGTGACATCACTCCTGGTCTCATTGTTTTAGACTTACTTACATACTCCATACATAGCTAGCTGCAAGGGAAGTCTGGGAATGAAGTCTTTTTTATATACATATCATTATACACACACGGGCATGTGTGTCTTCTATTTAAGGGACTCAGTACTAAAGGAAACAGGAGAATAGATGTTGCAGAAAATCATCAGTCTCTGTCAAATATGAACCCAAGACCATGCTCACATTCTTTCCACAAGTACCTGTTCCCTTACCCAGGGA
>JAQHUG010000068.1:5476077-5493305 GCA_028555095.1 Dicrostonyx torquatus | reverse complement strand
CCGGTCCTGGGCTTTTTTTGGTTGGGAGGTTTTTGATGACAGATTCTATTTCCTCACGACTTATGGGTCTATTCAGATTGTTCACTTGGTCTTGATTTAATTTCGGTATATGGTATTTATCTAAAAAACTGTCCATTTTGATAATTCTTCTGAAAGATTAACGTTCCATGGTTCTGAGCAACACAAACTGGCTTTCCAGGGAACATGAGGAAGCTGTGAAGATGCCGACAAATGCCTGCCCAGCTGCTGAGGGGGAGATGTTCTCCATCGGCTGTCTTCAGAAAACAAACCTGGTGCTTTTCTTTTGGCAAAATATAAAACATATGAAGTGATTAGAACTACTTTAGTGGGTATTTACTTTCAGTTTGCCTCAAATCCAGGTGTAATCTCCATTGATTAGTTTGACCCTTCTGTTTGGGAACTGTGGGTACTGAGCACAGGTTGGCAGGTCGGGATAATTAGTTTGGGAACCTTTAAGACAAAATATGTTACTCTATGTGTCTAAAGGACCAGTTTGTTACTGTCCCAGAAGGGACAGATAGATAGTGGCTAAGCCCAGCACAATGGAGAGGCAGGCCTTGGGGAAGAGCTCCAAGTCCCATCCTCCTTGGGAATCCCTGAAGCCAGAGCAGTCAGCTCTGCTGCTTGAGTCTAGCCTGGGCTTTCTGTGAAATGCAGATGCCTTTGGCAGATGCCCCGAACCTGCCAGGGCATTTTAGTAGGCTGTTTCCTTCCATCCAGTAGTGGCAGAAGGAATCCATTGATCACATCAGATCCCTCCCTGAAAATCCCCCAATTTCCTATGGGAGTTCCTATTTTTCCCATACCTCTACCCATACAGACCTAGTACTAAGACAAAATCTAGGCTGCCAGCCAGCCAGATACCCAACCCCTGCCTCATCTGCAGTCTTTCCCTCTCCAAATATTAGGAAACAAAATCAGATGGAAAAAATATTCAGCTCAGGATAAAAGATCCATTTTTGCTTTGGCCTTTGCTCAAGTATGAAAAGAGACAGATGAATCCTCTGGTTGGATTTATAACGTGGAGAATCATTTCTTGCATTCGCCGTATTCATTGTTATTGAAACTGTTTCTCAGCAAAATCTCAACATCTAAAAGTTTATTTACACTGCAGCCTTGCAGTTTATCTTAAAGAAGGTCACCATGTGGTAGACTTTTTCAGAAGACAGATCTGGGCTGCAGCGGCACCTGAGCATTTACATGTCAAGTGTGTGCAGGCTTTGGAAGCCTCAGAGGAGAGCTCCCTGACACACCTGGCAAGGCTGGGACCTGAGCTCCTTTCTTGCTGCTTCACATCACACTGATGTGGCACACAGGGGAGGCTTGGAAAGAAAGAACCAAACACTCTGCTCAAGAATTTACATTGCATGGTGACCACATTCAAGAAATCAACAAAAGCAAGCAAAACCGCACAGAGACACACATTTCCTGGCCCTCTTTTGGCATTTTCAGAGGAAAAAAAATCTATAAGCAGCTTTCCAGTAAAGCATTTGCCTAGGAATAATTAATCATATCATCCCCAAATTTTTATGATCAGAAGTAGCACGTGAATAATATGTGACTTTTCTTCAAAGTCATTCAACCCAAAAGATTTCCAAGCATGTCACATGTCACTCTTTTCCCAGTGATGGGCATTTAGCCAGTTGGCTCACTCATTGCCTAGATAAGTGGGTGGGGGTGCTTAGGCAGTCACTAAGCAAATAGTTGAGGTCCTAAAATATATTTTATTTTGCTAGTCCTGGATAAACTAACTGCACTTGCTTTCCGGCTTAGATTGTCCATGCAGGCTAGACCTTCAAATCCACCTTGCCTTGTAGTACACTACTCCTACTGTTGGGCAGATCTCATTCCCCTTGTCAGAACCGAAACCATCACCTAAGAGCCCACTCAAGTTCCATCTCTGTAAAGCTTTCTCCTCTGCCTCTACCTTTCTTGTACCCAAACCTGAAAAGTTCACTGTGAGGGTGATTTGTGCACTTGCCTTATTCATGTCAGTGGGTTATAGGAAACAAGGTGTGTGGAAGGTGCTATGCTCGCTCCAGAATGCCTTGTAGATTCTGTTTGTCCAATTGGCTCCATAAGGCTACTCGCCATTTGGGAGGTTCCAGTATTGCACATGCGCACAGGCACGTGCACACGCATGCACAAATGCTAACATTCTGTAAGTTTCAGATAACTCAGATATAATTAAAGATCTCTTTCCCCCTGGTTCTTCTATGGTCAGTGACTATTAACACTGCAGAGACGCCTATAGCCTCAGACCTGGGAGCCATGCTTCCTTTTAGATCACTAAGCCTATCCTGCTCTCATTTCTGCTTGAAATCTTCAGTGGAACAAACTAGAGTACAAAGAACTGAAGGAGTTATTTGTGAACAAATAGGTCTCATCGGAGATTCAAAAAACAAACAGTTGCTTAATAAGCGGCAGGCTGAGTGCCAGGGGTGAGATGAAGGGTTCCGTGTGAATGTTCCAGGTTTTTCTGACCTTCTTCACCCACCTGACATCTTTGTTGACCATGCATCTGTACAGCAGTGTCTTTCATCTGAAATGCAGTTGTATTTGAGACAAATCAAGGAAGAACCTTTTCATAAATTATCTTACATGTCTTTAAATATTTTGATTATTTACACACAGCTTGTGTTTACATGACAACAAGGAAGCCTTTCATCAGGAAAGCCTCTAGCAGGGACATATGCTCGTGGGCAAACATTTTGACTAAAACGGTTCTAAGCCTTTTTTTTTTCCTTTCACTGAAGAGAGTTTTCCAAATGAAGGTCCAAGCCAGATTGTCTATGAGAGAACACTATCCTATCCTGTCTTGCCTGTGGCCCTGCCCTCCTGTTTTGTGCCTCACCCAATAGGGAGAATCATTGTTATCAGTCCTGGAGGAGTGGTTCTAAAACCCCTGCAGATCCTAAAATCTATGTATGCCAAAGCCCATCCTACACATGGCATAGTATACATATGCACCTGTATACTTTAAATGACCTGCAGACTACGGTAAGACCTAATACAGTGAGAATGCCACGTGTATAGATGTTTTGCTATATTGAATTGAGAGTAATAATGATATAAAAAGTGTCTATGTATTTAGTACAGATCATTTCTTTTTTAATTTCCAGTAGGGTTCATGCTTGTTGATGTGAGATCCACTGATCTGGAAAGTCAGCTCCTTCTTAAATTTAGTTTTTTTGTTTGTTTTGTTTTGGGGATTTTTGTTTGTTTATTTGTTTGTTTGTTTGTTTGTTTGGACAGGCTCTCACTACATAGCCCTGGCTTGAAACTCATTTTGCAGATCAGGTCAAACTCACACCAGAGATCCATCTCCATCTACCACTACCTCCCAACCAAATTTTGGAGTGTGTGTATATGTGTGTGTATTAGAGAGAGAAAATTTTATATTCTTTTCTGTTTTTTGGAGGGGTGGACAGGTGAGATAGGGTTTCTCTCTGTAACCCTGGCTGGTCTGAAACTAGCTCTGTAGACCAGGCTGGCCTTGAGCTCAAAGATTCACCTGCCTTTACTTCGTAAGTGCTGGCGTTAAACATGGGTGCCACCATCCCTGGCTTATATTCCTTTCAAAATAACAACATTCTTTTAAAACTGTGTCTTTTTCTAACCACAGTAACTTCTACAGTTCCAACAGCGGGGATGGATCTGCTTAAGTCACCTTTTTGGATCTGGGGAGAGATGAAGGCAGGAGTGGGGTATTCAATGCCAAGCTAGACTTTTGAAAGTCTCCTTCAGTGTTGTGCATTGAGGCAAATATAGTGAATGCTATGGCTAGCTCACCTGTGCCTCTGAGAGCTCTGCAGTCCACTAGTGTTTTTCTCACTATGCCAATACTTCTGTGAAAACTTGAGTCCCTAGAAAAAGTATAGTCATGAAATAGAGCCATCAGGTCAACTTATTCATGAAGAGAAGCAGGCATCTATGGGAATCCACCATTCCTGAAAGCTATAGTTGATTAAAAAGCATTTTAGGTCCCTGGCAAAAACAGAACTAGAAAAAACAATACTATAGCTTATGATTTTTTTTTCAATTTGAGTATTTGCATGTTTTCATTCCTACCTAAGAAAGAAAAATCTCACTAGGTTTAGTTTTGGACTCTGAAGTCTGCCCACTGAGAACCCTGTCCAGTTTCTAGCCATGGCTGTGATTGGTAGAAACTGAGTAAGAGTGGGATGTGAGGCTGAGGGGCTGCGTCTGAGGAACTGTTTCAGCAGAAGGTTTCATATGCACGAGGAGATGTTGATCAACAGAGCATAATATTGTATTCTGAACTGTGTGGGAAAAGCAAACTTAATTTTTCTCCTTTCCTTCTCTCACAATGCACTGCAGCGACTGCATTTGCCTCCAGACTTGTCAGACACAGTGAGCCGTTCGCGCAAACAGGATCTGGCAGAAGCCGCCAAGCAGCGGGGCCCAGGCTGTGGCATGATGGCCGGAGGCGGGAAGCACCTGGACTTCTAGGGAATCTTCCTTAGTAACTGCATGCAGAATTACCTGACGCCTAATTATGATTGCAAATAGCTTATGTAAATATTTTTCTTAATGATTTGACCCTCCAGTCTTTCAAAAACATGGGATTACAAAATGGAACCATCATTCTTTAGTTTGGATTGTTTCACTGTTTTTTCCACCGACTTTTGTACAAAAATAATACAGCAAAAATACTGTCATTTGACATCTAGCTGCTGTTGTGTATTTTAAAAATACTAATTCATTTTTAAATAAACACCCAAAAAACCCTCAAAACCTGGTATGCTTTAGAATCGTCCCTGGTCTATGTGGACTGTAGCAAGGGGTGATGGTAATATGCGTGCTGCAGCCCATAGACACAGAACGGGAATTCAAGCCATGTGTGATACATTGCTGTTTTTCTGAAAAGGTCACCAAAAACGGCTAAGACTTTTTTAAAAGAATGTTTTGTTTGCTAGTAGATGAAACAGTTTGCATTTGTGCATCCTGTTGTTTAAAGCAGTAAAGGCAAAAGTCATATTTGGGGGATTTCATCTTCCTTACCCCACATAATAGTACGTACGGAACTTGATGGACTGCACAAAGCAGCTGGCTGGACTGCTGATTTAAAGTTCTAAGTGACTGACATCAGCACTGTGAAATTATGTCAACAGACAAAATTCAAAATGGAAATTCAAGCTAGCAGCTCCACTAATGCTGGTATCCCCGAGAGGTGGACAAAGCCCAGTGAACAGGTTATGTCATGCAGGTCTAAGACAGAGTGGAAAAGTGAACGGAACTCAGATTTCCATTGTGTCACATAAACCCTTTGTTAACTATGAGCATTGGCTGAGCATGTTAATGAATCTCTAACCATATAACGTGTCTTGGGAACACAGCATATGGACCAAGTTTTCCTGTAAGACACTAGGATTTGGCGTCATAGGTCTGTATTCTTGAAGGGTTTGACAAATCATAGGTACAAAGTGAAAAGTAAAAAGCAAATGGCATGTATTTAAAGACTCAAGGTTTTTTTAAAGATGTTTAGCTTCTATTGGCAGAAATTGAATTTCCAAAATACATTTTCAAATAAATAGAACATTTGAAGTACCTTTAACTAACATTTTAAGCAGCATCCTTTTAATATACCACAAATTATACTTTATTTTCTCTTGACAACATTGTAGAAAACAAAGACTAGGTCTTTAAAACTGTCTAACCAATATGATGAATGTCAGTCACTCTTAAAAAAAAACCCACTGTAGCATAAACACAGACTGTATACAGCTCTTATTCAGAATTAGAATAATTGAATCAATGGCAGTGATTTTCCAGGACGTCAATCTCTCCATCATACCCTGTCACTACCAGTTTATTTTTTGTGATAAAATAAAAAAGACAACTATTTTGTCACCACGACTTCATTAGCACTAAAAAAAAAAAAAAAAAATCATGATGATTCTTTTTTTTTTTTTTAGAATGTCTGATTTATTTTTTTTTCATCCCTTTTAATTCTAAAGACACAAATTCTTCCCCATTTTCTTTTCAAAATAAAGTTTCAGAATTGATCTGTCAGTTAAAATTAAAGGGCTTTTATGTTGAGGAGAGGTACTTTTAAGATTTAAAACAACTTCAAAAAATTGATTTCTTCCACCGATAATAAGTCAGGTTGCACAGTATCCACAGAAGCCCAGCCGTCCTCTGACAGACTGTGAGTGTTTGACTGGTGTAATAACTAACCTTCCTCTTCCCTGCTGAGAGTCATCCCACACAGACACACCACAGCACCATCACATGGCATCTGACTCTGAAAGGAAGGGCGAGGCCAACAGATAGGCAAATTGCTTATGAAATACTTAATAAATCATTGGTCTGCTTCTTGGCTACAACATCTATAAATTTAACAGTCAACTATTAGTAGGTATGAGCTTTACAAATAGATAAATTCCCTAGAAATTGAGTAAGCATATTTGAACCCTTAGTTTAGAGAGAAATTAAACTTTTTGAACTCTTTAATAAATAGAGTACCTGGACTTTCCAAAAACACTACATCCACTACTTTGTTTCTCAGGTTCCCTAAGCACATTTTAATAATAAGAAGAAGAAAGAAGCTGCTATTGTAAACAGCTGTACAGTGCTGGGTTTTTTTCCTCTGATATAAACCCATTCTAAAAATGTTTTCCTTCATCTAGAGATTATCTGTTCTCTATTACCCCAGCAGCTTCCCACATAAAAATATTGCTCTTCAAAATGCAAACATTAATATATGTTTATTATATGCCACTATATATATGCGTGCCCTTCTGATGCATTATCAAATGTATAATCTACTCATATATTTTAAACTCTCTGGAATATAAATACTTAAGAACACTGTCAAAGAGAAGTTCTATAATATCTCTATATCTTTTCAGTGTTTCCAGAGTGTTAACCGCAAAACCCTTTCTGGTATTCATTCCTATGCTAGATCTGCCTTCTTTAACATGAGGTAAATATTTTGACTACTATAGGTTGCTCAAGTAAGGGGCTCTGAGACCATCTGCATTTTTTGTGAATAGCCACTAAGCAAGATCATTTTTATCTTATTTTTTACTTATTCTTTAACACTATACCTAGAACCTTCTAATACTAACACCAAAATAAATGAAAATGCTTTAAAAGCAAGGGATATCCTGCTGTTGATTCCCTGTCTTTTAATTTTACTGAATGGGACATATACACCTATAGCAAGGGTGTGTGGGGAAACCCATATCAGTTAAGCCCATTATTAATGTCATCTCTAAGACATCACATTACTCTGTTCCCAAGATAGTCACCATCAACAGTATACGAATTAAGCAATATAAACCCTAAAGGTTTACACTTTGAACTTGAAAAATGAGCAAGCAGTTTATTCATCTATGACCAAGGCAAAAAAAAAAGTTATTGAAAAACAGAATAATGTGTATTTGCCATCTATAAACTCAATATAGAGACCACCCCCCTCAAAACAAAACCAAAATAATCACTTTTTCTTGAACATTAAGGCCCAGAGCACAAAGATGTGAGTAGAGATAGTCAGTCAGTGCCATCCTGTGACCACAAACGCTCACAGAACAAAGCCGCTAAACGTTAACACCACACATGGAATTTTTAGGAAACTCATTTGTGATGTTTCATTTAAGCAGGAAGATGATGTAAGCAGTGTTGAGAAGCCGGTTGTTCACCACCGTAGAAGAGTTGTTGGAAGGTATATCCTTGGAATTTCATTGCAGTGCAAAGCATTATTTTCACCTAGAGTAGCAGTTCTCAACACGTGAGTTGAGACCACTTTGGGGGGTTGAATGACTTCTTCACAGGGGTCAATCCTGTATATCAGATATTTACATTACAATTCACAACAGTAGAAAAATTACAGTTATGAAATAGCAGTGGCCATAATAAGATTATGGCTGGGGTCACCACAATGTGAGGAACTGTATTAAAGGGTCGCAGCATTAGGAAAGTTGAAAAACACTGATCTAGAGTGATTCAACTCTGATTCCATTCACCTGATGTACCTAAGTTAGTCAAACCTTGAGATAAAATGCATGGAGAATGTCATAAAATTTGGTCTTCATCCTGGAAAATGGCACTAAAACATCCTTGCAGATTTTCCATTGCAAAAATCTATAAACATCTGTCAGTAAATAAACATGAAAATGATTACTGGGAGTCAAAAACCAGTTCCCGGGCACCGGAACCACACAGCCTGGGATACAAACAGCTCATCTCTCTAGGGTGCATGCAGGCAGAAGGCAGGGCTGCTGCTCTCATCCTCCTGGACCAGAGGCTTCCACAGCTGAGCATCCCTCTTTCAGAACATGCCAGGCTGTGCCACTGCACCCTGGCAATCCTGACCCTCTGAGGACTTTTATACGCGTCCAGCTGCACACATCCAGAGCCTCAGTCCTCACATCACTCCCAGATCTGACACCCCAAATTCCGTGTGCCATTCTCTGTCGTCAGTGTGCTCTCCTCAGCAGAGTCGGGGGCCAGCACAGGCTGCCTGACCCCAGCCCAAACACAGCCAGTTAGAAACTGCTCTTTTTTTCTGAGGAAGAAGTAAGCCAGCCAGGAGTGGCTGCAACACAGACAGCCCTTCTCTGACAGTTCCTTCAACACACATCCCTTGGGGAATGGAGGCTGCAAAATGTCAGGGGGTAGAAATGTCTGCAAGGGCGATTGTACCAGTAGTGTATGTGTGCCAGCAGGCAGTGCGGGCTGACACGGACAGTGATTACAAGCACACACACACACAAACAGCAGTCCAGTTAGGACGGCATCTCTAAACATAAAGCAATTCTGCTAGAATAAAATTAATAGATCTAAGTCATTTGCTCATTGGTGATAGCTTAACTAACAGGATAACTTAACAGGAGCTGTCCAAATCCTCAAATTATTTATTTCTTATCATTTGTTTTTGGGACTTAAAAAAATTTAGAATTTGAGTCCATGGAAGTCTATACCCAGACGTTTCTCCATGTATGAATTTTTTAATCCAGAAAATCAGGAGCCCCACACACATTTTTCACTGCAGTTCACTTGAAGAAAATATGTCTACTTTGACTTAAGTGTTGCACAGAACAGACAGAAAATAACAGGCAGGCAGGCCTTTTGCTAACCAACAAAGGCTTATTTCTTCTTTCCATCCACTGCTTGGGCTCAGGCACTCCTGCCCTGCATGCCGCCACTTTAAACATGATCAGATCTGTGCTTCTCTGAAAATAACAACAGACCAACAATGGGCCCTGCTTCATAGACTTGGGGATGTTTGGCTTCAGCTGCCAATGACTGAAGGCCTTTAACTCCCACCGGCCAGTCACAGTCTGCTTTGTTGTTGTCTGTTGCTGTGTCTGCGCTCATTATTCCTTGACATGCAACATTCCCCCTCCACCCTCCAACCAGCCACAGAGGCACAGAAAGCAGGACTCAAATGGGGACAGCTGTAGGGGTTCAATGGGAAGTGGTGCCGCTTGTGCAAAGAGGAGGGAGACAGGATGGGGAGAGGTGTTATCTGAGAGGGGCAGCAGCTTTCGGAGAGTCTTGTTTCAGAACTCAACCTTTGAATATACTTCAGTGAAATTATTGTGGAGATTGGCTGCCCAGTTTGAAAATGCCAGCCTCAGTTCAAAAGACGATTCCTAGGGAATCGCGTGTTGCATTTTTTAAAATTATTTCTGCACTTTGAGCTGTTAAATGAAATAAATGGATAAATTGGAAGGACTGACATTTTCTGTACATGTTGTAGGATGCAGATCCACACAGCTGTGAATGTTTTCTTTTTTCCTGATACATAGTCAACTTCGGTGTCTGTAAAAATTATTTCCTTGAGGACCATCAGGTTGTAAAATGGAGTGTATAGGAACCTAACCATTGATTGAGGATGTTAACCTAATGTGAAAACAAAATTTGTAACACCACACTATAAGGTTAAAAAGAAAATAGTGTAATAAAGAAAATACAAAGGCTTTGGCATGGTTTTTACAATCAACAATGGTTAATTTTGATATGTATTTGTGAACAACTTCAAAACACTTAGGTTTAAAACTCTTGCAAGCACTTTTAATTGATTAGGAATGAATTCTAGATGCACAAAATGATTGGACTGTGAACAGTAATACAGCTATATCTAAGAACAATTAACTTTTTGCTGGCCAAGAAAGAAACAAATGATTGCATGAAAATGTGTATAAAACATCTATAGAGTATTCTTGTCAAATATAAATGAAATTAACTTTATTATAGAAATCATTCTGAGGATTTCTAGGGAAGACAAATACTTACATTTTGACATAAAACAAATTGGATTATATCGAAGACACACTCTACCTTTTAGCTATCAACTTCTCCTTGAATTTATATCTTACCCTTTTTTGCACATAAACTTCATCTGTCAACAACCTTTGGAAAAACCAATGGATATTTCTTACATATATCTAGTGTGTGTTGTTCCAGGTTTAATTATATGCAAAGGAATGATACAAACTTGGAACATCAGTCCATAAACTATGAACAGATGGGTAGAAGTATTCGATATATCTTGATAAAACTCTTAAATCCATGGCAAATCTTGTCAATCATGGTTTCCTTTAAACAACCACATGAGCCAACACAGATCCAATATCCACCAGCCTGTGTTGTTCTTTTCTTCGTTATAACATACAAATGCCCATTTACAAATAATACACCAAAATTAATAAAAGTTTGGATACCAAAATGAAGATTTGTTCCAACTGATACCGTGCCTTCTGTATGCAAAGGTCCTTGTTTCTAGTCCGTTCCCAGGCTCCAATACAGGACACAGTTGCAAAGTGAAGTGCTTCTAACAGCCATTTCTCTTTCCTTCCTGAACACCCAACTGTTGTGTCCACATAGTCACTGACTGAGTGAACACGGTCTCCTCTCTTGATCACGCTCTCTCTCTTTACTGTAATCGGGGCCAATACTGAGACATGTCAGGTTCACTTCCAGGAACTTGGACAGGAACTGACACTCCGGGGGAAATGAGTCCTGTAAATGAATAAAGAAAAAAATAGCCACAAGGGTAGACTCTAAAGGTGGCATGCAGCATGAACACACAGACTTTCTAAAAACCCCTGACACTTCATAATATTTCTTTTTTACTTTACATTAAAATAAAAAGCTTTCAATCATTAGAAAGAAAAGGAGACCTTTTGAAACTAGAGACTATGTTCCCACATGCCTCATGAAACCCAAGTCCAACCTCCGCCACATTTAGAAGTTTCTCCGTACAGCCATCTCTGGAAGACTTATGTGGTACCTCTTCAGCTGGCATCAAGAAGCTAGAAGATGTATAAGTCTTCCAAAAAGTACCCACATCAAACTCAGTGGACCCTCTCAACTGTCCAGCTCAGGCTAAGATGTCTTCTGAAAATGTGATCTCAGGCCTTGTCTTCATACACGGTTTCTATGATCACATTCACCACCATAAATGATGTCTCTTTTGTCTATATGGTGTCAACTCACTAACTTAACTGAATTTCCCTTTTCAGTCAGTTTTGTCTAAAGGCAAGAGCAGTAAAATGTTCACCGTGCCCCTTAATGCGGTCAGAGGTTTCTTCTCAAGTCACCTGTAGTGTTCAGGTGATCAGTTGGCCAGAGAGACCCAGTAGACCACTCTGCACAACTACAGAGAGCTCACCTGTTGAAGTAGTCCCCGAGGTGCCCATGGGCTGACTGTTCATGTGTGTTTGCATGTGCGGAGGGGTGTAGGTGTCATAACTCCGCCCATTTACCGAAGGGCTGGTGGGTAGCATGCAGGAGTATGAAGAGGTCTGGCTGGGGACTGGGGGCTGCCGAGAGAAAGAGAAACCTGTGATTACTGGAACCACATCACACAGCTCCATCCTGGGGTTCCTGCTCCCCAGAGCCTCTGCCAACAAGCCTGGTCATTACTGATACCTCCTTGGAATGTACTAGAATTCCATATAATGAGTCTAAGCATGACCCTTCATCATCAGCCACCACCAGAGTGAAGCCAACTGTGTGACCAATGTCTAGAACAGTGTTGGCAATCTGTACTTTTACCTCTGCAGGGGTTCCTAGCACAAACCTAGATCTGTCTGAGAATGCTAAGATCCCCAAATTCCCAAGTTCAACTTCGGGGAAGAGAGCAATAGGAGGAATCAGGGAACTTTGGGAACCTTCCAGTGCTGGGCTTGGAGGAGTAGAGTTTTGTATTTAAAAAAAAAAAAAAACAAAAAACTATGCAACCATAATGAAGTGAGGTTAAAGAGGTCAGAAATGTCAGCGAATGAATGTAACTTAAACTTGACCTGCGAATTAACTGACTTCTTAACTAACCCCAAAGTTCTGTTTGAGTCACATCCATAAGATGTATTGCTGTCTTCTAAGCATTCAAAATGGAAATGTTGAGGAGTTAAACTTCTCTTGTAACTAAATAAGAAATAAAGAAATATGCAGAGCCAGGCTAATCCCCCATGGGAGTCCTCATAGGTTATCTGAGGTCAGAAAACTGCTGGGGTGAATGGGAAGCCCAGCACCAGCAATAGCTGCTCTGCTCTGCACATGCTTGACACCCCCAAATCCTCATTCACAAAGACTGACACACACTGAAGAAGGCTCAGAGGAGACGCCCATTCTTTGCAAGACAGGATTTTGGCCAACAGGATAAAGCCACTGACAGAGAGACCACCCCTCCCCAATTCCAAAACTTAAAGAGTTTTCTCTGAACTGTAAAACCACAGATCCTTTTTATTTTCCTTGTTCGATGAAGCCATTTACTTTTGTTATTGTACAATCTGTATAATTTTTGAAAGTCAATGTTTGAAATCAATCGACCCAACATATTTCTTTATATGTAGAAGCAAGCTTAACACAATCCAGCATCTATCTAATTATTCCATTTTGTTTTTCCATGTGCACACTACATTACGCTCACAGACACCTAGATGTTGCTGTAAGATATAACACCACACAACACACTCAGTGGCCTCATTAAAGTCAGATGCTCATGTCAAGTTTTAAAAGACAAGCAGGCACAAAGGGCCCTGCCAGGATTTCAGTTTGCATTTGTTTCTTCTTCCTGCAATCACTTCCTCTAGGCATCCTGACTTCTGGAAAATTCCAGGTTACAGCAATATTAACTAATGGACTGTTGGTCCCTTCATGTACATCAGTTGTGCTATGGCCAATAAAAACAAAATAGAAGATAAGCATGTGAATAAATACTCTAGAGTTGTCTATCTAGATGTTCCAATATTGGTCTGAAGACTGGGAGACTTTTATTTTGCTGTTATTTGAATTCCAAACCTGGCAGAAGATGTTCAATGGATTAGAAACAATCTGTGTAACCCCAGAACTGTTTCCAGCATTGACTCCTGCCCCCAAGCTCATACAATCGGGCATCTCTATCTGATAGTTGTGCAATCAGGAGACTTAGAAATACTGATTCAGAAGACACATAAGAATCCACCCAAAGGTCTAGTATGTCCCAGGAGCCCTGTACATCTACCATTAGAAAGTGCCAGCTGAATCCAAGACCTGCCCCGAAGAGCACAGGCCAGGGTACTAAAGTGAGAATACCACCAGCTTTCTAGGCAGCAAGGATTACTACCCACCTATCACATCATCTACAGCTGATACAAATTAAATTTCAAGCAAACATTTTCTATTACGTTTACTTTTAAATAAAGGACTAATTTTCCTATTTTAGTAAATGTATTTCACTGTGTAAAGAGGAATCTCACTTCTCAGCCCCCCCTTTTTTTTCTTCCTCACTAGTATCTCATGGACCAAAAATAATCATCAAAAATATTTCTGCTGATTCTGTGTTTATTAATACGAACACACTAACATAAACATGAAGTTTTTACATACTAACATCTTAGTACCCTATATTATGCCATCATTATTTCCGCTTTATGGCACAAGCTTCATTGGTACCCAAAACAGACTCACACTGCCACCCAGAATTACCCCGCTAACATGATGATAAAAGGCACATTAACTTGACTGAACAGATCGAGTGTTTGTTTTTCAAGGGCACGAATCAATCAGTCAATCAATCATCTCAAAGAGATTGGATTGACTGTCTCAGAGTTGACTGGTCAAGCCAATCACTGTCACAAGAAGGACTCCCAAGGGGGTAAATGCAGCGGATGGGGTCTGCAAGCCCAAACCCATTCCTTGTCCTGTGCAGCAGGTGGCCAGCCTCTCTTACTTGCATAGGCAGGTTGTTTGCCATGGTGAAGCTGGGCATAGGTGGCAGAGCACTGTACGTGTTGGTGAGGGCGGTGTCTGTTCGGCCCAACATGGAGCCTGACGTGAAGGAGGAAACTGCAGAGAAGAGAGAACGAGCAAAGAGAGAGATGGAATGTCATTACAGGATGAGCACCCAGGGCAAACAGTTTTAAGAACGTTTCTTGGTAGTTGACACTTGAAGTTACCAGGTGTGGTGGGCTGTGGAATCGGCTGGTAGACACTGGTGCTGAAACTGCTGCTGATAGGAATGTGGCTGGGGGTATTGCTGGCCTGTCTTCTCTGGTTCCTCAGTTTCTCTTCTCTTCTCCATTTAGCCCTTCGATTAGAAAACCATACCTGGAAATGCGGGGAACAGGTTAGCCCTGTGCTCTCTACCATCTCTGCCACAAACAAAAACCCCTCCATTTCTGTCTTTGCAAACTGACCCTGTTCCTAGTTATATAAATGACTGGTATACAGACAAGGCAATGCATAAAAGCCACATAGTCCCTAGGTACCTGTATTCTTGCTTCAGGTAGATCTATTTTGGCTGCTAGTCTTTCCCGGGCAAACACGTCTGGATAATGGGTCCTCTCAAACTCTGGAAGAGAAAGTTGGTTTTATATGTTATTCCAGAACTACACAAAATATTTGAACCCTGATCAAGCTGGCTTTTGCCACCCCACTGCCATCTCCTCCAACCAATTTCCTTTCAAATAACTCTCAGTGTATTGACTGTACTTGCAAGAACTTTCCCTCCAGAACTAAGTGAAGTTTTCTTTGGAATGACATTCAGTGAGTGTCACCATCTGTGCCCTGGGACAGCCAGAACATCATTTTCTTTATATGTCAGAGTTTGAATCTTTCAACTTACTGGTATGTGAAAAGAAAGAAAACGCATGTGGATATGCACCCCCCCTGAGAAGGTGTGCAGAGGGGAGGGGGAGACAGAAGAGGAGAAGGAAGGGGGTTCAGTCTTTTATGCAAAGGACCCCTGCTAAATTTAGCCCTTTGTGCTGTTTGGTGTGGCATTTACTTTGACTTAAGACTTCTCTGATTTGAAACATTCCCATCACCTTTCTCCAGAGCCTCAATCTGCTCCTGGGTGAAAGATGTTCTATTTCTCTGCAGCTTTCGCTTCAGCTGAAGCCGCATTTGAGCCTCATCCGAGTCTTCCCCATTCGAACTGATGGAGTTGGTGTTCTCTCCCCCTCCTTCCTGTTGCTGGCAGCCATCTGCAACAAAAAGAAGAGGACAATAAGAGAAAGTGGAATGACATGGGGGGAGCTCTGGATGGGACATGCGATAGTTATAAACTCCAAGGGCTGGGCAGTCTGAGTCCCCACAAAGCCTTGCTAAGGTAATCAAGGGTTAGCCTTCCGGGAAGGACGCTGTCACTTGAGTCCTTTTCCTTTATGTTTTCATCTAGAAGAGACCTGACAGTCCTCTCACAAAGCAGCATTTCTTTGAATGACAAAGCAATCCAAAAAGTTTCCAGGCAAAAGGATCTTTCACTACTGACTCCCCACAGGCCACAGCCAGTTCCAGCCCTGCGAAAGTATTTACCTATGGCTGTGTTGGGGAAATAGAGTGATGTGCAAGGTTTTAGCTGATCTATAATCAGTAATTCCTATCTAATCAATTAGATGTTGATAGGTTTGTAGAAAATGCTATTAAGAAACCAAACCAAGCTTGTAATCTTTAAAAAAAATATTTATCTAGTTTTTATTTGAATTCTGCACAGTCAATTTCATTTTAAAGGTTGTGAATTTAGAAGTGCTTGCATTGTTCTGCAGTTTTATTCAACCATTGTGTGAGTGTGTTTCGCCTTGACACCTATTACGAGCACAGCTGTAATTATATCATCACCAAGAACAGGCTATAATTGCTGAAAATGGAATTTTATATTTAGATAAAAGGACTGTCCATTCTTTGTAATGTGTTGCACCAGAGAAAAGTAAGATTTCTTTTAAATTTTTAACGTGTAATTTTAAAAAAGAAATCGTGGAGAGTTCACTAACTAGCTAAATATGCTATGCCGCAGCTGAATCCTCGGCCTATCATTTAAGTGGTACATTTTTAATTAGGGCATTTCCACCACTTTTAATGTAATTTCTATCATTAAACAGGGAAAGTTTCATTGTTTTCCTTTGCGCTTGGTGAAGAGATATGCACTTGGGCTAGCTGGCTCTGCCCTGCACCTTGCCTGCAAGGAGGCAGCCTGTGAAAAGGAAAGGATTCCATCCCTGGCTGGGCTTCCCAGAGCACTGAAGGCTCAGTCTTGGGTCCAGAGGCCTGTGGTCCCTATGGGATACCAAAAGGGACTGTCCCCCTCCCGATCCTAGAAACTTAGCCAGTTTGGGGGGGAGGGGCCGCCAGACCTCTGTGGGAATCGACTTGGCCAGGAATATCATTTATAACCAGGAGACAATAGGCAGCGCCTTCAAAGAGTTCAGGGAATTGTGACAGGATCTAGTGGGATCTTTTCAGGAACTTTGAAATGTTTTAAAACCCCAACTTTCTCCCCCATTTAAACAGGCGGATTCATCGGCACTGGCCACCATATGGGCCCTTGGAGATCTATTGAGATGACCACCAACACTTGAATAGCGAGGGGCTGCTTTTCAGCACCACACAATGCCCTGCGAGTAAGGGAAACTATTAAACTCCTGGGGCAGGAGCGTTGGCAAACTTTCGTGGGCAGAATTTTGAGGCCACAATGAGCACGGACAACAAAAGGATTCTCTTGAGGCGTGCAGCGGGCCACATTGTGTTACAAGCAGCCCAGTCAACAGACTTTTCAGCGAAGTGTGTTAACCCCTCTGCACTGCTGTCATTAATCACTGTCCGGAGAGCGGGCGCCTCGGTGCTATTTAGGGCGCTTGGCTGGGCGGAGGGGGTGGTGATGGTGGTGGATGGGGGGCCAGGGCCGGGGGTGGAAGGAGGTGGAGAGGATGGATGGGGACTAGAGTTGGGGCTGAGGGGAGGCGGAAGAAGAGAGG
>JAQHUG010000068.1:5452937-5476054 GCA_028555095.1 Dicrostonyx torquatus | reverse complement strand
GATTATTAAAATGTTTCCAGTCTTCTGCTTTCTCCCATATCTGCCCCATAGTGTCCCATTCCTGACATGCCCCCTCTGAGACACACACACACACAGAGAGAGAGAGAGAGAGAGAGAGAGAGAGAGAGAGAGAGGAGGGAGGGAGGGAGGGAAAGGGGAAGAATGGCTTGGGGGAAGGGCGGGGTGGGAGTATTCCAAAGAGATGATGGCCAAAAGGTATAAGAAGGGACAGCGGAGGGAAAATGTGGAGAGGAAAAAGAGAGTGGAGTGTCGACTGCGGTGGGAGAAAACCACGAAAAGGAGAAGGAGGAAGCGTGTATTGGTAAACAAGCCGCAGGCGTCCCGCCCGACAGCAGATGAGTGGGGGAGGGGAGGGTCGCTGCTGGAGGAGACACGCCAAACTCACGTGTAGGGGCACAAGTGGCTGTGCTAATTTGATGCCCCAGGTCTCTGGAGGACTTTTTAAAGTGTTTTTTTCGGGGGGGGGGGGGTCGGGGATGAAGATGGCCTGTCCCTTTTATTATCGGATTCAGTGGAGTTTTTGTTTTGTTTTTTTTTTTAAGCCCTTTTTTAAAGTCCATCCGTTTCTGCTTTTGGAAAACACAAACACAATCCAGCCTGGTCACTCCTCCACCCAAAAGAAAATCCCTGGACCCACCCCTGTCCCTTCTCTAGTATGTTGTATCTTGACAATTAAACAAAGCTGGGGGTCTCCCTCAGAAGATGCCTGCAGATAGCATTCATCAGCTTCTTTGACGTCACCCTAATTTTAAAGCATAGGGATTATATTCATTGCCCTCCAAGTACAGGCACCACACACAAGCATGCACCGGAGATATAAGCCTAGGGCCTGCACTGACTTGGGGAGTGATATTTAGGGAGAAAATTAAGCATATAGGAACAGGCAAACTGCATTTTAAATCTTTTTTCCTTTTCATATATATATAAAATATATATGATATATGTATTTTGTATTTTATATTTTGATTTAGTTTAAGTGGAATCAGAGTCAATAAGGAGAAAATGCTGCAGCCACCACATCTTAACCAAGGCAGAGAACATTACTCAAAAATAACAGCTGTTTGCAGCCAGGTGGCTGAGTGGTCACTTAGATAGAGCTGAGGTTTTTGTTTTGGGTTTTTTGTTTTGTTTTTCTTTTTCTTTAGTGGCTTTACCTTCCACCCTTAAATCTTCTAAGAAACTAAAAATAGAAGTTAGAGCTTTCTAATTCCCTGCAAGATAAACCTAAGTGGCAGGCAATTAAGATATCTCCTTTAAAAGGCATCCCCCTCCTAGCGGCGCAAAGAAGGGACCTTCAATGGGAGCAGCACATCTCCCTGCCTAATCCTAGCTGAGAGTGAAAGCACCTCCCATTATCCCCAAGACCATCTGATGCAGGGGGCTAGGATTTGGTTCCTGGAAGAAGGAGAAGGGAGAGAGGGAGAGGGGGGAAACAGAAAGAAAGAAGAAGAAAAAAAGACGCTGGGAAGTAAAATCATTCCTTAGCTTCTTAGGGTCTTAATCAGTGAGGCGGAAAACAAGCAAGAAAAGATAGCAACGCGGTTGCGGAACCTTTTCAGCTCCGGAGCGCGAATCAAAACATTGAAGCATCTGTTGAAAGGAGGCTGACTAAATCCTATAGAGGGCCTGGGTATTATGGGAGTTGGGGAGAGGGGAGGAGATGGGGAAAAAGTGTCTTCGTGATCCCTAAAACCACCAAATCGCTGGAGAATTGGGGCTGGATAGAGTCATCTTGTTATTGTCAGCCCTCGTCCTCAGGATTTTATTCGCCGCCGCGTGGCGTAGATCAGATGGAAACCATATTTGTCTCCCTCAGAGACCTAACCTCTCCTTATGCTTCTGGAAATGGACTCTTTAAAACCCAAGATCAGCATCTCGGGCCCGGAAAGGGGGCCAGAAAGGGAGGGAGATCCTCTTAGCACCAAAAGGCCAGAGGAATCCCCAGGAACTTAAGCCTCGCGAATCGACGCTCACAAACAGAGCCCGAGGTCCCCACGCGCAAGATTCTAAGCTCCTTTGGAGCCACGCTTCCTCCCCAACGCTGGAGGCGGGGCAGAGAGTCTTGGGGGAGGGGAGCACTTAGATGGGGGGTAAACAGGGTGGATGGGTAGGACGCTCAGGAAGTGTATATCACCCAGCATTCTCTAGTAACTAGCTGCATTAAGTTAAAAGTCCCTGAACTAGCGCCACCTCTCGCCCCCAGTGGTCACCACCAGGCCCTTAGGATTTTGTCTGTAGCTCTGCTGCACTCAGGAATGAAAAAAAAAAGAAAACCTGCCCTAAACCGGCCGCGCTGCACCTCCAGAGGAAGCTACTGCCCTGGACATTAGTCTCAGAAACAAAAACAGAAAGGGATATCCTTTCCCTGGTCCTCAAGCAAACGTGAGCCCTAAACACCAGGGAGACCCAGGGGTGGAGGCTTCTGGCCTCAAGCCTCCTAGGTCTGAACTTCTCGGCCTATTGCCTACAACCGAGACACCTTCGATCTAGTGGGCGGGGAAGGGGTCAGCAGGACTCCAGAGTGCTGGAGGTGGAGAAAGGAAGGTCACCAGATGGAGTTCCAGCTTCGCTGGGGTGTGTTCTGTGGGTATGAGTGCGGGAGTCCTACAACTTCAAACGTCAGGCCGTGCGGAGTTGGCCACATCTTTCCCTAGATGGTCTTACTGGAGACAGGAGAGAGAGGCCTGAACCTGTGAGTTTTCTGAGCTCCAACTCTCAAGGCTGCAGGTTCGAGGTCACGTGAGCAGGGTCACCCAGGGGAGTTGGGGGCCTCCGCATCTGGAAGCCCCGCACTGGCCTGGAGCGGCGGCGCTGGGAAACCAGAAAGGAGCGGTTTTTCTTCCTATCGTCCCAATGTCCGTCCTATATTGTTTTCTGCTCTTAAAACTGACATGTCTAATTGGCAATTGGTGCCGAATCGTGTCCAGAGGTCTCTTGTGGAACATTTCTACAGCTGTCTCCTTCAACTAGACGCTTATTCATGTCGCCTTAATGAGAAACAAAACGTTCTCTAATGAGCAATTACAGAGCGACAGGATTGTTCCCATAACAAATTCTTGCAAGTGACAGAAGCATCCTTTGTACCAGATATTTCGCATACTGTTACCGATTTTCCCTTCTCTAACCCGGCACTGTGGAGGCGCCCTGCACTCGGGGCTTGTCCAAGAGCTCACCGAGTTGTAGCAGCCTTGCGTCGCCCCCGGCCCTGAGCCCCCAGGCTCTGTGGTACTCCCAGGAGTGAGACGCCACGTCCCATTATCCCGCATATTATCTCCTTGTCACAAGGACAACAAATACCGATTAATCTCCAGAGTAAACTGTTTCCTGTTCTTGACCAAGTTACCTCGGTGTGAGTGGGAAGGGGAGAGAGCTAACTCGCCCGCTCCTCTTCCTACAGCCTTCTCACGGAACCTGGGAGATACAGTTCTCAACTATCCTCCCAGCTCAGAACCTCTCACTGACCCCTCAGCCTGGTACTCAGTTTCCCCACCCCACTTCTAACCAGTTGCTACCCATAAAGAATAAGAACGGGAACCAACGGGCAGAGAGTGGATAAATGGGTTAAAATTATGAAATTGTTAAACTTGGGAGAGGGGACCAGCACTTCCAGTGGCGATCTTCAAATCGACCATGTATGTAGGGGGTTCAGCCTCTCCTACCGCCTTAATCAAAGTCTTATAATCTGTCAATTACTTCAAAAGCAAGTGATGCCAGTGTGCTAGCTTGTCACATTTGTACTGCAAGTGGGCTCTACTGAATTTTAATGTCAAATCTCAAAGGGCACCACCAGGCTCGACCTTACACATGCTCATCCTCCCAGCCACTTCATACCACTGTTGACATACATAGCCCTCACAGTCAACCAGATTCAACAGGATAGCCTCATAAATACCAGTCACTCAAAGTGTGAGCTGGAGTACCCAAGCCTTCCAGGGCAGTGCCCTCCTAGGCACTGGGAGCCCAGAGGAGGAAAGAGTTACAGGAGGATGACTGCTTTACCTTGTGTAGGTTGCCCTGGTACTGAAGTCCCGGGATACCAACCAGGGCGGGTGCCCCAGCTTCCGGTCTGCCCGTTCAACATCCTTAGTTTATCATACATGCCGTCTGCGCCCATCTGTTGCTTTTCGCTAGCCAGGTTGCGAAGAACTCTGTTTATTGATGACACCTGGAAATCAAACCAAATGGTAGTGTCTCCGAAAGCCACAGTCACCCCTCCTTAGGTCCCCATCTCAGCTCTCCCAGGTTTTAAAGAATGACCCACCACATATGCAAAAGCTCTCAGCCACCCCAGATTTTTAGCTACTCTGTGGAAAGAATGGCAGCTGTCACTTTGTTCCTGGAAATGAAGCTGGGTAGGGAAGAAGGAGCAGTTCTTCACCTCCGCAGATATTACTAATAGTCTAAGTCACTGGGTTGCTTGGCGGTCAAAGACTCCCCTCCCCAATAAAAGATTTCTACTTAATTTACAGGTTTATTTTATTGTAGAGCATAAATGGATGAGTGCTGCCTGAAAGACGCTCCAGGCAGGTGCTGGGGGGTGGAGTTCAAAGCTGATTTTCATTGTCACATTACTCTGCGATTCAAGTATCTTTCCCCAGTTCCTTTAAACCCTGGTTTTTGGCATTAAAATGAACTCCCCACACCTGACTCCCATTTTCCAGATGGTCAAAAAGTCAAAGCACATCCCAGGTACCATGGAGACCCGTGTAAATCTGGGAGTTGGGGAGACAAACAAAAAAGACAAGGGGAGAGAAAAGAGTGGAAGGAGAAAAAGAAAGAGGTGATGAGGGGCTTGGGGAAGGAAGGCAAATGTTCACAATGAACTTACACTGGGTATGTTATCGTTGGTACAGACCCCCTCGGATAATAATCTGTCTCGGATTTCCCAAGCAAAGATGGATGGGCACTCCCGTTTATACTGGGCTATTTTGCTCACAACTTCTGGAGTGGCTACTCTTGGTTTGCTACCTCCGATTGCCCTGGGTCTGATGGAGCCAGTCTCGTAATACCTGCCCAGAATTTTACTCACACATCCGTTGGACACCTGCATAGGGGAAGTGGACAGAAAACCACATTATTAATAATTTCAAGACAAAAATAAAATTGTTTAAGTATGCATTAAACAATGACAAGCTTACGTTTTCATTGTCCAGCACTTGGACTTTTGCATCTGCATGGGTCTATAACACAAAAATATACCTTCAATGGTACGAGAACTTACTGGAGAGAGCTTTTTTTTCTTAAAATTACATTTGTAGCCCTAAAACTACAAATATAATGATACTTTCAAACACTTTGAATTAATTTTAAAAGCTTTTTAAACTATGTTCCTAAACACTGTGTGAAGATGCATCAAAATGAAGTCAGGTTAATTTTTTTGTGCAGAGCTTGCTTAAAGTAGTATTATGTTGTAAAGAACAAAGGGGAAAACAATTGAATTTTGTTTTTACCTTTTTTCCCCTTAAATTTTGCCCAATTGAGCAAATGTGAATTAAAGGAATAAACAGCATTTGCCTTCTAAAATCCATATACATTCTTCATATGTATGAAAAACACAAACAAATCTCTTAAAATCTGAGGTTAGCGTGGAATGGGGAGAGGGGAATGAGATTATCCCAATTCATATGACTCAGTTCATTACAGTTTATACACTGTTAACATAATGAATGTATTTACCAAATGCAAAGATATATTTTTTTAATTCACACATTTTTTTTCTAACGCAGATGGATCATCTTATGTAACTGACTGAGTGAGGTTGAAATAGACAAGGACCATGGTGAAAGAGAGGGGGAAAGCCAGAAGGTAGGGGAGTTGGTTGGGATGGAGTGAGTGAGGGTACGGGTCCATAATTAGCGTTTACAGTAGGAAATGAAGAGAGGACGCTTAAAGTGGAGGGCTGAGGGGTGGGGGTGGGGGTGGGGCGGCGAGTGGGACAGCCACGGGAGGATCACCTGCAGAATTCGGGAAATGTCGCACGGCCGGGCCCCGCTGTGAGCTAGCTCTACGATCTTCTGCCTGGTGGAGTCCGGCAGTGGCCGCCCGTTGACAAAGACACCACCAAGCTGATTCACTCCGCTGTGACCTGAGGAAAGGAGGAGAGGAGAGCAAAAAGAGAAGTAGAAGAAAAGAAGGAAGAAGAAAGAGGAAGAAGAGGAAGAAGAAGAAGAAGAAGAAGAAGAAGAAGAAGAAGAAGAAGAAGAAGAAGAAGAAGAAGAAGAAGAAGAAGAAGGAAGAAGAAGAAGAAACACAATGCAACCTCAGCTCCCTGCCAACCTGGGCGAACCTCATCAATCAGGTCCTGATTTAAAATTTTTTAAAAAAAGAAGAAGAAAGAAAGAAAGAAAGAAAGACCCAACAACAGGACCACCAGCCATGCAGGGTATTTGAGTCAGCCCAGCCTCAAATCCAGATTGACTCTGCCCATTGGACTGTTGTCAGACTGGAACATATCCACCCAGTACCATCACCCCAACAGTTCCCTGAACCCATTGCCCATTCTCCAGACCTGCTTGGAACCCACAAGGGGCAAACAACAGTTCTTAAAAATCTCCTCCCTAAACACCACCTCTGAGTGTCATCAGAGAGAACACAGTGCAGTTTCTGCACTGTTAGAACAGCTCTGCAAATCCCAAGCCCTGCAATGGCTGGGCAGAGCATCATAAAACCTTTGCATCGTGATTTAACTCTGGCAGAGGCACACAGTATATAGCAGTGTGTGTGTGTGTGTGTGTGTGTGTGTGTGTGTGTGTGTGTAGGATAGAAAAGAACTCGAAAGACAAATTGATAGCTAGTAAACCCCAATCCGTGCCTTCACAGAAGACATAGGATTGGAAGCCCCCAAGCACAGTGTGGTCTGCCTGCCCCAGTTGCGGAGCAAAGCCTGGAGTCTCTGCACCGGCCACTACTGGCTTTACTTCCGCTGGTGAACCCTGCCCTCCCCCTCAGCCAAAGACACAAATATTAACCGAAACCCAAAACAGAAAGAGAAAAAGACCACATCACAGTATCAGCCGTCCCTCCTTCAACTCCTGTCTCACAATCTCATCCCATTGTCTGTCTGGTCTTAGAGACTAGGGCAGGGAAGGAGCGCCTCCCTGAATTATCCTCTTCGGAAACAACAGGCACACAAATAAAGCCAGTCCCCTCTTTCCACTTCCTCAGCCGTCTCCAACCTGCAGCCCCGTCTCTAGAAAGAAGCCCTCTCAGGAGAAGACGGGGTTCCCAGTTCCCAGCTCCTCTCTTCTCTCCTCTCTTCTCTCTTCTCCTGGAGCCTCCTGATAAATTGACTCCAAGAGCCTGTGCTTCTTAGCAATAAATAAGCTCCAAATATAGAAGAGGGGGGAAAATATGATGAGCCTCTCTGACATTTGTCTTTAAAATAAAACTAGCTGCACGTCAAGTTTGAGCTTAATTTCTGGAAATAGGCGGAAGTCGCTCCGGATCATGCATGGAAGGCTAATTGAAAAGATCAGTCGGGGCGCTTGTGGCAGCCTTGTCACTTTGTGACAGTGCTCCGCTCCGGGAAATTGCATCGTCACGACAAACGGGACCGTGATAAAACGACCCTTTCCGTCCCTATTTGTAGATCACTCAGACGAGAATGAACTGCTCTCGTCTCCCCTTCGAGGGGAGCTGCCTTTTCAGGGTAGCCCGAGGCTTGGGGCTGGGGGGGGGGAATATAACTCACCGAGCGGGGGCGGGGCCTCAATTCGATGAGAAGTGACAGGATCTGGGCTCTGGCCCGCCTGGGCCAGAGCAAGAAGGTACACTGCAAATTGCACATTTTCTAGAGATAGTCGCTCTCCAACAGGGCAAGGCCTACCCTGTGCTTCCAGTTTCTCTTAAATATTCTTTATCGTCTATCTAGGCTTTCTAAGTCTCATTTACTATGCAGGTTATGGAGGCCCATCTCTGGGCAAACCTCAGAAAAAGAAAGGCCATCTCGGAGAAATCAAGAGAAACTTTCCAAGCAGAGCCAGAGTAATTTCCCCATCTACAGATGGCAGAGCCTACAAGACCTCTAATCGTAGATTATTTTTTTTTCCTCCTCCTCCTCCTCTATTGCAAAAATAACGTGGCCAGCACCTCCACAGCTGCAACCCGCATGAGCTGGAGACAGTGAGCCAGGGCACCTCTGCCAGCATCGAAATGGCAGCGAGGAAACATAGCTCTAAATTCCCCTTTAGAGGTTAAGCCTCAATCATTGTGTCCCTTCCCTAGGGACTGCTGGCGTTCTTGCCCAGTGGCGATGATTATGCGCCTAGAATTCGACCGCAAAGCTTCTAATAGGAAAACATATGGTGTCAATTTGGATGCTCCGTGCCTTGCGCACACTCGGGAACCAGCGGCACAAAGCCTACAGGCCAACCCGCGACCTGTGCCCCTGTGGGCCTGCCAGCCAGGTCATCGAGGAGTGGCAAACGCTTGTGGCTGAGCGCCTGGGCCCACCTGAAAACCTAAGGCCGGGAATCTGAGCTTCAGGGTATTCACTTCGCCAAGGAAAGAGCCTCCCGTGGCCAAGGCCTTGGGTCTGACAGGTTCTGCACAAATACATCTGTAAAACTCCCACCTTCGCTCCCTTTCCCGAGTTTAGCCCCCCCCCATCCTGTGTCATCAATGGGGCAGCCAGGTATTCCAGAACAGGAATCTGAGCTGCTGGCGATTCTCTGAAACCAGTGCGGTTCCACGACCGACCGCAGGTTTCAGGAAGACTTAGGCTTCTCTACTCGGCAAGCACAGTTGTTATCTTTAAGCCTATGTAGACTCCCTAATCTTAACCCGTCCCGTCCTAGTTTCACTGGCTGTCGGGCCTGACTTTTAGGCTTAACTCTGTCACATACCAGCGCCATTGGCTAAACAGAAAGGTTGGGGCCCAAAGGGCCTGGCCAAAGGTGAGAAGACAGGCACAAAGGCTAGGGAATCAAAGGTACCAGGAACCTGGAACTGCACTTGCCAGGGCAAACTTTTCCCAGTTTCTGCCCCACGCAGCCTCCAACTCTTCCCAGACTCAGTAACGCCCGCTTTCTACAGGTTGTGCGGTTTCCTTCCCGGTCAGGATACCCGCTCTGGGTGCTCCACTCCCCTTCCCTTCTAGGCGAGCAGTTAGGGTGGGGAGGGAAGAAGCTGGCCTGAGATTGACTAGAGGAGGGAAAGCCCCCACCCCTGGGGTCGGAGGAGATGTTCAGTCTTGGCCAAGCCCAAAGGGGCCTCCTCTACTCAGGAGAAGTCTTCGCCCCGCCCTGCTCAGCCCAGCCCCTCTCTCTGGGGTCAGAGCCCGGGCAGGGGCGGGGAGGGGGTATGAGTTACAGGATTTGGGGGGGATGGGGTGGGGTTTCTCCACTGCAGCATCAAAAACTCGGGCGAGTAGTTTTGAAGGGACCCAGCCTCTTCCCTTCTGAAGCACAGTAGAACAAACGCCTCCCTGCCCTCTCTAGCAAGCTACTTGGCACAAACCGTGTACAGTTAGGATACATTCTCCAGGCTCCCTCCCTCCCTCCCTCCTTCCCTCCCTCCCTCCCAGTAGCCTGGACTCCCCAGGGCCTAAGACTCTGTGCGCACCCCTAACCCACTAGAGGTCGGCCGTGCCTCCAGCCCAAAAGTTCAGCGAAAGACCAGAGACACTCACTGTTCTGCATGCTGGCTCTGGTTGGCGGCCTCAGGGTCCCACGGGGCTCGAATGCGGGGCTCTGTTAGAAAAAAAGAAAAATGGAGTTAATCCCAGGATTTGCACAGGTAGGCCTGTACTCATACTGAGGAAGACCTGGTGCCTCCTCCTCTGCTTGGAAATTGAGCTACCGTTTGGGGCGATCAGAAGGTCCACCTAGCCCTGCCCTCCTATGCATACAAAATGTACTCTGTGGGCTGCGAATAAAATAATCTAACATTCACAATCAGTTTCCCCAAAAATTTTAGTACTTAGTTTTTGTTGATCAGAAGAAACGATGACCGGGTTTTGTTTTTTCCACTGAAATAATGATTAGTTGGTTGATTTTTAAAAATAAATAAATAAATAAATAAATAAATAAATAAAACAACTACAACAAAAACCATAAAACTTTCAAGGTTTGAAGCCACAAACAGCATCATAGAACTTGCCTGAAAACTGGTATTTATGTCCACTCTTAGAATAGAAGATCTCACACATCTGCTTGCTCTTAGTTAAAGTCTTCTGCCTAAGACAAAACAGAGGGAAAGTAAGGCATGTCAAATTGGCCCCAAGACATAGGTTTACTGGTGTCTCAGGCCCATTGGCCACCCAAAATCAATCCAAGGCTAGCTCTTCCTGTCTAGAAACACTAAGACATACACTTGCAGTGGCCTTTCCCACAGAAGTCTACGTCCTTTGGAAAACGCTGTTTTGGCTAAACTTGGGGGAAATGGAGGGGATCTAGAGTTGTGATCTCGCTTTGCAAAACTAATAAATATCAAGGAAAGGGGGAGGGTTAAACCAAAAGGACAGAGTGGAGGAGAAACAGAGCTGGGTTAGGAAGGCAACTAACCCCTGAAGTGTGGAGGTAAGGAGAATCTAACGCCTTGGTGGTGCCTTAGGGCTCAGGTTAGAGAAGTCTGGGTGACTTAGCCTCAGACCAAACTCCCTCCCTTCCTAAGGAATTTCAGCACCTCAATTGTCCCAAGACCACTAGAACTAAGTTCTTTGGTTACTCTTTTATCCTTCATTCCCCTGCCCTCCCCCTCCCAAAGTCTTTCCAGTCAAACCCCCACAACCAGTCTATGCTCTTTTGAGACATAGCAAGTGGTAAGCCCAACTTTTTACCGTAAACCACATTTATTGCAATTAACTTTGCTTTTAGTATTTAGATCTTCCTCGCTTTTCCTGTACTCTGACACATGCTGTCTACCTCGCCTCGCTGCTTTAAAAAGTACAAACAGGAGGGGGTGAACACGGTCGACAAAGTCTACAGACACCAAACAATGGCTTCTATTCTGTGGCTCTCCCAAAACCCAAAGAGCAAAGCCGAGACTCTCAAGCCAGCAACACAAGGTCCAAGCAAAGGACCCAACAACTCTCCAACTCACAAAGAGAAAAGAGGTACTCAACTCACTCAAGTCCTGACTCAATGCTTCCAGTCCACCCACCCTCCGTACCTTCCCTTAAAAAGAGGGTTCTTGGAAGAGCAGTGGAGAAAATAGTAAAGTAATTTCTTGTTATAAATATCTGAAGGTAATTGTGTTGCTGGTGTGAGTTGTTAGGGGCTGTAAAAAGATACAAGGGCACCGTGGGGAGCTCAATTGGAAAAGGAGAGTTACAATAAAGAGCCCATTCAAGAGGTTTGCCCAGGAAAAAAAGGCAGGGGGGGGATGTAAAATAATGAAATAGTCACAGCATCATTTTTGTTTTAAGAAATCACTCTTTTTCCTGATTTGGACTGTAATGATGATTAATCTTGCCACCCTACAAATAATTCCAACGAATACATTTTCCTTTTCAAGACCTTTTATGACCTAACTTTTAAGTAACTGAGAGGCAGTTTAAATGCATAAATACAAGTTCAGGATGGAAACTTTTTCTCTGATTATAACTGGACATAACAGAGGGCTAGATACCCCCAGTGGGGTTGGATCTCCTAAAACCTCCCCCCATCTCTAGGTCAGTTCCTGAATCCGAGATCCTAACACGAACAGAAATCCCACCCAGAACAAAATGTCCAGCTCACCTATATATAGGACTCAAGCTGCACAAGGTAGCAGGTGAATGGGATGGAGTAGAATTCTGCTTGGAACAGTAAAACTCCCTGAGCTCCTGTCTAACCATATTTCACACTTTACACAGCCTCACATCCCCATCCTGGCTGGGATCTTCGTGATGCCATTTTAGAAAATTGTCTAGCTGGTCCCTGAAAGAGCTAGCTGATTACTTTTCCAAGCAACTGGAAGGTGATAGCATTTCAGGTTCCGGTTTTGCTTGGTTCCCACCCTCCACTCCTCTAAGAAGCTATCTAATTACCTAAGTAATCGTTAACACTCAGTGTAAAAGCACCCTGGGAAGCAGGGCACACCCTACACCCGGAAGCAGTCCTGATCTTACAGTAGCTAGACCCCTTTGCATTAGCCCAAGGCCCAAGCAAAGGCTAAGGCTTTGTATCTCCTTGGTGGGGCCATAGACCAGCACCAGGAATGAAGGAGTCGCCAGAAATCTCCAAGGCCACAAGATATTGATCCACAAGTACATTGGACCTCTGCCCTCCCCACTCCTGACCCCAACACAAGTCAGAGCTGTCACACTATGCTATTGTTTTAATTATTTAAATTTCAAAACCCATTCCCATATTTCTTAGCTGAAGTGTTAGGAGAAACTTGGTTTCTCCCCCTCCTGATCCCCATCCTAGAAATTAGCAATTGGGATGACAAAGTTTACTCTCCTGGGCTAAAGGACAACAACTCATCAATTGCTTTCAAACATATGCAAAGATCACCAGCACACCCACACACACCCCCATCAGTGACAAAAGCTGTTCTTTCTCTTTGGTAAACTTACTAGGCTTTCAAACATTTTAGCTTTTCACTTCATTTTCTGCTACTATCTCCTTCTCAGCCCTTCCCAAGTTCGAGTTTACCATCCAAAATGGTTTAGAAGTGTGTGTGTGTGTGTGTGTGTGTGTGTGTGAAAGAGAGAGAGAGAGAGAGAGAGAGAGAGAGAGAGAGAGAGAGAGTTCATTTGTTTTTAAACTTTCCAGAAAGCATCATTAATGAAAGACCAGATTTTTTAACACTCGGAAAAAGAAAGCATTTCTACTTGAAATTCAACTCCATTTCCCTCAATTACACTTGCTAAAATTCGAGGCTATTATGGCGCAGAGAGACTGAGAAAATCTGCCCCGGGAAAGAGGCAACAACTTTCTGAACTTTGAAAAGCCACTTTTACTCCTGGGGTCTTAGAATCCAAAAGCTCTCGAATTACTCAGACTAATTAGCTGGAAGAGTGGGAGAGGACTTGAGCCGACGAGAAGGAAAGCCAATGCTTTCATATAATTTTTTTTCCCTTTAGGCCACACAAAGAAAAAAAAATCAGTACACCCGAAAGGGAGGAGCAAATCACCTTTCCAGCTCGAAACTTGTTGAAATGGCAACACTGGGTACAGCTTAGTCAATGGAAGACATGGGAAAATACCCACCAAGAGCGGGAGGTGGGAGTCCATAGGGCAGGGAACACCCCAACTTTCTCAAGATAGAGTCGTGGCAAGACGGGAGAGCCAAGGGTTATTTGCTTGCAAGTCCGAGCTCTGGGCTTGAGTGAGGCTGGAGGCGAGGGCCCTGGGGCTGGATGGAAGCTGGCAGTCCTTGGGATAAGCTCGGAGCTTCCTCGGAGAGCGCTTCCGACCGCCTTGGCCTAGTGGCTTCCTTCACCGCTGTCACTCGCTCCGGGTTTCTCGTGGCCTTCAGCCCGTGGCTGCGGTGCCCATAGAGTCGGCTCCGGCTGGCGGCGGGCGCGATGACCCTTTGGCGCTGGAGTGCCGCGGGCAGTTCTGTGCCCAGGAGAATCTTGCACAAAGGCTGGCGGGAGGCGGTGCAGAGAGTCGGCTGGTTGGGCGCTCTCTGAGCGCTGGCTCGGCCCCGGCTGGACAAAAGCATCGCCAGTGGCTGCTCTCCGCGGCCTGGGGCACGGCGGAGCCTTTTCGTTCTCTCCCACTGACCGCGAGCTTTTGGAGACGCTGGGGCTGAGAGCTGCGGTTTGCGCGCTGGGGCTGAGAGCTGCGGTTTGCGGGGACGCCTGGAGCCTAGCTGCTCACCGAGAGTTCTAGTAGCACTTGGCTGGTGTGGAGCCAGCCAACCGCCCGGAGCACCGCGCCGCCGCGACTCGCGGACCGTCGCCCTCCGACGCGGGCTTTCGCTGGAAGTAGAAAGTTTGGGCTCCTGCGTGGAAACTTCTCCGGCCCGACTCTCCAGGCGTAGCAGTGGGGGAGGGGACCGGCGAGAAGGGAGGAAAGAAGAGAGGGAGAGGGAGAAACCTGCCTGGATATTGAAATGTAAAGAAATCGAGAAGAAAGAAGCGGACTCACCTTTAAGAGGCATCCTTTCTCTCGGCGTTGTCAAAGCTCCTGTCAAGAGTTTTGTTTGGTTGGGCTTTTTTTTTTTTTTTTGGTTTTTGTTGTTTCCCCCCTGTTGTTGCTTAAAGACCACAATGGTTTGAAATGATGGTATTTTTAAAAGAGTTGCTCGTGAGAGTTTTCTCCACGGACGCTGCTGGGTTGGTGTGTGAGAGCAATTCTCAGATCCCTGGGAAGAAGACAGAGATTGACAATAAAATGGGCTGTCAGCGGCTGGAGAGTGAGAGATAAAGAGTGTGGGTGAGGGAAGTGGCTGCAGCCAGCACACCTATGCTGATTGGTGATGGCTCAAGTGTGTTAATGTGTGTGTGCCGGCGCCCGGCCTCGCCTCCACCGCTCCTCACCGGCCCATTAGCGAAGCCTGACCTCTGTCATCATCCTCCAGCAAAACACTTCCTCCTGCGCCTGAACCAGAGCGGGAAATGAGGCCGAGGCACGGTTCGCTTTTCAAACCCACTAATCACTCCGCAACATGCAAATGCACCGCTCGCTCCCACACAAAATATTGCTTTATGCAAAGCAGCGCCGGGGCCTCGAGCCAGCCGATTGGATGCTCTCTTTCCCTGCCTAGTGCAATTGGTCGGTTTGTTTGAATATGAATACATTTGTTTTCGGCTCTACCGGTGGGTCCCGGCTTTTCTCTCTCCAGCTCTGGGCCCCCTGGTCCCAGGCTCTGACGCTCGCTGAAGTCTCCGGCTCCGCTTCGGCAGCCAGTGCTGCGGCCGCGAACTTGATCAGTCTAATGGAGGCCTCTGGGCTGGAAGTCACGCTGCCCCGGTAACCCCAAGCTGGGCCAGGGGCTGCCAGCCCATAGAGGTAGCAAGTTTTTATCATCTCTACGAGGTTCTTTCCTGCCAGTGTACTGTGGCCTGCTGCTCTGCCCCTGTCCACCCTCACCTCCTACCCCTAGTGTACATCGGCCTTGGCCCCAGGACACAAAGTACAGCACCGGTGGCTCTCTAGCCCACCTGGCCTTTAGGAGCAAGAAAAAAGAGGCGGGAGTGTCCCTGGATCCCAGCAGCCCCACTCCGGCGATGGTGGCATGGCGATGCCTAGGCCTGAAGAAGGCCTCCAGGCCGAGAACTCAGCGAGGTCCGCGATCTCCTCGGGCCAGTCTTCCAAGGCTGCCCATTTCCCCACCCCACTCCTGCACCCCGGCCTTTTCTTCTTTCCTTTCTGCTTTCCGAAGCCACCGTGCTCAACGGACGCACTGCCCCAGCCTGGAGAGGCCCGAGTAAACACGCCACTTACTTTGTGTACAGAGGATTCTTGTGAAAAGCTCTGAAGAGTCCTCACCAAACACTCTCCAACTTCTCCCACGTGCCATTTGTTGACTAAGTGTGGCAGCTTTTCCAGGCCGTCGAAAGGAGGGGAAGATAAGAAGGGAGGGGAAGTAGTGGAAGCCTGGGGGTGGGGGTGGGGTTTGAGCAATACTGGGAGAGTTTTTGCGAGTGTGTATCCCCGCTGGCTTTCTTGGTACGTCAACGTGTGTCGGTGTAAGGAACCGGTTATCTGTGTGTGGTGCCTATGTATCCCCGCCAAGACTCCCTTCTCTTGGGTCAGCTCAGTCCACGGAGGCAATTCCCCTTCAACTGTTGCCAGAAAACCGGCGAGGAAAGTAAGTAAATGGCTTTTCCCTTCTGACCACACACCAGAAGTCCATTTGTTGAATGCCGGACATTAGGGTACACCTCAGTACACTCTAAAGACGTCCCTCGGAGACTGCAGTTTAGGTGACAGGGGAGCAGGCAGCCTCCTTGCCCCGCGCCGGCCTGAGCGCCCTAGCAGTCTGCGTGTTCTTAGAGCCTAGAAGTAGTTTAAGGCCTGAGATCCGGAAGACACTCAGAAGCCAGCAAAGGGGAGTGGGGTTGGAAACGCTGGGGCAAGAAGGCTGAAATCCACCACCACTGAAGTACTGGATTCTTCTGATTTAGGGAAAGATCCGAAAGTTAGCCTTCAGCAATATTCTGCTCACTCAGTTGCTCTCTGGCAGGTCACGGTGCCGAATCCCCTTGGGAGCTGGAACCAGGTGGACGCCGCAAGCTGGCTCTGAGCCTGGTATGAGCATCCTACTCAGGTCCCTCTGCCTGGGACCCAGCAGAGCAGCACCCAGGAACCTTAGCAGAATTCTGAGGACAGAAGAGGCCTTCCTTTACTCGAGCCTGAAGTGTGTTCGCACAACCCGTTCATCTTCTCAGCTTGAGGGAGGTGACTGGCTCGGCGCCTTCCAGCCGACCGAGGGCACTGTCAGACCTGGGAGGAAACTCCGGCCAGAGGCTAAGAAGGTGGCGCCACTGCAGGGTAGGCGGCCGCCAGTGAGAAAGATTTCGTAGGACCGCGACTTTCAGAGGATCGCAGCAAGTCAAGTTTGGAGTCAGGATCCCAGATCAAAGGAGTCTTCTTTCTCTGTTTCTCCACTTTTACATCTCAAGCAAGCATTAAAGAAGCATGATGGTGGGGGAGGGGGTAACCAGTGACTATCCCAACTGGAGGCGGCGAATATCATTTTTACAACCTCTCAATTAGCAACCCAGTGGATTAGCACCCTCTTAAGCTTTGCCTAAGAAAGAGGCAGCCATAATCTTGTTGCTATTTCCCCCCAGGGCACTGGCTCCCTCAATCAGCTCCTTCTCCCACCCACAACCCCCACCTCACCTCAGAGAAAAGTTTAACAAAAAAAAAAGAAAAGAAAAGAAAGAAAGAAAAGAAAAGAGAGGAAGAAAGAAAGGAAGAAAAGAAAAAATCAGAAGAGGCTAGGAGCCTGGAGTGAATGACGCTTACGTCATTAAGTGGGGATGGGGGCTTCGAGTGGGACTCTTGGAAACTGCACAAACAAAAAAGAAAGGACTTGGCTGCTTCTAGTGTGTCAATATTTGGGGAGGGGAGCTCAGGAACAGAAACAGGCAGAGTTTCTGAAGTTTGAGAAGAGGGGTAAGAGCCTGGAACGCTCTTTCTGGGTTAGTCTCTAAGAGCATGGGGGAGCTGTTTTGTCTTTGGTGGCCCCTCACTTCTGCCAAGTACCTGCTGTGGGGATGACGAGAACTGGGAGGAAGGGGGCTAAAACCAGTGTACAAGCCATCCATAAAATTGAGACGACACTCAGGTCGCCATTTTAACTGCGGCTTTCAACACGTCGGAGGCCCATTCGCTTGTCCTCCAGTGCAAGGATTGATGGGCTGGAAAAGTTGCGCTCGCTTCCTCTCCTCTCCTCTCCTCTCCTCTCCTCTCCTCTCCTCTCTCTCTCTCTCTCTCTCTCTCTCTCTCTCTCTCCTCCCCACCCCAGGCGCCATTCACCACTACTCTACTCTTTGCTTCCCTTTTCTCCACTCCACCCTCTAGCGCTCGCGCGGGGGCGTGGGGGAGCTCTTTTCTACTGGCGGGAGTGTTCCCTCAGGGGCCTTGTCGTGGTCCTACTGTGTAACCCAAAGCAATTGGTGTGGAGGGAGTGGCGCACGGGAGCATTGCTGCTTGCCAGAAGGTGTTCAAAACCTCTAGCCAATATGGAGGCATAAGTGTGAGGCTTCCTCAGAATCTCACTCCCAACAGTCCCTGGCATTTGCTGTGCCCACCGCATCAGGTCTCCGTCCCGAGAGCGGCCCCTGGCGAGGCAAAAAAGTGCCTAGCTCTTGGGGAAATGTGCTTTCGCCTTCCAGTTTCAGAACCACCAGTATTCCGCTCCGTGTTCTGACACCCCTAAACTCCCGTTTTTGACTACTCCAAGCTAAGGTGCGGTGCTGGCACACTGGGAAGGGTGAAGAAGCATTTCTTTGGCGGAGGAAAGTCTCAACAAACACCTGCAACACTTTACAGGTCCCCAAATAAGTCTCTTTCTGCCGGCCCTGAAAGGTGGGTTCCACGGATTATCCGGCTGGTAAACAGGTTAGAGGGTCACAGAAAGGCAAGGCCTCCCACCCTAGCCACAAGTTCCGGGTACCTCCCGCCTTGAGGCTTTCTCTCTCTGCTTTACCCAGCAACCTGCGGGAAAACCTCTCACAGGCTAACCTAGTCAAGCCAGAACAGTACAGGAGAACCGACCCAGCGGCGCCTCCACGCTGTGGCGGCGCTTGGCTGGATAAAACCGCGCCGTCGCCTTTCCTCGCCTCCTGCCAAATGGTTAGTGCGTCTGGAACTCTCTGGGTTCGTTCCTCTCCCGTTCATATCGGGCAGTCTCCTCCATTTCCCTCCCCACCTCACCCCCAAAATGCTTAACACCAGCTTTGTCCAGATAGGTGTCCCAGCAAAGAGATTCCTTGCAGGTGGCAGTTAACTCCCAAGTCTGCCTTCGCCCGCGGTTGTCCCGACGGAAACTAGGCACCAAGTTCCTAACGTGTAGTCCACTCTGAAATTCCATCGGTTTGGGATTTTTGCAGGTAGGATGTCTAGGAAAGTCCCCTTTCTATTCCTCCAACCCCAGACATTCCTTCAAGTCTCCTATCCCTCTACCCTCTGCACTAAAGAGGCAAGAGTTCAGCTTTAAATGAAAAGCTAGCTAAGGCTGCCTCGGTCCTCTCTAAAGGACTACTGAGACAGCTGCCTGGTCAAAGGCCTGGGCCTGACTGCTACAATTTGTTTTGATCAGGAGCTGGAAACACGCGGGCCTGGAGCTCCGGATTTTGGGACTGAGAAGGAGAGAGCAAATGTCAGGGCTGGCTCATGGCTCACACCAAGCAGCCTGGACGGAACTAAGCGCAGTCTGCCCTGCTTTTTAAATGACATTGATTGGGACAAGCTGTTCCCAACCCCTGTAAGAGTTAATCTGCCTGTTAATCAAGGCGCTAAGGGGCTCGATGTGTGTTTTATTAGTGACTGGAGAACAGAGGCTGTAGCAAGGGATCAAAAGCAGGGATCCCGGATATTTTGTCAGGGAACACTCTTCCCCAAAAAATGTATTTTCAATTAGAGAACAGTTTGGCGCTTTTCATCATGTCCTAACCTAGTCTCTCAGTTGGTGATTTAAAAGCCTGGCTAGCAGGAGAAAACCTTTGGGGGTTGGTAGTGGGGGAACAGAAGGATTGGGGATTAAGCACTGTTGCTTCGGGGAATCTGGTGAGGTCCACCAGGAAAGAGTTTGGGAACCCTGAGCTCAGGGCCCTGAAGCCAGTATTCCTCCCGAAAAGAAAAAGAATGAAAAGTGAACCAACAATTCAGCCTCTGATACTGGCACCTGTCCTAGGTGGGCCCACCGCTTTAGACAGGAGTAGGGTCTGGCCCAGGAGCCACTGCCAGTGCACCAGAAAGTTCTCCAGCAGGTATACATAGTCCTAGTCCTCTCTCCTCTTTCCTCCTCCCCTCTTTCTCTCCCACACTCCCTCTCCCATCCCCACCTTCCGAGAAAAGCTGGATTTTCTTTGGTTTTTCTTTTCTTTTTTTCTCTTTTTTTCTTTGGTTTTTCTTTCGAATTTTACAATAAATGAAGTCCTGGGCACTGAAGACATTTGAACACTAAGTCCTCCAATAATTCAAATGATACGAAGTCTGAGGGGGGGGGAAAGACAAGTCAATCCGATTTGTTCTCTGATCAAGGAAGGCACCAGAGTGAGACCGCAGCAGAGGAGGTCCCTGGCTCGCCCTGGGCGCGGGGCGAGTACTCCGGTCAGAGGTAATTATGTCACCGCGTTTTCTCGCCGTGACAGCCGAATAAACACAATCTCCAATAAACATCTCTAATGAGGGAGGAGGCCCGAGGATGACTGGGTTTGATTTATGACTGGAGGAGAAGGTCCACTTCCTACTGCGAAGCGGGCAACCTGCTCAACTCAGCTCCGGGAAAAGGAACTAGCGGAGGAGAGAAGCCCTGTCCAGGTAAGGTGCGCAGCCCGGTGGCCGCTTTGCCCGTGGCCTCGCTCGTAGACAGGCGCGCAGAGGGGACTCTCTCAGAGTTCCGCGTGAATCCTGTCACTGGTGCTTGAGATCCAAGTGAACTGTCAAAGTGCCTCCAGCAGGTCTAGAGAGAGGGCGCCAGGAGCACGAGTGGGAGTGGGAGAGATCCAGGCCAGGCTTGCCCTACGGCCTCGGCAAACTTCCCGTGGGGTGCTCCTGTGATCCGGCTAAGCCAGCCTGGGTATGTCATATAGCTTAGGGCTTAGCTGAGAATTTCCAACCGGGCAGAAACACTATTTAGTCTAAGTTTAGAGTAAACTCTTTCCTGATCCACTTCGGGGAAAGTTCCGGCCTTCTGATAGCCAGAGCAAGGCTGGGCACCTCCCTCCAGGGCACTTAGCAGCAGGGCTCCCCTGGAGCCTACCCTCTTCCCGCCGAGACAGAGAACTCAGCGCCGGCAGTAGCCCGCTCCCGGTAACCCGAGCCCGCGTTCTAGCTCAGTGAGAATCGCTAATTATTAGGTCTTCCTAAGGGAAGCTCAAATCACACGCTGGGGCCTTGCGCGCTGCCCAGATCTGGAAGGCCGCATTCTTTCGTCCTTTGCTTCTTTCAGCGAAAACGAACCCCAGCATCTCTGACTTCGTTATGGAACACACATCTACACTTTGCTACCTCGGGGAAACTTTTGGGGTGCCTCCATGAACCCTGCGCGAGGCTTAGTGGCTTCTCCAAGCGTGAATGTCGCTTAATTGCAATGGGAAAGGCATGTTGCAAACTGCTTGCCCACCGCCTGCTTTTCTTAGGATTTCAAGCGATTTCTTTAGATTGCAGCCACAGATACCCCTGCCTCCCTCACCTCACATCACACCCAGCTCTGGCCAAACAGGAAGTCCACTCTTGAGACCACAACAATTTTTTACTTTTATAAAAGCAGCGTGCTTCGCGAAGACACCCTTCCCCCCTCCGTCCCACCCGCGGTAACTCCTCTTCTATCTTTGTAAGCCTTGTTTTAAAGGAAAAGAATCAAGCCCGAGGCCACTCAGAGGGCTTCTACGACTTGAGGACACCGGTTGCGGACAGCGGAGAGGGGCACCGCTACCAACGCGGTGGGTACCAGCTAGAGCTAGGGCGGTTACCTGCGAGTCGAGGGCGGGGAGGCAGGTGAGCCTGATGGAGCGGGTTCCCACAAGTCTTACAGCCGTTTCACAGGGGAAGTAGCAGATTTGACAGTCGGGTTCTACGCGAGGACCTGCCCCAGAGTTTAAATGTCAATGATAAGAAAAGAGGGTGCTCCGGCAGGCGCTAACTTTCCTTAATATCCACGCCAGCGCTGTCCTCATTGGTTGCCGGGCGAGCGTGACGTCACGGCGGCCAGAGTTGGGTTTAGCCGGGCAGATTAGCTCTCCTCTCTTCAGTAAGAGTCTGACTCTCTTCATCCCAACAGTCTTCCGGGGTCTAGCCCGTAACTGCAGACGCCCAGCTTGCCTCTGGCTAGTATTGTCCTCCTTCAGGCTCAGAGTCAAGCCCCTCCCCCTACTCCCGAGTAAAAAGGTCCAGCCAAGTGCTCTGGCCCTCCAGCACAGGGACCCCGTGGTGCCTGCCTTTAGGTTAGTAAGTTATATAAGTGACCCCCTAGCCTGCCCCTAGGTTCTCTAGGGAGTAACTTTACTAGAGGGATGAAGGCCACGCGGGGTCTAAGGGAACTTCAGCAAGTTCTTTTCACTAGGAGACCCAATGAGTAACTCCACCGGTCCTTCGCTTTCCTAAGTCACTAGCTGGACACAGACTGAGGCTCCAGTAGTGGATGAGCAAACTCGGTCCCCAAACTGGGCCAAACCTAGGCCTCTTGGCATCTTCCTGGGGAAAGCCCCAAAAAGCCAGCATACTAGGCTTCCCTTGCCTGTGGGACAGAAAAGCTCCATTCATGTAGAAAATGGAGATGATGGTATTTATCTTTGACTCGAGGGTTAACTATTGACTTTGTGGCCTAGGGGGGCAAAAGTGGGGACATGAGAGTTTCGGAGGTTAAGATTCTCCTTTCCCCAGCTGAGTGAACGAAGAAATTGGGGCAAGGTCAGCCGGATCCGGATCCCGTGGTCTTCAAACTCTCTGTGGAACTGAAGACCGCTTATATTTGCTAAGCCTGTCTAATTTAGAATAGATACTGCTACACCCGCGAAAGGACATTCCTGCCCTTTCCTGCTCAAGGATTTCACAACTTCCAATCTCCTCCCTCTTCTGCTTGCTTTGGGTCGGTGAATGACTGGGAGATCCTGCCTAGATGCGATCTGAGGATCCAAGTAGAAGAAAAGGACTTTGGCAGCAGTATTGGTGCTGTGTCCCTCACTAAAAGTACTGGGTGTTCAGAGTCCAGAAAACTCACGTGTGGGCCTAGGTTGCCTGTGATTCTGCAGGTTTTCCATAGGGAATAGTCGTGTTACTGCCCTCAGACAACAGCCAGGGTGGGCCAGGGTGTGCAGGTGTTGAGACCAGGAGTTGAGCCTTTGGATGTCAGGTCCGAGGGCTGGAGTCTGCATGTCTTGGCCGGATGAGGACGGTGAAGGGTGCACAGAAGGTGCCAGGGTGCACGATCTCAAAGTTCTCGCTCCTCCCCAACACACCTGAACAAGTGTGGGACTTTGTAACAGCCCCAGGCCGGCTCCAGGCAGCCCACTGGCCTGCTCCTTCAGATGTGGCCAGCTATCATTTCAGACAGACTTTTCTTCTCCTCCTTCTCCTCTTCGTCCTCTTCTTCCTCCTTCTTTTCTTCTTTGCCATCTAAACCTTGTTGAGTGCATCTCGTTTGGAGGTCTGGTTATGTGGAAAAGGAGAAAGAGAGCACGCTGGAGAGGTCCCAGTGGGGATATTCGTATTTACAAAAGGCTTCCATCTTTCCTTTCTCCAGCCCAACTCAGTGGGTCAAGGCATCTGCTCCCTGGAGCCATTACAGTGTGAGCCTGGGTTCTAGCCTGGTCGAGTCACACTGCGAATCTTGACAGTTTGGAAAGAGATGTTGAGGCCTTTACTCTGCTTCTTCGCTACCACTGATCATCTCCTCTCCTAAGACCTAGTATCTCCGGTAAGCCTCTAACTGGTACAGTCCTTTCCTCAAACGACTTGTGGTCTCTTCTATTCCACCTTAAGATGTGGGTGACTGGTGGGCCATAGACCTGGGATAGGCCTTACCAGCTTCTCAGTGTCTGCCCC
>JAQHUG010000068.1:5431501-5451837 GCA_028555095.1 Dicrostonyx torquatus | reverse complement strand
GGTTTGATAGAGCCCCATCATCTACTGGATCTGGACTGCAGGATGGTCATTTTCTGGTTTGATAGAGCCCCATCATCTACTGGATCTGGACTGCAGGATGGTCTTTTGCCTTTTCGTTGAGGATATCTCTTTTTAAAAATTGAAAAGTATAAACAACTCCCCCCTCCCTTGTTTAAACATTCCAGTTTTCCTTGACCAAGTCTGGGCCACAATTCCTCCTATGAAGTTCTATCTTTAAAGACTAGTATTCCAGGGTGGGTGCTAACCCATAAGACTGGTTTCATAAAGACCTCCCAGTACAAAAAGTAAAAGGGCAGAGAAATGTCCACACATAATTGAAAAGAATTCTGTTTCTACTTACAGGTCATTTCAAATAGCTATACAAACCAACCAAAGCCGAGGTCACTTAAGCAATCAAATTAACTGAGCACTGCACGCTTCCTGCTCCCCTTACCCTCCCCTTCACACCCTCCCTTTAAAAAGCAAACTTGTTCTAACAAGATTTTTATTTTAAATCAAAATGGGAGGAATATTTTGTGAATTCAAGCATCAAACGGGGGACAGTTAGCAAAGATAATATTTGCCACTTCTTTATCCTGGTCTAAAGGACTGCATAATGTCCCGATTATATGCGATTTTGTGGTTTCTGTGCTGTTCAGTTATTTTCATGCTCTCATACAAAGCAATGCCACAGTTAGCTGCCCCTGAGCTGTCTCTTCTCCACACAGTAAGGAGTTCTGCTGAACCTTTAAGAAAATCTTCAAATCTTTCAGTTTTCTTTCCCTACTAAGAAAACCTCTGCTGCCATCAATTCAAGAACATTCCACTTGTCTCTTTCCTTTTAAACCTTCTTATATGAAGTCAGTTTGCCATACCATGTTTGATTTCTTTCTCTCCCTTGTCTGGGTGGAGATGGAGACATTAGCTGAATTCCCTGGGGGTGATTGGATGCAATTCTCTGAAAGTAGACAGGCACGTCCTGGATGTTAGAAATTCACTTTTTCTCAACCTGACAAGGCCGGCTTCGATCTACAATTGTATTTGAATGGGCAATGAGCGGAAAGATCTCTCATCATTAAGGCTGCTTCTACTTGAGCAAAATAAGGAGAGCCTTCATTTGCACACAGATTCTCATAAAAGTTGAATTCCCAGCAACTCTTTAATAAAAAAGAATGGTTTCATAATTTAAACTAGAGGTGAAAAGAATGGAGATGGGATGTTTCAAATGTATCCCTCCCTTCCCCCCAAAGGGCTATGTGATCAAGTTGACTTTTTTACTTTAAATCTTAAATAAGATGTGAGTTGTAACAAGAGGATTGGCACTTACTCTGTGACCCTTATAATTGGATTAAATATAGACTGAGACATACAAAAACACACCAAGATTGACACCTGCCAACTGGACTTCCTTATGATTGATTGTGATGCTTCGTGCTGGCAACAATAATGAAATAAATTGTACGGATAAAACATTTGTCATTTCCGTGCCATGAGTGAGGAAGTCAACGAGTTAGGCAAGCTGTTAGCTGACAGGCACAAGCAGGAGGCGAGCTAAAGAGATAAATAAGGATTCCAGGCATTGACAGGACAAATTATAACTTGTCACAACCTTTTTAAATTCAGAAGTTTTCAATTAACATATATATTGCTGTTACATATAAGATAAGGGGACACTGAGGTAAACACTCTGGGATTACAGGAGATCCCCCCCCCCCAAGTCCCAAAGGCTTGGGCACTGGGGACCTCTAGGAGGGCAATAGAGGGTCAAGACTGCAAGGCTGGTCTGTGCGGCACTGGAATGGATAATGAAGCTCTGGAGTGATGGTGCTTCTCCTTCAGTTAAGACACCCTCCCCCAACCCCACAGATCCACCACTGTGGCCTCCAAGAAGCAATGCTCCTAGAAGAGAAGATGGCTTGGGCCAGCCTTTCCTTCCAGATCTGGCACACTGACCCCTGCTTTGTCTCTGTCTTCAAGTGTGGAGTTAGAGGTAGATAAGTGAGTATCCCACCTCCCATTCACCATCCAAACTCTCCCCACCCCTCTTTTTCTCTCCCTCCTTCCCTTCCTCCTTCCCCAGAAAATCTGAGGGACTATCACCAATGGCCATGGCCCTGGATGCAGACCTAGGCCGCTGGACACTCCTGAGATTTTTGTCTTCTTTTTTGATTCTCAGCTACCCAGCACTGGAGAAAGTCACAGAATTAACTGTGTCCTTTCTACTCAAAATCCAAGAGTCCTGTTTAGCCCTGTTTAGTCCTGTTTAGTCTTTCGTACACAGTTTCAGTGGCTATTGGTCACTGGTGAGAGGGAAAGGAGAGAGAAGCCCACCTTCACATTGGTTAGCTGAACCTTTTGTGGTGCAGAACTGCAGAGTGAACCCTCTTGGCTACAAGCTAGGGGCAGCCGCGGGATTTCTGTGATTGAGACAGTGGACATCGTGAGAGGTCTGTATGTGAGTGTGTAGGGGGAATGTAAATTCCATTGATTATCCCGACCACGAGGGAGGCCTACTTCTTAGTTTTTAAGTTGGTCTCCACCCTAAACTGGAATACAAACTTCGTGATGTTTCCCTGAACTCCAATCCCAGGCCCCTGCCCAACTCCAACTAGAATGAAAACGGCGGAAGAGGAACTCCCCAGGTTTGAGGCTGCTGGGTGCAAACCAGACAGAGGCGGAGTGAAGGGCACCGAACAGGGCCTGGTGGCTGAAGAGCTCCAAGGGTGAAGCAAGACAGGGATCCAGGCTGGTGGGGTGTTTCTGAAGGCTGCAAGCCTGGCCCAAATTGCAAGGCCAGTAGGAGCCGAAAGGCCATCGTGTCCAGCCGTCACGCGCTGCCTCCCAGCGCGCTGTCTTCTGCCTTGGCTCGTCCCCTTCTCGCTTCTCTGAGAGGTGCTCGGAGCGCCTTCGCTCCGGTTCTTGCTGGGGAGAGGCCACGCTGGCAATCGAGGCCACAAGGCAAACACTACGGGAACAAGTGTGTCGTACCCAAACCTCAGAGCTAGTTTCAACCTTCCTGTCTCCTGCACCAAATTAAACATCACGAAAGCCCCGATTCCTCGCAAAGATAAAGCTCAGGAAGAAAGGGAGGAGGAAAACAAAGTTAGGTGGAATTGGTTGGAAGCGGGAGCATTCCCCAGCGACCGCAGCCATTAACATTATAATCTCAAACGCCATTTTTTTTTATGTAACACTATTGTTAGTAAATCAACTCCTCAGGTCCTCAGAGACGCTGACCCCTGGCAATGCAGTGAAAGTGTAATTATCTCTCTGAATCTTGGACAGATTTAAGAGATTACATTTCAACTAAATCTATATCAATGCTAATTCCCTTTTCTCCCCCTCACCCCTCAGCCTGCAGGTGCTAGGCACCGGGAAATGGCATCGGGCCCCAGCAGAACGCCTCACAAAGAGGAAAGGGCTTGCTGCGTACAAGGCCAAAAGAAATGAAGCCCCACATAAAATTACACCTTTTTTTTTAAAACTACAAAACCTGGTTCTTATATAGCAAAGTTAAACAAAGCAGTTATGCTAAATTAGCGTTACATAAAGGCGAGTTTAATGCTCGGTTACAGTCAACTGGTGTATCTCTGATGGCTAATTGTCTATCAAAATTAAAGAGAAAGGAACAAATGATTCGTTATAAGGTGTTAAAAGCCTCAACAAAAGGACATTTCACAAATATAATATCGGCAGCTCGGGAATTGCCCACGGGGTTGTTCAGGCTCCGGCCCTGCGCAGCTATGAGAAGTGAGGTGCGGGGTGCTATTTGCCTGGCAAGAGCTCATTTCCTCCCAAATGAGTATAATAAAAACCCAAGAGGGATTAATCTTAATCTGTGGATTGGACCAGGGCTGACAAGGCCACCTTTACACTCTCTGCCCAAGCTGGGATTGCAGAGCACTTCTCCAGATCTCCTTCATCCTCACTAGGACATCATATCCAATGTCCACTATCCAGCGATGGGGACAGGAGGAGTAAGCACCGAGCTGAGGAGAGAGGGGGCAACGCAGATCGCACATCGGGCTCTTCCCGGCTTTCTCTGGACACTGAGAGGGCCTGGATCCCCGCACAGTCCAGCACGTGCTTTTCTGCTTGGCTGGCCTGGGGGGGTGCAGGCAGGCACTGCCAGCCCTCACCCTCACCTCCCACCCCAGACTGGGAAGGACACAGACTCCCTCCCTTTCCCAAGGCGTCACCAGATCCAGAACTCGAAGCATATTTGTTTTCAAAGTTAATTAAACCTGAAAGCAGCCAAAATGCGAGCGCCAGGTACACACACGGAGGCCGATTTTCCACCCGTGAACTGCATCGGCACAGCCAGAGAAGCCACAAGGGCCAGCGTGGCTCGTTTCATCCAGAGAAATCTCAATAAGAGACTCGGGTTGGGGAATAAAAGCTGAAACCAAATCATGCAGCAAGAGTAACAAACCGTCTGGAAAATGGACCCACGGAACCGCAAGAATGTACTTCCTTTTTTAAAATCTTTGACAACTTGTGTCCTAAGGAAAATATATTGGAGATAATTGAAATGATTACAATTCACTGCTGCCTGACTTTGAATATGAGCAGTCACATAATGGCACCCCCCTTCATACAACAGTTTAATTTCCATTCTCGGTCTTTGGAATCCTTGCACCAGCCGCCCGGGCAACGCGGTGCTAATGCAGAAATCTTGGCTCCCGACTGCATTATTTATGTGGGTGTGGCTGGGTGAGACAGGAACGGAGAAGGGGTTAAAACCCCCCACTCTTGATTTGGAAATTCCAAGGAACCCTGGACAACAGAGAGCCGAGAGAATCGCTATCCTGGGCCGCTTTGCCCGTCGAGGCTTCGGGCGACGGCGAGGTCTGGTTGACTTCTTTGTCCTTGGGAGCTCTCAGACCCTCGTGGGACCATTTCTTCAGCTCCCCCTAGCTGGGCGGGGTCCAGGGATGGACTTAGGCTGGAGCCTTGTGGTGGGTTAGTCCCATTTCTCCCATCCTTCTTTCTTCCACCATCAATTCTTTCTTTTGTTTCAGAGCTCCTAGGGTCCCCGAGAGCAGGGTGGGCCTTAGCTCTAGGAGTAGGGGTGGGGGCTTGGCGAACTTGGAAGTTGTCTCTGTCTTGATCTGGGTCCAGGTTTCCCGCGGTCACTCGCTCCAAACCCAGAGACCACCAGGAAAGAGAGAAGAAAGTCAGTTTCTATGAAGTGCCGCACTCTAGCGTTCACCTTTGAGCACCGCCTTCTAGAACCCTTCAGGCTAGGGCAGAGGAGCCGGGACCCGGTCAGTGCGAGCTTGAGCCAGGTCTCTGCAGTGCGCAGGCGCGGGTCCGGCCGCCGCCCCCTCTCTTAGCACAGGGTTGAGGGGGACAGTTCCCGCGCCCCTCTCTGAGCAACTACTGCCTCTTAAAAAAAAAAAAGACCATCTGGTAATTGTCTTTCTTTAGATCTTCCCTTAATTATGCTTTTAATTAAAGATGGTTCAAGGCACCGGACCACATGAAGGGCAGTAATTACAAATTACATTACAAACCCGACAGATGTAGCGCGATCTGCTGGGAAAAGGTAGCGGAATAAAAATTTGACTAAACTTTGGGATAAATTAATCGGCGGCTTGGAGAACAGAAATGCGGTTCTGATCGTGTAGATTGAAAGTAGGATTTAAGTTTTGTGTCATGACTGTTTTCATATTTCTTTGACGTCTATTGATTTGGAGGCAGCTGCAAGCCTTTGTCACAGGAGAGAAGAGCAGTCACAATATATTAGCTTGATGGCATAACTCGAACCGAAGAGGCGAGGGGAGCTGCAGTGACTGGGGCGCACGTGACCCCCTGCCCGCGGCTTCGCGGCCCAACCCTCACTTTAAACTTGTTCTAACTGGAAAGGCGAGAGGGTTGCTCTGGGTTCGTGCTCTGAAGGTGCTTTTCTTTTTGGATGAGGGTGGCGGGAGCTGAGCCATCGCTGCGGAAATGTCCAAGGGTCTGCAGGGAGCCACTGAGGCTCTTTGTGGCTGCTTTGAGCCCAGCTTTTTGGATGAAGTTTCGCGGGGGGTGGGGGTGGGGGAGGGGGGTTCCACTGTTGGCCCCAAGGCGCTGGGCCAAGTACTCGCTCAGTCTGGCCTGTTTTGGAGGCCTTCTCTAGGGGACGTGAGGCTGAAGGACACGTGGCGGAGCAACTGCCCGACGGGACTGTTAGGGGTCGAGATGCAGACTGCAAACCTAAGGGAGAGAATTGGGTCACTCACTCTCTTCGCTAAACCTCGCCCCGACTTCTCTTGTCCCAACTCCATCCTGGTATCACCATAGCCTGGACTGTTTCCAAGCTAGAGTTCACTCACTCTGAGCCAGTAGCTCGCTTCATGGAAAAACTCTATGCCCCATCATTCACCCATCTATTTACAACGGCGGTGTGGTGCCTCCGGGAGCATGCATGGACAATTAAACACACCCACTTAGGGCGGGATGATGAAGGCTTTCTATTAACTACAGGCGTTCAGAAATTGATGCAAACCTAATTTTGGCTTCTTGCTGGGGATGAATGTTCCCAGGGAAGGTGTGTGATCCAGTCTGCTCTGCAAGAAGAGGACAAGACTGCCCTTGTAGAAGACTTGGCGCTTTCTCCGGCTTCTGCTGGGAAGGACAGTTTTCCTTTTGATTCCTGCTCTCACTGTGTCCTTCTTTTCCTTTGTATCGAAGTTTCAGAGAGGAATGGAAATATTTTGACTAGACCTCCCCATGGGGCCTTTTAAACACCAGGTGTCGTCACCAGTGCAGTACTGTAGTTCATAGTTTCAAATTTTGGGTGTAAGAGTCTATCTTGCTGAGGAAAGTCATATAATTGATGGTGCTGCTCAACTTCTTATGCAATGAAGCCATGTATTCCCTAGAGATGGTTTGCATTTGAGGGGTTGCTACTTTTCCAACAACTTGTAGGTGGACAGGGGGAAACTCTAAGGGACCTTTGTAAAGGGGTCACAGCAAGTCCATATTTTACTGTTTCACTCCCGTCTCTTCCATCTTACTGTTGGGGCAGATACAGGAAATATACAGAAATCAGAAATACTATTTAAAAGATTTAAAACTTTTTTATATATTTGAATGAGGACTCCATTGTGATGCATAATGTAGAGCAGATCTTTGAAAGAGATACACACAGACTTCAGAAAAACTAAGGATCTCTTGGCTTCTGTGTATAATACAGTTTACATCATACTTTTTCCATTCAGAATGAAGCAAAGATTGCTAGGAGACAGTCTCTCTCTCTCTCTCTCTCTCTCTCTCTCTCTCTCTCTCTCTCTCTCTCAACATTTTCCCAGGTGTTGAAGTATCTATGATCTATAGTCAGAAACTGTTTCTAAACACAGATATGTTGCCAAGTGTAGTGGCACATATCTTTAGTCCCAGCACTGGGGAAGCAGAGACAGATGAGTCGCTGTGATTCCAGGCCAGTTTGGTCTATAGTGCAAGTTTCAGGACAGCCAGGGCTACATAGTAAGACCTTGTTACAAAATGAACAAATATAAGACAGGTCATTAAAAGCTGAGCTTCAACTTTTGTGGCCTCTGGGTCTTTGAAGTAGAAACAGTTTGGTCGTGATTTTTAAATACCTTACTTTCTATGTTGGCTGTGACCTTTTCAGGGCCTAGATGCTCTCTAGAAAGCACCATGCTGTGTTTAGTTATTTCCCTTGCCACATCTTCCATTGGGTAATGAGCATTTTTTTTCCTTTTTTTCAATATTTATTTATTTATTATGTATACAATATTCTGTCTGTGTGTATGCCTGTAGGCCAGAAGAGGGCACCAGACCTCATTACAGATGGTTGTGAGCCACCATGTGATTGCTGGGAATTGAACTCAGGACCTTTGGAAGAGCAGGCAGTGCTCTTAACCACTGAGCCATCTCTCCAGCCCCTTTTTTTCTGTTTTGTTTTTGTTCTGCCTTTTTGTTGTTGTTGTTGTTTTGGTTTCTCGAGATGGGGTTTCTCTGTGTAGTCCTGCCTATCCTGGAACTCACTCTATAACCAGGCCGGCCTCGAACTCAGAGCTCTGCTTGCCTCTGCCTTTCCAGTGCTGGGATTAAAGTCATGCTCCACCATTGCCTATCTTGGGTAATGAGTATTTTTAGATAAAACATCTTAGCCATCTCTAAGTTCTTTTAAAATGCTCTATTTGTGATATTTTTAAAAGGGTAGAAATTTTTATTTTGGTTGTAAGTAATTTCTAATGAATAAAACACAATACCAAGAATTCAACACAATCATGTACCCAAAATGTTCCAGAGTAGGGAAAAAGAAAGAAAGAAAAGAAAAATGTGAATGCTGCCTATGGTATTGCTTGTGATGCTAATGTCTCTTTGATGCAAGTAAAGGGATGCTCTGTTTTCTCACTCTGCGTTTCTTCTGTAATATTTGCCATTGCTCTGCCAGCTTTTACTGTCTTCCCAAAGCCTGCGTGTACACCGGGAATTTCAGTAAATATAAATTACTGCTTAAAAGAGTAAAGAATGGTTACTTTATGTCTCCTTGTTCTTGCTCTGCAGACTGCTCAAAATTTTATTTTGTTTTATTTTACAAACCCTATTGTAGCCATTTCCCCTCAGTTCCATGATGAAAGTGAATGGCAAATGCCATTCAATCTGGAGGAGTGCAAGCCTGGAGAATATAGGTTTGTTCAAAGCCTCCATCAAGTCTATTTTTAGACTTGGAAACAGAACTAGTCTGGAGGCCACATCAGCACACATCTCTGACTCCATATGAGGCTGCTTGAAGCAGGTGGCTTTGAGTTCACCTTGGAAACGGAAGATATGTATGGAAGTGCTCATTCCTCAGAGACTGGGCCTGCTGCAGCCACCCTCAGGAGAAAGAGAGCACTCACTCTGCAGCTGCCTCTCATTTGCAGACCAGAGAGACTTTGCTCTAATTTTTCTTGCCCGCATTACTTTTGCTATGTCTGCCAGCCAAACAGAGAGAAGCCTGCAACATCTCGCCTTTGGGGGATTGTCTGCAGCTTTGCTGCAGTCCCTGGAGAAACTGGCAATCCTAGAGTTGATGGAGGGATTACAGAGAGCTACAAACATCATTCCTCCCTCTAATCCATCTGGGCCAGATGCAATGTTGGTAACAACCTTTACTTGACAGTCACAGACCATTCCAATGAGAATAAAAGGTAACGGAGGTTGGGGAGAGAAGGGCGGTGATAGAGTCTCTCAGTTGAAAGGATTGGTTTCCAAATCATGGAGTCAAATGAAAAATGAAACATCTCCTGCTCATGTCTTTTGCAGTGATTTCTTCTCTCTTTTTGGGTCCTGCTGTACATTTGGGTAGGAAAATGGACGCATCTGTCTACCAGGAAACCCTACTTTGCTGCTAGAATTGGTCAGTGTTCAGCTGTTTGGATGCTGTGGCTTAAGCTTACTTCTCTTTCCCTGCTGAGAGCTGTGATGTTAGGCAGTAAGGAAGCTTCATTTGCATTAGATAATAACAACCAGGGATGAGCTGGACTCAATGCTGATTAAATAAGGGCTCCCATTCCCCTTTGAGAGCTTCCAGATAACCAGAGCCACAGACATATTGGCAGGTCAAGCAAAAATCTGAAGATAAAACCAACGTCAGTTTTCTGTCACAGTCAGAGACCCACCAGAAAGTCCCATCAAGTAACCTTCCTCAATGAATTCAGCTGCCCCACCTAAACAATGAAGTTTACAGCTCCACTCATGCTGAGTCCAACACTAGTCCAGGCTGCTTTGTACAGTAAGTGGAGAGGGACACTGAAAATGTTGGGGACGGGCACAGATCTGGTTGGTGGCAAAGACTTTATGGAGTTCTTGGAAAAAACTGGGAGGTAGGTAGTTACTCCCCAAATTCTGTATGTATCAGGAATGTGTCAGGCACGTTTATTTCACCTGCTGATTATAATATGATTACTTAACACATATGATTCTAGATTAATATAATTTAGAATTGTAAAGATCAAAAATTATTTTTTGAAAATTTTTTCTTTCTACCCTGCCATCCTTCCTCTTAATTTTTTTTTGAATGGAAAGAACCAGTGCTACCATCTCCTTGTGTATAAAAGAGTTTTAAAAATGCAGATTTTTGTTGTTGTTGTTTTGTTTTCAATACAGAGTTTCTTTGCGTAGACCTGGCTGCTCTGGAACTCTGTAGACCAGGCTAGGCTAGTCTCCAACTCAGAAATCTGTCTGCCTCTACTCCCTGAGTGCTGAGATTAAATGTGTATGCTACCATGCCTGGCTAAACTTTTTTTTTTTGAACCTGATTTCCACAGTTGTTCTTTGACCTCCACATTTACAGAAAATAAAATAAAAAAATGTAAAAACAATCCTAGCACTTAAGAGGCAGAAGCAGGAGGATCAGGATCACTAGTGAATTAGAGGATAGCCTATGCTTAGTGAGATCCTGTCTCTAAAACAAAATTTAAAACCCTTGCATTCAGGTATGGTAGCACATACTTATAATCTCAGAATTTAGAATGCTGAGTCAGTATTACATACAGAAACACTTCACATACACAAACACATACACACACACATCTCACAAAACCCAGTTCTCTCCAGGGAACTTTGTAGAGTTGGATTTAACTGACTCCTATATTCCCCTTAAAAATGGAGATTTGTGGAAAGTTATATTGTATGCATTAGTATTTGTTCTATAATTCATCCATGGCCTAGAGAGATGGTTCAGTGGTTAAGAGCACTGGTTACTCTTCCAGAGGACACAGGTTCAATTCCCAGCATGAGTCTTTCTCTGTCTCACCGGCTCCCAAATAATGACATGGAGACTTGTATTAATTACCAAAGCTTGGCCTATAGCTTAGACTTATTCCTAACTAGCTCTTACAACTTAAATTAACCCATTTATATTTATCTACATTCTGCCACTTGTCTCATGGCTGTTTCTGCTCTTCTTGAATACCCTGCTTGCTCTGTGTCTCCTGACATCTATGCCTTTCTTCTTCTCAGAGTCCTCTCTGTCCTCAGAAGTCCTGCCAACCTCTTCCTGCTTAGTTATTGGACAAGCTATTTATTAAACCAATCAGAAGGCACCTTGGCAAAAAACACATCTTCACAGTGTACAAAATAAATATTCTACAACATCAGCATCTACATGGCAGCTCATAACTGTCATAACTCCAGTTCCAGGGGATATGACACCTTCACACACAGACATACATGCAGCCAAAACACCAATGCACATAAAGATTTTGCATATATATAAAATATAACATATACATATATGTTTCATTCAATGTATTTTCAAAACCAATATATTTACAATTTTTCTCATAGCTTTTTACAATAAGTTTTTTTGCTTTTTTTTATTGTTAATAGAAAAATTTACATTTACTCCCTTGTTCCCGGCCCTCCTGCTCCCCCACCGCCCTCCCCCTGCTTCCTTAAGATGGTGTAGGATACCCTGCCCTGTGGGAAGCCCAAGGCCCTCCCCCCTCCATCTTGGTCTAAGAAGATGTGCATCCATATAGAATAAGTTCCCAAAAAGCCAATACATGCAGAAGAGATAGGTCCCAGTGCCATTATCATTGTCTTCTCAGTCAGTCCCCAATGTATCATTGGCAGTTACATTCAGAGAGTCCGGTTAGGTCATATGCTCGTTCAGTCCTGGTCCAGCTGGATTTGATGAGCTCCCAATAGATCAAGCACCCTGTCTCAGTTGGTGGGCCAGTCCCTCATGGTCCTGACTTCCTTGCTCCTCTTCTCTCTCCTTCTGCTCTTCCACTGGACCTTGGTAGCTCAATCCCTTGCTCTGATGTGAATGTGAGTCTCTGCCTCTATCTCCATCCATCATGCGATATTTCACTCCAGTAGGACAGATCTGAAGCACTGGGGCTCACCAAGGACCAGCCGCCATCAAAAGGAATAAGTTTTATTTTTATCTATCTCCATTTTACAGGAAATAAATACAAAATCTCAGTTTAAGAAACTTGTCCAAGGTAAGTCAGCTAGTACACAGACTTCAGTTAAGGCCATCCTACAACTTAGGCCTGACGGGACTCTAGCCAGTCTGAGCACAGCAAACATGGCTCTGGCAGGCCTTGCCCTTCTCCCCTATTTCTTCTGCCTTGCTAAAAACTGTTAGATTATATCCCCAAAGATGTAATAGACCATCAAGGTCTATTCCCTTATTTGGCCACTTCATCCTCCTGAAACTGACCACCAAGGTCCTTAATATCAAAATACTAAAGTAGAGCAACCAAAAGCCCCTTCAGCTCACCTAATTAACATGCTCAATTAAAGTTAAACACCTCATCCTAACCCAAGTTTCCCCTTTTGTCTTTATAAACCACATTTGCCTATGAACCACTTCAATCTCCCCTCTATCCAGAGGTAGTTCTTTGTCTCCCCTCTCTTCCTTTTCTCCCATAGTCCCTTTCCCCTTCTCCTTTGCCCCCTGTCTCTTGTCTTTGTCCTTTATCTCTGTCCTCTATCCCTCAGGGGCAAATACATCTCTTTTGTGCTGAGAATTGGTCTTGGGGGTCCTAAGCCAATATCAATCTTTTTAAAGCCTTTTGAGGTATCAAACAATAATAGGTACCCATACACTTTGGCAAAATTATTTACTATAAACTCTTTTTGAAATAATTTGGAATAAGTGATTTATTTCTATGATGTAAACTTTCCTGCATTGATTAAGGTTTGCAGCAACTGGGAAAGTGATGTTATAGAAATATCAGTTATGAAGCCAGGCGGTGGTGGTGCATGCCTTTAATTCCAGCACTCAGGAGGCAGAGGCAGGAGGATCTCTGTGGGTTCAAGGCCAGCCTTCTCCACAAAGCAAATTCCAGGACAGCCAGAGCTGTTACACAGAGAAACCTTGTCTTGAAAATCCAAAAAAGAAAGAAAAAGAAAGGGGCTGGAGAGATGGCTCAGTGGTTAAGAGCACTGATTGCTCTTCAAAAGGTCCTGAGTTCAATTCCCAGCAACCACATGGTGGCTCATAACCATCTGTAATGAGGTCTGGTGCCCTTTTTCTGGTCTGCAGACATACACACAGACAGAATATTGTATACATAATAAATAAAGAAATATTTAAAAAAAAGAAAGAAAAAGAAAAAAATTATCAATTTTGTAAACATTTGTTGCTGTGGAGTTTAAAGTATTTTTGTTTTTCTTTTTGTGTTTTGGAGTTGCTCATTTTGGAAGGAGGCCAGAATTCAACATCCGTTAAGTCCTTGAAGAAACTGTAGGCTTGAAGTACTATCTTGAGCTGCTTGTTTTAGTTATGGTGGAGCTGGGTTCTCTACCATATGGCTGCAGGCATTAAAGACTCATTTCTCCCTTATCTGATGTTTGTGTTAAGGGCGGTAGCTTTCATGTGGTTGTCCAGAGGTATAGATTCCTCTTGGGCCATTGCTTATGATGGACCACAGATTGTTCCAGAGTCTAGCTCATGGGAGGTGGGAAGAGTGCTTGGGTTATGTTTATGTTCTTCAGGTCTACGCTGGAACTGATGCACACCTATCCCTTCTGCCTCATCTCTTGTCCACAATTTAGTCATTTACCCAAGGCAAACTACAAGTAAAACAGGTCATATCATATCAGTAGTCTACACAGACAGAGAAGAAAGGACAGCTTGTACAAAATGACTAGCAGCATCGAGATCAACATCCAGTGATGCTCCAATGATGGCTGGGTGATGTGGGTGGGTTCTAATTAGTTAAATGACTTTCTATGGTTCTGACTTTTTAAATTTAACTTATTTTTAATTATGTGAAGGGGATGCACAGGTGTAGGTGGATTTACTTTTAGGAGACCATCAGCCCCCAAATAATATTATGGAGACTTATTATTAGTTATGAAAACTTGGCCTTTAGCTTAGACTTGTTCCCAACTAGTTCATCTACCTTAAATTAACCTGTTTCTATCGATCTATGTTTACCATGTGGTTCTTTACCTCTCCTCCATTCTGCACGTCCAACTGCCTCCCTGTCTTGCTGGCACCTAGATTCATCCTGAGCCCCTTTCTCTGCCCAAGAGTCCCATTTAACCTCTCCTGCCTAGCTATTGACCATTTAGCTCTTTATCAAACCAATCTGGTGACTTAGGCAGGCAAGGAGAAACAGCAGTACATCTTTACACAGTCTGTTCAAATATCCCGCAACACACAAGTGCAGGAAGCTGAGGAGTTCAGGAATGCTGGGTGCTTGGAGCTGGAGTTACAGGCAGTTGTGCGATACCAGATGTCAGTGCTTGGATCAGAACTCAGATTCTCTGCAATAACAGTATGTGCTTTCAAAATGTGGAGCCACCTTTCCAGCTCTTGCTGTGAATTTTTTCCCTTTATTGAAATGAAATTTGTTTTTCAAACATGGGTGTCTTGGGGCACACCTTTAATCCCAGCACTTGGGAGGCAGAGGCAGATAGATTTCTGAGTTTGAGGTCTACAGAGGTCACCTTGGTCTACAGAGCAAGCTCTAGGAGAGCCATGTCTACACAGAAAAACCCTGTCTCAGAAAACAAAACAAAACAAGAATTCAAATAAATAAATAAATAAATTTTAAAAAAGAAAATAGTTTTTTTCTTATGTGATGTATCTTGAATGTGGTTTCCACTCCCTCTATTTCGCCCAATTTTTTCCTGCCTCCCTTCCTATCTGGATTCATTCCCTTTCTGTCTCTCATTAGAAAACAAATAGGCTTCTAAGGGATAGAAATATAATGATAACATAATATAATATGATATGTCATAAGCTAAAACAAAACATTGGAATTGGATAAAACAAGGAAACAGAAGAAAAGGTACAAAAAAAAATCCACTTTTTCACACACTCAGAAATCCCATAAAAACCACTAAATTTGGAGCCATGATATATGCCAGGACTTGTTGGAGACCCATGCAGGGCCTGTGCATGCTGCCTGCTGCTCCAGTCTCTGGGAGTTCCTAGGAGCTTTATTTTGTTTATTTAGAGGACCTTATTTTCTTGTTGTCCTCCATCCCCTCTGGTTCTTACACACTTTCTGCCTCCTGGTCCGCAGGGTTGACTGAGCCCAGAGGGGAGGGATTTGAAGGAGACATCAGGTTTAGAGCTGAGTGTTCTAAGGCCTCTTGCCCTCTGCCCGATGTCTGGCTGGGGTCTCTATATCTGCTCTCAGATTCTTTAGGAGGAAACTTCTCTGATGATGGCTGAGCAAGACACTGATTTCCTTTTCTAGCTGAAGTGTCCTGTGTCTTCACAGCTGATCACAGTTTTGATCTTTGATACTGGGTTTAGCTGTGTAGCCCAGGCTAGTCTCAAACTCATCTTGCCTTCATCTCCCGAGTGCCAGAATTACAAGTCTGTGCCACCCTAATTGGCCGTACTTTAAAGGATTTTTTTTAATGGACTGGATAAGACATGGAGAAAGATTGGACAAAAACAACATTAAGGTTTTGGCCCTAGAAACAGGAAGAGTGGATTTGCAAAGGAGAAATAGGGAGGAGGTTTAGAGAGAAAAATTTCAAATTTGGAATTCAGTTTGTTGAACAACCACATAGAAATGTCATATAAGGTCTGAGTTATGAATCTTGGATCTTTTAAAAAATAGTTTATTTTTATTTTATGGACATTGGTGTTTTACCACATGCATGCCTATATGAGGGTGTCAGATCCCCTGGACCTGGAGTTACAGACAGTTGTGAGCTCTGGGAGTTGAACTCTGGTCCTCTGGAAGAACAGTCAGTGCTCTTAACCACTGAACCATCTCTAGCCCTGAATCTTTGGTGTCTTAAAACTATGAAACCTGTGAGTCAATTGGTTTCAGCAGAGGAGCAGTCTAAGCTTCCAGCCACATCATTATTAGGGGACTAGGAGATGAGGAGGAACGTATCTAGGGGATTGAATGGAGCATCTAGTGAGGCAGGCAGATGGCAGATGAAGGATAGGTAGTAGATAGGCTATCAATGAGGAAAGTGGTGGAGAAAGGAGAGTAATCAGCTACAGACTAACTATAGTCTCAAATGCTCTAAGTGGGTCATTTGGGTGAGAACTGAAAACTGACTGTTGCATTTGTCAGTCTTCAGGGAGTTTGGCAATCTTGTTACAAATTGCTGGGTGAAATGCCTAGTGAGGATAAAAAGCTGATTGAAATTAAATGGGAGAGAGAGATAGAGAAAGACAGAGACAGAGATACAGAGAGAAAGACAGAGACAGACACAGAGAGACAGACAGACAGACAGAATTGCTGGGTGAAATGCCTAGTGAGGATAAAAAGCTGATTGAAATTAAATGGGAGAGAGAGATAGAGAAAGACAGAGACAGAGATACAGAGAGAAAGACAGAGACAGACACAGAGAGACAGACAGACAGACAGACAGAGAAAGACAGAGACAGAGACACAGAGAGACAGACAGACATAGAGAGACAGAGAGAAAGACAAAGAGACAGAGAGGCAGAGAAAGACAGAGACAGATACATACAAAAGACAGAGAGATACACAGAGAAAGACAGACAGACACAGAGAGACAGAGAGAAAGACAAAGAGACAGAGAGGCAGAGAAAGACAGAGACAGAGATACAGACAGAAGACAGAGAGATACACAGAGAGACAAAGAGACAGAGATGGAGAGACAGAGGAAGACAAAGAGGTACACAGAGAGAGACAGACAGACACATACACAGAGATAGAAAGTCAGAGAGACACACAAAGAGACAGAGACACATACAAAGTAAGAGATGATTGTGCAAGAGATGGGGTCCCTATTATCTAATCTGTGTAGCAAAGGAACAAAGTTCCAAGGGGTGAAGGTCTGTGCGAAGGAGGCAGGGCTACTGGATTGAATGACTCGAGGAATTGTTGACATGATAAAGCAAGCTGGAAAAATCAAAAGTGGAATCTGGAAGGCCAGGCATAGTGGCACCTGGTATAATTCCATCACTCGAGTCAGAGGCAGGAGGATCACTATAAGTTCAAGGCCAGTATGGTTAACATAGTGAGTTTCAGGTCTTTCTGGGCTAGGCTATAAGATTCTGTCTCAAATGGAGAAACAAACAACAAAGTGGTTGCTGCAGTGAGAGGTGCGAGGAGCCATCCACAGTAGCTGATGGTGTGAGCGCCACTGAGTGAGAGGTCAGGAATAAATGAGAGGCATCATGGGACAGGATGGATGCTAGAGAGAAGGAAGTCGAGAAACAGTTGATGTCATCCAAGAGATGGATGGGTCTGGGGCCCTGGGACCTCAGCCACCAGGTGAGCAGGAGGTACATGCGGTGTAAGAGTAAACAGTGCATGGCTTCTTGGCCTTTTGGATGAAATCAAGTGTGTCTTTGTTCTTATCACTTGCGTATCTTTTATGTCCATTTTCTGAGGGCTGCACAGTAGGTGGACTTTTGGAACAGGAAGAAGTAGGTTCCATGACCGCACCTGGTGTTATGGCAACTCCAGGAATAGAAGACCTCAAGGTTCAATGGGAAAACAGAGTCAGAGTCAGAACCGGGAGATTTTAGGGAAGATTGGGATGCAGGCATGAGAGTGCTTGCCGGGATGTCAGGCTTTGCAGTTCTGAGGGACATGGGGTAAAGCAGTGACCACCTGAGGAGGGTTCAGAGGAAGAGCAGCGCATCAGGACAAGAAAGTGAAGGCTTCCTTCAAACAAGAGGGTAAAGGATAGAGGGCAGAGCTGCAGATGCTGCAGGCATCACGGAAGGAGTCCAGGGCTGAGTGGGGTTCCAGCTGAGTGGAATGGGATGCTGAGTCTGTCTGCTAGACTTTTTTTTCTTTTTTGAGACAGGGCCTTATGTGTCCCAGTCCATCTGGAGACTCACATCTCATTATTGGAGACGAACATCTCATTTTCCTACCTGCATCTCCTGAGTACTGAAATTATAGGCATGCATCACCACAACTGTGAGGTGCTGGGGTTCAAACCAAGGGCTTCATGCACACTAGGCAAGCACCCAACTGAGCCACATCCCTAGCCCTGAGGCCTTGGGGTTTCTGGTTTGTTCTTCTGCAGTCCCTTTCCTCCAGCTTTGTGGGATGGTGCCTGCTGGCCCTCCTGAGTTCTTTCTTTGTCTGCTCTACTGTCTGTTTTCCGGGTTTTCTACTGCCCCTCCTCCATTCTTTTTCCTCCTTCATCTTTTGCTTTTCATTTTAATTCTTTCTTTATTTAGAAAACAAGACATAACATCTCCCTACCCCTACCCCTCTCACACACATACAGGGGCAAGGGTGCTCTCTTAGTAGTGATGAAGAACAGTGTCCCCAAAGGGACACCATGCTGCCTCATCCTTTGGTTGTAATGTCCTATCCATATGGATACCCAGATCCAAATAAAGGAGAGAAAGTCTCTTTAAGGGAACTTTGTAGCCAGGTATCCGTAATTAAGTTTAGTCTGTGAGTTCAGCACTGATAGGAGAACCTTCTGCATGAGGACACTGAAGGAGGCTCCAGGAGCTGTAAAAGAGGCTGTGTGAGAAACTGGAGGAAGAGGGCTCTCAGAAGCAGATTTCCTAGTGCTGCCCAGTGGGCACAATCTACCTCGGTTCCCCTACAATGCCAGCAGAGCTTCAAAAGGTCTCATGACAGCCTGCTGCTGAGTTATCAAAGACCACCCACAATTGCCTAGCTAAGGAGAGTGCTTTGATTAATGAGCAAATCTACTTTTGCTTATAAAGATCAGAATTAAAGGCACATTACAATCAGAAGAGACTTCAGGAACTGATTTAGAAAGTAAGCACTCAGGTAGGTGTGATATCATTTGGGAGTCATTTTTATAGCTAGGGTAATGAGAGGGAACGCTTTGAGAGAACTGTGGAGTGGTGCAAGAGAAAAGGTACCCAGAGAATAGAAAACACTAGAGCCAGGACTTGGGGATGTCACACTGCGCTTTTCTTCTCCTACCCAGCTGCCTCCCCTAACCTAAGAACACTGGAAAAAACAATCTGGTTAATTGAGGGCAGGAGCTTGCATGGTGAGTAGTTTCCTGTGCCAATGTTTTCTCCACCCCTGGCTCCTTTTGTTTGTTTGTTTGGTTTTCGAGACAGGGTTCTTCTGTGCAGCACTGATTGTCCTGGAATTCCCTCTATAGAAGACCAGGCTGGCCTCGAACTCAGATCCTCCTATCTCTGCCTCCTGAGTGCTGGGATCAAAGGCATGTGCCACCACCACTGGATACCCTTGGATTTTTAATGCAACTCATTCCATCACTGGTGGGCTCAGTTCTATCTGGAATTAAGAGCAAGTGGGTTCAGATGCAGGAGAGTATAATACTTCTGAGACCAGGGGTTTCCACTCAGTGGTGCTGTCATTACTCGCCTGACCTGGTTTCCTATCCGCAACCAGCACTTGCTTAATTGAGACCCTATACTCAATCCCATGCCCCCAAACTCAGTTCACTCTGTATTAGTCAGGGTTCTCTGGAGTCAAAGAACTTATGGAATGAATCTCTCTCTTTTTCATATACATATGAAATATATATATTGGAATGACTGACAGTCTACAGTCCAACAATGGCCAGCTGTGAATGCAAAGTCGAAGACTCTAGTAGTTGCTCAGGCCCACAAGGCTGGATGTCTCAGCTGGGCTTCTGTATTTGCTGAATTCCAAAGAAGTAGTCTCCATTGCCGGTGAAAGAATGGATGTGCTAACAAGGCCAGGCCAAACAGGCAAAGAAGAAAACCTTCCTTCTTCCATGCCTTTATATCGGTTTCTAGCAGAAGGTGTGACCCAGATTAAAGGTATGTCTTCCTACCTCAAGATCTAAATCAAAAAGCCTCTGTCTTCTAGCCTCAAGATCTGGATTAAAGGAGTCCTCCCACCTCAAGGTCACAGGTGTGCCCTCCATTTTTGGATTGTAGATCATTCCAGATATAGTCAAGTTGACAACCAAGAATAGCCATCACAACTTCTCATAGCCCAAGGTGTTAGCAGAATTCTCCCTGGAACTCATATCCTCTGTGCTGGTAAGGACTGAACATACGCAGTTTGTGACAGACTGATCAGAACCTCAGTGTGAATGGCTGAGTATACAGAAACAAGTTTGGTTCCTGAGTTATTTTTTTAACCACTTAATAAACAACAAAAAGGGGCCAGTGAGAAGATGCTGTAGGTAAAGGGCTTGCTGCCAAGCCTGATGACCAGAACTGGGTTCCTGGAATTCACAAGACAGGAGAGAACCAACTTGTACAAGTCAGTTGTACGAGTTCTGCTCTGACCTCCATGAACATGCCATGCCATGCGTGTGTGCACAGACATACCGATAAATAGGCAATGAAGTACTTTAAAAGCGATAACAACACAGTACAGAAACAAATTCACATTTAAACTGCAGAAATTTACTTTTTAAAATTTTTTCCATATTTATTGAGCTCTACATTTTTCTCTGCTCCCCTCCCTACCTCT
>JAQHUG010000068.1:5411640-5422684 GCA_028555095.1 Dicrostonyx torquatus | reverse complement strand
AGGTTTGAATGACTGTTACCCTTGTGTAACAGCCTCTGTTGGGCACTGTAGAGCTTTACTGAGACAAGAGGAGCAAAGAGCATTTTGATGAATACAGTGTGATTGCCTCATCTGAATTTCTGTACATGCTTGTTCACAAGCTGTTCCTTCTAGGAATGACCATCCAGAGGCAATGGCTTCCAAGTCTCTGGGAATGTGGACATTCAGCCTTGAACCAGGAGCACAGGGCAGGAACTTCAGTATCTAAGAGCCACCAGCCAGAATGCAGAGCAAAGGATGGGTAGGGGGCTGGGAATGAAGAGCAGCCTCTGGGACTGGGGTATTACAGCTCCCCACAGGGTTGTGGGCTGGAAGCAGATGCCTTCCTCAGGGCTGGAAATGTCAGAGCCACTTGAGCCACAAGGCCACTTTCAGCTCTGGTTTTTTGTTTACAGCCCAGTGACAGCTGACAACAACAGTTTTAAACGCAGAAGAGGAGCTATGATTCTTTAAAAAAATTGTTTCGCGTTTTTTTTGAGACAGAGTCTCACTCTGTAGCCCTGACTGGCGTGAACTAACTGTACAGACCATGTTGACCTGTATTCACAGAGATCCTATTTCCTGAGCGCTGGTACTCAAGGCATGTGGTACCATACCTGTTTTTTAATTTTAATTACACTTACCCAATCATGTTTTCAGATTTATTTAAAAATTGAAAAATGCACTTTGGAAGGGAAAAATGATATATGTATCATGACAGCAAGAACTTTGATGAAGTAAACTTGAGAGCAGGTGGCAAAGTGGGACAGAAGGCATCTTTGGTCAAGGATGCAGAAGTATCTGCTTGGCAGTTCTCCATGCCAGAGGCATTTTCCAGAAGCAGGAAAAAGAATAAACTGAGACCAAGCATGAGCAAGCACCTAACGATCGAAGACTCATCTCCCCTTGCTTCTGATTCAGCCTTGGGCATTTCTTGGGCTTCTGAATAGAGAGGGTTGGGTGATGATATGATTGGGGCTGGGTGTGGTGGCAAACTGGGAGTTCGAGGCTAGCCTGGTATACACGGTGAGCGCCAGACCAGCCAGGGCTACATAGTGAAACTCTACCTCAAGTAACAACAAACACTCTCCCTCCTGAGAAAAGTCCAGCCATGACTGGATAGAACCCCTCTTTCTATGATTTGGTCTCTTCTTCCTGCCTTGTAAACTGCCTAAATATGAAATATGTGATTCTTTTCATATTGCATTGACCTAGATTTAGCTTTAATTAACAGTTAAAGGTTAAAGACAAGAAGCCAAACTAAAAATAAAACTTCAATAAGTATTATCCTAGACTTTGGTGTGCTGACTCAAAGCACTTAACAAATGATGTTGACGGAATAGATAATTTGTATGCATTTGGGCTCAAATTGCTTTCAAAATTATATAGACGTTCTATTGCCTATCTAAAAGGACATTCTATCCTCAAATATCCTAATGATTTTGTTTTGAGAGGCAAATAAATGCCACATAAATTAGGAGGGGGTGTTTATCAGGCACTGGACACTGCTCTTAATGATTTACAAACACATTTATTCAAATTTTCATTTTCATTAAACTAAACCAATTATTTCCTTGGAGTTTGGTTTAAAAGCGGATATAAACATGAATGTATGCACTCATACATTTATGATTTTCCTAATGTTCTCTTCTCCCCAAAAGAGCAAACAAAGGCTTGGGGTGAGCAGGAAGTCCCTTACCAGCAAAGGTTCAGTCCTTTGCACAGAGACTTCCGATCTTAGGAAGTGAGCACTGGGCAGGGAGGGTTCACATTAACCATGTGTGAAGTCTATGCAAGGATCTCTTGCACAGCTCTCTGTACACACGGCAAAGCAGTGTGCTCTTTCTCTCCAATCTATGCACGTAAGGGAAACCTAGGCAAAAGAAAGTAACTGCTGTTCTTTTAAAATAAGCAAAAGAAGGGCTGGAGAGATGGCACAGCGGTTAAGAGCGTGGGCTGTTCTTCGAGAGTACCCAGATTTGGTTCCCAGTGCCACATCAGCCATCCTAAAGCCATCTCTAAATCCAGCTCCAGAAAGATCTGATACCTCTGGGCAGAAGAGCAATCTCTTTCTTAACTTCACAATAGAAGCTGATAGGGTTTGAAATAATGGCACATTTTAAAACTTGGTATTAAAAATGAGTTGAATGAAGGAAGCATCAAAGGCTGTTCTGTAGAGCTGGGTATGGTAGTTCACACCTTCAATCCCAGTACTCAAAAGGCACAGGCAGGTAGATCTATATATATGAGATAATTGACAGCTTGGTCTACAGAGTGAGTTCCAGGAGAGTCAGGACTATATAGAGAGGCCCAGTCTCAAAAAACCAACCAAACCAAACAAAACAAAACAACAACGACAAAAATCTACCCTGTTAGGACAGTTCATTTTTAAATTCATCATTTTATTGTCATGAGCATGATTGGTCTTTTTTTTTTTTTTGGTTTTTTTCGAGACAAGGTTTCTCTGTAGCTTTGGTGCCTATCCTGGAACTAACTCTTGTAGACCAGGCTGGCCTCGAACTCACAGAGATTCGACTGCCTCTGCCTCCAGAGTGCTGGAATTAAAGGAATGCACCACCACTGTCTGGGGAGCATGAGTGTTTTGCTTGCATGAATATATATATATATTTCAGATTCATACATGGTGTCCACAGAGGCCACAAAAGGGGTCAGATCCCCTGGAACTGAAGTTACAGATGGATGTGAACCACCATGTAGATGCTGGGTAAGAACAGCAAGTGTTCTTTACCACTGAGCCATCTCTCCAACCCCGTTAGCAAAGAGAGGGTCATCCTGGAGCACAGGACAAATGCATAACAGGGGGAGGTTTGTTTTATTTTGCAACTGTAGAACGAGTATCACATGGTTTGAGTTCAGGAGCAGAGGGGAAACCCTGCCTGTATTCACTCTCAAGAAAACAGTCTTGATGTCACATGCCCCTTGTGATGGCTAGTTTTACGTCAACTCGACACAAGCTGGAGTCATCTGAGATGAGAGAACCTTGACTGAGAAGATGCCAAGGCCTCCATAGGCCTGGGCTACAGGCAAGCCTGTAGGACATTTTCTTAATTAGTGATTGATTTGGGAGGGTCTAGTCCATTGTGTGTGGGGCAGTCCCTGAGCAAGCCATGGGGGAGCAAGCCAGTAAGCAGCACCCCTCAATGGCCTCTGCATCTTCTCCTGCCTCCAGGTTTCTGCCCTGTTTGAGATCCTGTCCTGACTTCCTGAGCAGTGATATAGACGTGTAAGCCAAACAAACCCCTCTCCCCAAGTTGCTTTGGTCATGTTTTGTTTTTGTCCATTGCACCAATAGCAATCCTAATTAAGACAGCCCTTCTATGCCTTGTCAATTTGCTTTCAAACCTTTACACTGCTGCGATTTCAACCCCTTTCCATTTTACATCTCAGTTTTGCTAATTACATCTGAAGTGGCTGCGCGCCACCCCAGTGCGTACTGGACTATAATTTACCTGTTTATTTCAGGTTACTTCCAATTTTATGTTGCTACAGAAAAGCATCATTTGGCCCTAGGAGACTTAAAAAATAGCTACATTTTCTTTTCCTTACTTAAAAAAGTGAGTTACTTTAGCACGGGGTTTCTCTCTGTTTTTCTACTGTAGTAGAATCAAAGCAATCATATTTACAGGAAAGCACGGAGAACAGTGTTTGCAGATACTGAGTGATCAGTGCAGGCTGTTAGACAGCTCATCAGGGCTCTTGGTGACCGAGTTCTGCAAATAAAGAATGCATTAGGAAGGTTCAGGATGGCCCCTAGGATTAGACTCAACAAATGGGGGAGTCCAGGGAAAGATGACAGCAGGACCTTGGGTCATCCCATGGAATTTGTCTGGTTTCTGAACATCTTTGCTGATACTAGTGTCACTTGGACCTACTTACAAGCACTGTGTCCCACAGGAAGGACCCTAGATAGTCCTGTGTCTCTGTGTCAATGGCTTATGATTCAGAGATCTGGCTTGGGAGGTCCTTTGCGCTTCTCTCATAGTCCTCAGACAGGTGTCCATCTATAGCAGGAAGCAGAGCTGTGCATCCTGCCATGACTAGTATAGAGGAGAGCACCCCCACTGGGGAAGGATGTGTCTGAGAGCTGGTGAGCCCTTTGGTATCTTCTTCCTCCCCACTCACAGTGTGGCTCAGTCAACACAGGAGATTTCAGTTCAACTCGGGGCTGGAAGGCAAAGACAAGCTTCTCCTATCATCTAAGTACCCATGGGAAGTGTTCTCTTGCCATTTTTTTTCTTTTACTATTGAAGTGCCCTAAAAAACAGGTTTAACCTGAGCCTAAGACTCAGGTCATCAATGCATTTACGTGTCTTTTGTATAATTAGATGATGTCTTCGCCCTTCTCTAATTCCTAAAATAAGACTTAAAGGTAAAAACCGGACAGTGGTGGCGCACACCTTTAATACCAACACTCGGGAGGCAGAAGCAGGTCTATCTCTGAGTTTGAGACCAGCCTGGTCTAGAGAGCAAGCTCCAGGATAGCCAGAGCTACACAGAGAAACCCTGTCTCAAACAAACAAACAAAACAAAACAAAATATTTAAAGGTAGAGCTGGAGTCAAACTAAAAAAAGCAATGCTGTTTCTCTGAGAAGGTCACTAAGGACTGGGAAATTTGGCTCAAACACAAACATAAACAATGCTGAGTGTGTTCATTACTTGTCTGCTTATTGTGACAAATACCTTGAGAGAAACAGCTTAATCAAGGATGGGCTCATTTTGGCCCACAGTTCCAGGGTACAGCCCATCAGGCAGGGGAAGCCATGGCGGTGGAAATGTGAGGCAGCTGGTCTCAATGCATCCCCACTCAGGACACGGAAAGAAGAAAGCTGGCACTCAGCTCAGTTCCCCCCTTCAATCCAGTCCACGACCCCAGCACCTGGAGTGTCATTAGGGTGCTTCTTCCCTGCTAAGAAACCCAGTCTCAAACTCCCACACACATTCCCAGAGGGCGTCTTCTAAGTGATCAAGATCCAATCAAGGGGCCATCAGTACGGGTAGAGAACTGAGGACTTCAGGGGAAGTAGCTCTGGTTATTTGTACAAGACTTGCACACAAGGTGGGGACCATCGACATTCTGGTATGGAGTGGGGATCTACAGGTAGCTAATGGCTGTTAGCAGAAGGAGAGACTTTTTTCGGAGGTCTGGTCCCTGGCGAGGTGTTCATGTTTCCTTTAAATAACTCCTCTTCTATGCTCCTGTAAGCAGCCCTGATAAAACTCATTAGGTCACCAGCAAAAGAAAAGAAACCATGAAATTAGAAAGGAGACTAGATAGGACAAGAAAGGGTCATGGAGGGTGACCATGATAGAAATTAATTGTAACGAAAATAGTATATTGTCACCCATTACTATGTATGATTAATATATGCTCATTAAATACATTTTAAAATGAATTTCAATGGAGATGGAAAGATGCATGGGTCTCTTTTCACTAGGGCTTACTGGATATTTTTGGGCAGCCATGAGAGACATGGTGAACCTTGGGCCCTTTACTAAAAACTGAGGTTTGTATAATGAATAATTCACATCACAAGCTGGTTCCAAGATGTCACTTAGGCCACAGCTCCATACTACTGACTTTAGTATATTTGGTAGAAAGGAGACTGAAGCTCAAATTGACAGGGTCCTGTTAAATTCAATATTATAGACTTGTCCCAGAAAAACTCATTTTGAAAAGTTTTTTTTTTTTTCTTTCTTCTTTTGAGACGGTCTCACTATGTAGTTGACCAGGCTGGCTTACCTCTCCTAAAGATGCACCAGATTAAAGGTGTAATGTTAATGATGTCATGTTAGTGGGCAGATCTTGTGCAGCAGCAGTCAGGGATGCTGTGAGGTGCTGAGTGTGCAGCCAACCGGGGTCCAGAAGACAGTGGTCGAGGGCACTCTGCCCCATCCTCTGGCTCCTCCATTCTTTGTAGCCCTTCTACAATGTTTCCTGAGTCTTAGAGGGAATGTTATAGATATTCTGTTTAGGGCTGTACATCAAGTATTTTTTTCCTTGTTTCACAAGACTTGCACAAATGGGATTCAGAAAACTCTGATTTTTTGGGGTGGGGCCTGTTATAGTGGAACATAACAATGGTCTCGTCCTTTTTGAAGAGTGATGGATGAACAAGCTGTGTCTCCAGTCAGCTCCGACTCTGCATTTTCAGTAGCATAAAGAAAAACATCCCATTCCTTTTATAGAAAAGCAGTCCCCCGAGGTTGCCCCTTAAAAGCTGTTTTGATCCATGCATTTGTTGCTGCCAAATTCTTCAACTCCCAAACTACCATTATGCATTTTCTCCTGGACAGGGAATTTTAGGATCATCACAGCTGACCCCATAATAAGGCCATTTATTTCTCCCTGAGATGGAAGATTCATTTATTTTTTTCCTTGTTTCTCCTTGGCAATTATCTCTCTTACTACCCATAATCTGCCCAATCTTTTTCAATAACATCCTGTGATTAAAGCCAATTGGCTCACGTTGAAAGCTAGAGCAGAGTTAACCAGGCGCAGAAATACCACCCCTGAATTAAAGAAAGCCAGCTTCCAGGGGGCTGGTGCCTGAGAGATCTCCGATGAGGAAGAGTGAAGGCTGACTTGACATTAAAATTTTGTTGAAAAAAAAAAAGGTACATGCTTAAAATAGGGGCTGAGGAGCATATGGCAGTTCCTTATGGCAGACCAAAGGACAGATTTGCCTGCAAATGAGGTCAAAAGACATCTTGTTCATTTCCAGATATTGTCTCAATTATTACACTGGGCAGCATTTCAGAAGATGTTTCAAAAGAAGAAGAATCACGTCTCAATAGCAGCAAAAACGGCAGTAGCAGCTGTCAATCAAGGGCAAACTTTTGCATTTATTAGCTCACATTATTCTTCTCATAACCCTTCAGTATAGACATTATTCTTTCTTAGATGATCAAGGTCTTGTTTTACTATTTAATGCAGGCACTTTACAATTTAATTTAATTTTAATATTTTAAGTGTATAAGAGTTTGGCCTGTACACATGTATGTGTACCGTGTGTGTGCACGCCTGGTGTCCATGGAGGTCAGAAGAAGGCATTGGATCGCCTGGGACTGGAGGTGGAATAGTTGTGAGCCATCATGTGGATGTTGGGACTTGAACCCAGGTGCTCTGCAAGAGCAACTAGTGCTCTTACCTGCTGAGATAACCCCCCAAAATTCTGATCTTTGTGTGTGCTCTTTATTTTGTTTTTTGAAACAGAGTCAAACCATGTAACTTTGACTGGCTTGGAATTTGCTATATAGACCAGGCTGGCCTCAAACTCACAGAGAGCTGCCTGTCTCTGTCTCTTGAGTACTGGTATTAAAGGAATGAGCCACCACACTAGGGCCTAGTATTATAGGCATTTTACAGCGAGGCAAAGTGATTTGCTTAAAGTTACCCAGCTGGTAACTAAGAACAAGAATTTTTTCTATGTGTATATGAATAAACATATGTATGTGAGGGGCTGAGTGTGTGCGTGTGTGTGTGCACGTGGATGCCAGAGGTCAGTCTATGTGTTATTTGTTCCTTAGGAGCTGTCTACTTTGTTTTGACAAGGTCTCTCATTTGCCTAGGGCTTATTGATTAGACTGGCTGACTGGCCAGCAAGCCCCAGGAATCCTGCCTGTCTCTGACTCCCCAGAGCTGGCTTTACAAGCCTGTGTCACCTTGCCTGGCTTTTGGGAACATGTTCTGGGGTTCACATTCAGGTCTTTATGCCTGAGCAGCAAGCATTTTAGCCCTGGAGCCACCCCCAAGGCCCTGCTGTAGTCCATATTTTGTGATAGTCATGAGCAAGGATAGAGATGTAGCTTAGTAAGAGAACACATGCACACAAGCACACACACATTCAAAGAAGAGAATAAAAGCAGAGGGAGGGGAGCAGAAAAGAAGATAAATTATGTGCCAGTCAACCACCAAACTAAGGCTTGATGTCTGTCCTGCACCCTATCAATGCCTTCTTCCATGCACTTTTCATGAGATACAGTGGAGACATTTATGACTTTTTTCCTTGTCTCTCTGTCTAAACCACACTGTCACCTAGGCAGGCATCCCAGCAGGTGAGAGGTTGCTTTGTGATGTAACCATTCAGCTCTCCCCAGAAAAAGGTATTTCTTTAAGAAAGCTGAAGACAGAACACACACGGGCAAATCAGGAATCAAGGACCACACTGGGCGGGTGTCAAAGACATCTAATAACATGCATGAGAGTTTCTAGAATAAGTATAGCTGACCAATGAGAGAGGGGTAAGTGGAGTGGGGCACATGGCAAAGTGCATCTGTGTAGGTCAGAGCACACCTTTCAGGAGTTCATTCTTTCCTTCTACCTTTACCTGGGAAGGCTCTGGGGGTCTAACCCGGGTCATTAGGCTTACATTTGGCAAGATCATTTACCTGTGTGTTACATGTGTGCCATATATACATATAGAGACCACAGATAAACCTCAGGTATCTATCCTCAGGGACCATCTCTTTATTTATTTATGTATTTGTTTTTGAGACAGGATCTCTCAGTTGACCTGGAACTCACTACTTAGCCCAGGCTGGCTGACCAGTGAGCCCGAGGGCCCTGCCTGCCTGTCTCCACCTTCCCAGCACTGGGATGACTAATGTGTGCCCTAACATGTGGTTCTTTGTATGGGTCTCGGGGACAAGATTCAGCTCCTCATGCTTGGGCAAGCGCTTTACCAACGGAACCCTCTCGCTAGCCAGCCAATCTGTCTGTCTGCTCCCTGCCTCTCCACCCCCCCCCAACAGGAAGCAGGATGCTACTTTCTCATGCATTGCAACTGGTGAGGGTCAGGGCTAACTCTCCTATTGTGACCCCAGGGCCAGCTTCTCTCACCTGCTGGTGGTAATGGCTCCAGGGGAGAGGGGGCATCTTTCCCTCATCCGTGCCACAACATGGCAGGACAAAGGAACGGAGTCAGTTCTTGTGCCCTCAGGGTCAGCTCACCTGTGTCCCCAGCCTCAGGGTCAGGGTCAGCTCTAGTGTGCTTTCCAGGTGAGGTGCACGGAGCTGCACACCTATGGTGAGTCCTGGGACCTTCCTTCCTGAGTGTAGAGGCAAGCACTCTCCTGAGAGGTAGGACCAACTTGCCTGTTGCATTATCCGGGGAGAGTCAGGACCAGCCATCCCAGGGCCAGTAAAGGGCGGGGCTGGCTCAGCACAGCATGGTTCCAATGAACCATGGGCTAACACGGGCCCTGGACATCGCCACAGAACCCAGCTGCAGCAGTACTACGGACCCAGACATGGCCCTCAACAGCAGCTCTGGACTAGATGCCATCATGGTCCCTGTGGCAGCACAGGCCCACCACGGGCCCTGCACCCCTTCTGGAGAGCACACTAGAGCTGACCCTATATAGGGGTCTCAAGTGAGCCAGCATCGAGTGTGTGAAATCAGGAGAGGGCACCTTGTCCCCTCTTGTATATCTCCTACAGCAATCGGGAGAGAGGGACCTGCGCCTTGCCTGGGCAAAACAACGCTGCTGAGTGAAGGGATGTCAGATCTGAAGGCCTGAGAGCAGGAGCATGCCCCTCCCCATCCTGCTCCTTACTGGCTTCTCTGGGTGGGCTAGCAGAGGCAGTGCTACAGAGCTCATCCGAGTCTTAAGGATGAGAGAAAGCTAGTGAGCTGACTAACCCACCGAGCAAGCAGGCCCAGAACCAGGGCTATAAATTGACACACCCCAACAGCCACCTTCTATGAACTATGAGCATGTGAAGGGGATGAACCTACAGACCCAAAACAGTAGGATTTCCATGACACAGGACAACAGGATATCCAAGAGGAGCCCCCGTGAGAACCCGTTGTGGGTGGTGTAGCAGAAACCAGAGGCATTTAGCCAGACCAACGACTTCTGGCGATGAACAAATGAACTGAAGAGTAAACCGTGTGTCCCAATAGGCACACTACAGCTTCCATGACAAGATTCTTTTTTGTTTTGTTTCTTTATTTTGTTTGGTTTTTCTTTTAAATTTGGTTTCGTTGGGGGAGGGACAGTTGCAAGGGCAGAGGGCAGATGTGAGGGGCCATGAGATAAGTGGGATCAAAATGCATGGTGTGCAAAGAATCAACAGGAGTAAGATTTAAAAATAAAGATTCTCATCTCATTTTCTGGAGCTAAAAGAATGGACTCATGACACTGTCCCTCTCATGAGCCATCAGAAAGACCACAGGAGGCAATGGCTGAGAAGGACATTTGTAAATGTATGTATCTTCTAGTCTGAATGTAGGAAGCTGTTAAAATAGTCTTGATACTCATTTTATGCTTTCAAAAGTAACAGCATAAAACAACAGAGATGGGCTTTATGCTGTCCCAATGATGAGCAATTCAACGGGTTCCCTTTGTTGTGTTTTGCTTTGTTCTTGTCATTTGTTTTTTTCCTGAGACAGTCTCTCTGTGTAGCCCCAGCTGTCCTGGAACTCACTCTATAGACCAGAGATGTGCCTGCCCCTGCCTCACAGGTTGCTGTTCCCTTTGTTTTCAATACTGGAGAAGATAATGAGGTCACTCTGCACATGTCGAGATGTGCTTGGCCACACTGACTGTATCTAGAATGCTTCCCATGTTTCATCCTCTATGAGATACTGGAACATGTTATTCATCCTTTGCAACATGACCGGAAGGTAGATATGACAGGCTGAAAGTAGCTTTCTCCCAAGTGCCCACATTTTAATCCCTGAAAGTATAGATGTTTCTTTGTATACAAAAAAGGGATCTTTGCAGGTGAGGGGAACTTTCAGCATTATACTAGTGTGTGTTGCGGGAGGCTGTTTGTTCGTTACTGGCAGCTCATACCTGAAATAATCACACAGAAACTATATTATTTGCAATACTGTTTGACTAATAGCTTAAACGTATTTTTGGCTACCTCTTATATCTTAATTATTTATTTATTTTTTTCATTTCTTATTAAATTTAAAAGAAAAATTTACATTTACCCCCTTGTCCCAGGCCCTATCACTCCCCCACTATCCCACCACCCTCCCCCTGCTTCCTTAA
>JAQHUG010000068.1:5372778-5391531 GCA_028555095.1 Dicrostonyx torquatus | reverse complement strand
TTTTAAAAAGAATTTTGAGTAAACAGTGTTTACATTATTTCCATTTTCCCTTTCCCCATTCCATCTCTTCCCCCTTTTCAGATTCATGACCTCCTCTTCTATAATTACAGTTTTATATTTATACACACACATATATACACATACATATACACGCACAAACACATATGTATGTAGATAACCCATTGAGTCCATTTGGTGTTTCTTGTATGTGCATGTGTTTAGAGTTGACCAGTGGGGGCCAGATAACGTAACAAGGGGCTCATCTCAAAGAAAACTTATTTTTCCGTCTTTCAGCAGCCATAAGACTGCCTGTAGCTCTTCATCTACTGGTGGGGCTTTGTTTAATCTCCGCCCCATTGGCATGTTGACTGTGTGGTCATTATGTAGGTCTTGTTTAGGCAAACATATTGTCGCATTGTGGAGGTTTCATGGGTACGGTGTTCCTGTCATGTCTAGAAGACACTGTCACAAGCCAGCCTCCTGGTCTCTCTCTTTGGCAATCTTTCTGTCTCTTCTTTCACAGTAATCCCAAGACCTATGTGTAGGGTTGTGTTGTGTATGTACCAACTGGGACTGTGCACCCCAGGATCATTTATTCTTGGCATTTTTAGTGTTGTGGCTCTCTGTCAGCTGCCTAAAGAAGCTTCTTTGGTGAAGAGCAAGAGCTGCACTTAGCTGTAGAGAGACAAAGAAGTGTTTAGAATATAGTTAGAAGCTATATTAGTTTAGGAAAATGTCAGTAGTAGTGTTTCCTCTAGGGGTCTATGACATTTCCAGGCACGGGTAACTGACTGGTGTGAAATTCCAGGCATGAGTTTCCTTGTATCGGGTGGACCTTAAATCGAATTGAACAGCTGTTGGTTACTCCTGAGATGAGTGCCACTATTGAGCCACTGGGGTATCTTGCTGGCCTGGCCATTGCTGTACTGCACAGGTTTAGCGGCTGGGTTGGATTACTGATGACTTTTCACATCTTCTAATACTGTGAGGACTAGCTTTCAGGGAGGAGGGTTCTAGGCTAGTCCCAGCTCCATTCCTTCCAGTCCTGTGTCTGAGGTGTACTCTGCTTTCAGGAAGAGGGTCTCACTTTCAAGTTCTGAGAGGCAACAAAGTACAATGGCAATAACCTATATTGGTTTGGGGGTCTCTAGACCCCTCTGACCAGCAACACAAAGGGAGACTTCCCATGCCTGGCTCTGGGTTATTTGTTAAACAATCTATGGCTCCTGGAGGAATCATTATTGACCCATGTGGCATAACACTATTTAACTAATACCATGTAAACTAATATACATGTATTAATTAGTTTAAATGTACATATACTATGTACATATATTAGCATATGTGTGTGCACACGTGTGTGTGTAAATGTATGTTTAAATAAAATAGTGTTTCCTGTTAAGTTCCCTTACCACTATTTTCCTCTGTCTATCCAGGCTAGCCTTGAACTCACAAAGAGCCCTCCACAGTACAGTTAAAACTTCTCAAGGGAGCCGGCCATCCTTCTTAAGGAGGCTAAGGTAGGAGGACTGAGAGAAAGTTTGAGGACTTCATAGTGAGATCCTGTCCTAACATACAACGAAAACAAAGCAACCGCCACCCGAAACAAATTGACATTGGTAATAGTATTGATTAAACTAGGCTTTATTCGGATTTAGTGAGCTTTTGGGCACACACCTCTCCACTGCAGGAAACAGAGCCAGGTACTAGCATGCCTTAGGTCCTCTGGTTTTTAATAGACTTTAAGTCATTTCCTTTGAGGGTGAAACTGGACACACGTCTCAAAAAAAAAAAAAAAAAGGAGCAAACGTAGTTTTGAAAGCTTGTGAATAGTCATCCTTACACCTTTACAGCTCTTTAAGCAGCAAGGTATTCCTGCTCTAGTTTTTAGAAGAGGGTGGGACTTGGTAGAGGCCCCTCCCTCATGGGCAGAGTTCGGCTCAGACTGCTGCCTCTGGCTTAGGGTGTGTTACCCCGACCCTTCACTAGCGCCAGCCTGGATGGGAGAAGGTCACCTGTGGGCAGAGCTAACTTGTTCAAAAACGACTACAACCCACCAGTTACTTCTGGCCCCTCTGGCTCCTCCCTTCCTTCCACACTCGCTCTTTTTAACTCAGTCTGACTAACCAACAGCTGCTTGTCAATCTCTTCCCGTGCTCTGGGCCACAAGGCAAAGGCGCCTCCTGGTGTTTGCATTTGAATAGGGACCCAAGCCTGGAAACAATGAGGCTCATGGTGGGAGTGGGGGTGAATTCGAGCTGAACCTCTTCCTTGCTTCTTCTGCCCCGTCACAGGGCGGTTCTCCCTGCACCTGCGATTTCCCCTTTAGAAATGTCACGGACAGCTCCCTCTGATTCAGGTCTGTGCATCTGAGGGGACAGTGCCTTCTCCTGAGGACAGGAAAATGACTGCCTTTCAGCTAGTGGCTCTTCGGCACCACCTCCTGGGTTCCTACTTTCCTGCCTGGGCGCACAGTCCAATGCCAAGCCAGAACCAGGCAGGAAGGACTCCGGGTCAAAATAGCAGTCTCCTACCCACCGTCCTGAACTTTCCAGGGCCTTCTCCCTAGTATTTCACGGATGCTGGCGTGTCACGGTGCAGTGGGAACATGGAGGCTCTGAACGACCCAGCTGGTAAATGATGCAGTAAGGACTGGAACCTTGGTCTGCCTGGCTCTGTCCCCACCACAACGAACATTGTCACCAGGATTGTTCTAGAAATAGGGCCATTGCCAAAACCAACCTCGGATTCCTGGTGCGGGGAGGATCCTGTGATGTCCTGGGTCAACAGCCTGTGACTCTCAGGCTGGTTCTCTCGGTGGAGAACCAGGCTGCGAACAAAGCCCCTTTCTCAGGCTTCCTGAAGGCGGAAGCGGCTCTGCCTGGTAGGCAGAAGGGCAGTAGCCAGGGCAGGTATCCCGTCAGGGAGTGGGCATTTCCGCATTCAAGGTGGCACACTGAAAGGACACTGATAGTGACCCGCTGCTACTCTGTTTACCTGGGAGTTCACTGGGGCCGAGAAGCAACGCTAATCCTTTGTTGGCTTTGAGAGGACTCGCGAAACCAGCTCTGTCCAGAAAACAGCTTTAGGAAAACAGTCTTAACTGGCCACAGTCTGGATTGACTCAGCCTATAGTCACTAACAAGCCACTTGCCCCCTCCGTGGTGATGAGTAGCTTGGGGTCACCGATAGGCAACAGAAGTCTTTAGTCAAAAGTATGAATAAGAACTGCTAGCAGGGGCTGGCCTTTCACTAGATTTGCAAGCATGTGAATGAACTTGGCTAATCCTAGTAAAGCAGGCTGTGTAATTATTACCTTTGTCTGGCAGATAAAGAACCTGGGGGTCTCGAAACTTGTACTGAATCTAGGACACTGCTCCCCATAATATGGCAACTTGGCCCCTCGAAAGTTTCAGGCAGAAGGAACTTAAGGAAGGAGTAGAAGTAGATGCAAGGGCACATTATAAAGTGCAGAGTTGGGGACCAAAAACATCAGAGAGGCTGCAGGCAGAGAGCGAGCCTCAGGTTGTAGATGGTTGTATACCCATGCTCTCCTTTCCGGTGGGGTTCTGTTTGCCTGTTTTGTTTTGATAATTCTTTTCCTTTTTTTGGACAGGATCTCACTATATAAGCCCTGGCTGACCTGGAACTCCAGGCTAGCCTCGAACTCACAAAGATCCACCTGAATGCTAGCTTAGTGCTGGGGATTAAAGGCATGTGCTACACACCACACCTGGCTAGTTTCTTATAATACATGTTCTGTGGGGGTGAAAAACACAAAGAGGATTTACAGCAGAAAAAAAAAAAAAGGGAATGATCCTTAGTGGGCACTTGATGCATGGGACAATGGACAGGGTCAGGTCTTCGCGTGCTCAAGAAATATGTATGGAAAGACCACTGTGGCTCAGATGGACAGATCACAGAAAAAGTCACTGATCTTAAGAGGAGAGTTGCTTAGAACTTACTCAGTGTTGGATTACCCTCATATTCCCTCACAAAAGCATTGTGGGCTGTGGACAAGGTGCCTGCCCTCCAGGTGACTGTAGTCTGGAAGCAGGGAAGGGAAAAAGTCAGGCTTTCAATGAAGCACCCACTAATTTGCAAAGACTTAAAATAACCTGCAGGTCTGGCTTCTGCTCTGTCCCAGTTTGAATCATTGGGGATCTAGTATGAATGCCTGCCACTTAGTCCAGTCATCTCTGAAGCCAGGTGCCGAGGCATTAGCACAGAGTGGTTGAGCGGATACGCAGTGTACATTGAAGGAATAGCCTACGGGGTTATGTCCATGGCTGTAAGAGCTCCGGAGAGATGAGGGTGGTGGGAAGGAAAATCTCCATTGAGATTTGAACAGGGCTTAGAGTTGAGGAAATTTCAAGGAATGCAGAAGTTATTTACAGAGAGGGAAATGAAAATGGTGGCTATTGACGTAGCCTAGTGTGTCTGAGGGGCTACCAATAGTCTGGGAAGTCTCAGGAGCTAGGACTAACTTCCAGGGTAGTTTAGTGAAAGGAGAATCAAAAGAGAGAGTGAAGGGTACGCACACCGCCTGGGTTAGGTGCACTTGAGTCTTACCACAACATTGGGTGGTAAATTGGGTGAGAATTCTCACCCTGCTTCAGAAGGAATACTGAATCCCAGAGCTCCCTGGCAATTCTGATACCTTTAGGATTAGATACATCCAAAAGCACAGAAAATATGTATCTCCAGAAACCACCCACGAAGACAAAATCAACCGTTACAATGTGTTCCTTCCTGCAGAGGCGCAGTGTGGACATGGCCGATATATATGTGGAACAGTTGGTGTGCACGAAGAGGTTTGAAGCTGGAGAAGGCAGAGAGGAGAAAGGATCCAAGTGGCTGATGCAAACCTTTCCTTTGCCTTCTGCCTGCCTCCCTTAGTCCTGCTAGGACCCCTGGAGGGGACATCTGCAGATCCTCCCCAGAGTCGCTCATTTCGCTCCCAGGATGGGCACAAGCCTGGGTGCAGAATGTTGGTGCAGTTTTGACAAGATGCTCACAGAGGTTCAGTGACTAGTTTTAATTAGGCCATCTTTGTTTACGTTTGATGTTTATCAGCTAATTGGCATGGCAAGGTGTGAGTCACACAGCTTTCCCCTGGCGTGGAATCAGTTTGTCAGAGAAAAGGCCAGGAGAACAAATGATCCCAATTATGAGAGAACCCACCGGGCTAATTATCGTCCCACTAAGGACAGAATCTGCCCCTCCTGCTGCTGCAGCACCAAGTGTGGGGGATCCCCAGCCTCCTCCAACCGGGGAAGCCAGGATCTAGGCTCAGCTGGCTGCCTGGAGATTTATTCTCTTGAATTCAAAACCCACATGTTCCTTCTGTTTAGACACACCAGGGCAATAGGTCTCCTTTGGTCCAAGATCATTCTTCCCTTCCATTTATACATATAAATGTTTGGAAACATTTATACTTATTTTCCCAACAACACAATCAATTCTGTTTTGTTATAAGAACTCTCTGGCAGGAAGAGACTGAGTGGCAAGAGCTTACATAATAGATTGATTCAAGGACACTGGCCGGAATTGGCTTTGACCGCTCATGAACTCTCATCCTAGCATCGCTCTTGACCATGACAAGATCCTCAGACAACCGGGGCATCAACCAATCAGGATTCTTCAGGTAGATTTTACGGAGTGCCTCCCCCTGTAACTGTGCAGGTACGAGAACAATACGGTTCAGAACTTTCTGTGACTGTGGAAATGGCCATCTACTGATGTGCCCACGCAGTATCCAGGCTGAACTGCGGTACCGAACTTTTCATTGTATTGCGTTTTAATTTTACCGGGAAGAGTAACACGAGGCTAGCTGCTATCTTTGCTGGCCAGCACCGGCTTAGCCATTATCTTCTACACGCAATTCCTCAGGCGCCTGCACCTGTGGCTTTCTACCCGGCTGCCTGGTAGGCAGCGCAGGGCTCCTGGTCTTCCGCAGCTTCCCCTGCTATTCACTGAGGTCTATTCCAGCGGAGGGCTCGTGCGGAGGAATGCGGTTTGGCTGCCCTTGAGTTGAATGATGATCGAGGACCTTTGGAATGTCCACAAAGCCCCCGCACTCTAGGCCTCCTCTGTCTCTCTCCCTCACCGGGGTAACAGATGGCCCCGGCTTTCACCAGCCAGGCCCGACCACATTGTCACTCCCAGCTGAAAGTGAAATATTCAGTGGCATTTAAATTAAATAGACTCTAATGCTTCAGTAATATTAATTACGTTTTCATTCATCCCTAGCCTAATAAATCAATGCGTAAAGAGGAGATGCTTGGAGGCTGGCAGCCGAGAGGGGCCACTGGGCCTTTGTGTGAGGCCGCACACAATGCCCCCATTCTTAGCGGGCTCTGCTTGCCCCTGCAAACATCTGTGCTTAGCGCCTCTTGAGGAGGAGCCAAAGTGGTAACATTTACACTCGGCGTCCAATTTGTCCCTGTACCGGGGCTTGAGTCAAGGCAAATGGAAAGCCGGAGTCACAGTGCACACTACTGCTGCTGTTGCTGCTGCTGGTGGTGTGTGTGTGTGTGTGTGTGTGTGTGTGTGTGTGTGTGTGTGTGTGTGTACAACTGAAGGGACTAGAAACTTGGGGGCCGAGAGAGCTAGGGAAGTGATGGAGAGAGGTGTCTGCTAGGATTTCCCTCTTAACTGCAGCCAGGGAAGAAGGAACTAGCTAGCAAAGAGAGGAAGAAAGAGGAAGGTGGTGGGAGGACAGAAGCAAGGGAAAGAAGGAAACTAGAAAGTTATTACTGAATGCGCCCGCAGTAGCAACAGTAACCACTCCTTCCAAAGCTCTCTAACATGAAATAGCAACCGCCACTAGCCCATTTACTTGAATTTATTTGTAGGCCGTAGGAATGAAATAATTTGCCTTTGTTTCCAACCCTCATCTACTAATGGGGTCCATGTTTTCCACCTCTGAATTCTACTTGGAAGAAAGGAAGAGATAAATATTGGGGCTGTGGCTTAGGAGTGGGGGCAAAGGGCTGATGTTTGAGAGATTTCCAATATCCCTCCTGGTTTCTATAGCTCTTGGCTTTGGGGAGGTCCTGTCCCAAGTGAGCAGTGGCCCCACCCTGCTCCCAGCCATACATATGTAAAAGAAGCCAATAAAACAGTCCAGAGGGCCTGCCCTCCTAAATCTCCGGGTGACGAAACCTCCCACTTGTGATGCTTCAAAGCTGCCTGGAGCTACCAGTTTACCCCCAGAAGTCCCTACTCAATGCCTCTGATTGGAAAATAAATAGCCTTCCCAGGAATGGGAAAGGGTTGTGTGCACCAGTGTGTGGAGTTTCTGCTTCTCATTCCTCCAAGGAGGCATTTCTCTTCTACCAGGTACAGGTTTGTGGCAATAGCAATGGTTTCTCAGGACGGTTTAAAAACTGCGACTGCTTAGTTGTTCAATAAACCACGCAGCAAAACTAAACACACAATGCTAGAAAGCCGTGGTAGGAATGCACGGGAGGGAGGAAGGGAAAATGTCACCAGAGCCCTTCCCTCAACCTTAGCATGGATGTCTTTCTCTTTAGACAAGGCTTTCCACCATGCCTTGGCAAAAATTGGACCACTCGATGCATACCACTTTGTGATGTGCTCCTGCCCCCAATTAATGTGGTCCAAAAACCATTTAGATTCCATTAATGTGTACCTACAACATAACATTTTAAATGATGAATTTTGCAGATTACAGATGAAATGCTGAAATGCTATTTATGTAATCAACCCCCTGTCGTTGGTCGGTGTCCTCCCCTCCTCCCCTGGCTAGTTGATTTTCCTTTCCTCCTTTTTCCTCCCACAAACATTATTATGAATTTCCTCATGGCTAAATCGTGATGCATACTTCTGAGTATTCTTTGTGTTGTCATTTTGCTTTATTTTGAGACAAGATTACAAAGAGCCCCAGTGGCTTCCAACTTACTAAGTAGCCAAGGATGATCTTGCGTTTCGTTGCCTGTGTGTCTTGGGAGCGCACATGCGCTTGTGTCATTGTGTATGTGTGGAGACCAGGTGCTGGCATGGGGTTATTTTTCAATCAGTTCTTAACCTGATTGTTTTGAGAGAGTGTCTCTTGTTGAACCTGGAACTCACCCATTTGGCTGGCAAGCCCCAGGATCTGCCTGTCTCCACCTCTCCAGCAGTGGGATTGCACCCACAAATCACTGCACCCGGCTTTCACATGAATGTTGGTGTGCAGACTAGTCTTATGTCAGCTTGACACACAAGCTACAGTTATCTGAAAGGAGCGATCCTCAGCTGGGAAAATGCCTCCATGAGGTCCAGCTGTAAGGCATTTTCTTAATTAGTTATTGATGGAGGATGGGTCCTATCCATTGTGGTGGTTCCATCCATGGACTGGTGTTCCTGAGTTCTATAAGAAAGCAGGCTGAGACAAATGACATAAAACATCTCGGAGTAACTCTAACCAAACAAGTGAAAGACCTGTATGACAAGAACTTTAAATCCTTGAAGAAAGAAATTGGAAGAAGACACCAGAAAATGGAAAAATCTCCCATGCTCTTGGGTAGGTAGAATTAACAGTAAAAACAGCAATCTTACCAAAAGGAATCTACAGATTCAATGAAATACCCAGCAAAATTCTTCACAGACCTTGAAAGAACAATACTCAACTTCATATGGAAAAGCAAAAATCCCAGGATAGCCTAAACAATCCTGTACAATAAAGGAACTTTTGAAGGCATCACTAATCCCTGACTTCAAACTCTACTGCAGAGCTACAGTACTGAAAACAGCCTGGTACTGGTATAAAAACAGGCAGGAGGACCAGTGAAATCATATCAAAGACCCAGATATCAATCCACATATCTATGAACACCTGATTTTTGACAAAGAAGCAAAAATATAAAATGGAAAAAAGAAAGCATAGTCAACATGAATATCAACATGTAGAAGAATGAAAGTAGATCCATATCTATTGCCATGTACAAAACTCAAGTCCTAATGGATCAAAGACCTCAACATAAAACCAACCACACTGAACCTCATAGAAGAGAAAGTGGGAAGCACACTTGAACACATTGGCACAGGAGATTACTTTCTAAAAATAACCCCAGTAGCACAGACACTGAGAGAAATAATTAATAAATGGAACCTCCTGAAACTGAAAAGCTTCTGTAAAACAAAAGACATGGTCAATCAGACAAAACGGTAGCCTACAGAATGGAAAAAGATCTTACCAACCCCACATCGGACAGAGGTCTGATCTCCAAAATATACAAAGAACTCAAGAAATTGGTCATCAAAAGAACAAATAAGCCAATAAAAAATGGGGTACAGACCTAAACAGAGAACTTTCAACAGATGAATCTAAAATGACCGAAAGACACGTAAGGAAATGTTCAACATCCTTAGCCATCAGAGAAATGCAAATCAAAACAAGCTCTGAGATTCCATCTTACACCTGTAAGAATGGCCAAGATCAAAAACACTGATGACAACTTTCGCTGGAAAGAATGTGGGGTAAAGGGAACATTCCTCCACTGCTGGTGGGAATACAAGCTGGTACAGCTGCTTTGGAAATCAGTATGGCAATTTCTCAGAAAATTAGGAGACAATCTACCTCAAGACCCAGCAATACCACTGTTTGGTATATACCTAAAGGATGCTTAATCATACCACAAGGACATGTGCTCAACTATGTTCATATAAGCATTATTTGTCATAGCCAGAACCTGGAAACAACCTAAATGCCCCTCAACCGAAAAATGTACAAGGAAAAGGTGGTACATTTACACAATGGAGTACTACACAGTGAAAAAAAATAATGACATCTTGAAATTTGCAGGCAAACGGATGGATATAGAAAACATCATATTGAGTGAGGTAACCCAGACTCAGAAAGACAAATATCACATGTACTCACTCATAAGTGACTTTTAGACATAAAGCAAAGAAATAACAGCCTACAATTCACAATCCCAGAGAACCTAGACAACAAAGAGGACCCTAAGAGAGACATACATAGATATAATCTACATGGGAAGTAGAAAAAGATAAGATCTCTTGAGTAAATGGAAGCATGGGGATCATGGGAGAGGGAGGGGAGAGGAGAAAAATATATAGCTCAATAAAAACGATTAAAAAAAGAAAAAGAAAGCAGGCTGAGCAAGCCATGGGAGCAACCAGAAGTAGAACCCATCCATAGCTTCTGCATAAGCCTCCAAGATCCTGTTCTGCTTGAGTCCCTGTCCTGACTTCCTTTAATGGTGAACAGTGCTGTGGAGGTATAAGCCAAAAAAAACCCTTTCCCCCTCAACTTGCTTTTTGGTCATGGTGTTTCATCACAGCAATGGAAACCCTAACTAGGACAGTTGGGTATCAAACTCAGTGTCTCGTGCATTCACAGCACTTTACCAACTGGGTCATCCTCAAGGCCCCATTTTTGGGTAATTTTGATAATTCTACTAGAATTATCAAAGAGAAACTGCTAAGTCAACGTTACTGCACATGTAAGTTTTGAGAGAAGAAATCCTGAGTATGTGTTTTGATCTTTAAAAACTGATTTAAAAGGCTGGTGATGTAGCTCATTGGGAGAGCCCTTGCCTAGGGAATGTCAGGCTCTGAGTTCAAATCCCCAGGATGGAGAGAAACAGATTTGAAAAGTTATCTCTGAGCCCCAGATCCCATTCCACTCTGCATAAACATCCTTCCTTCCTGTCACCTGGCCTAAAACTTCCAAGTTCAGAATCTTTGGGTCATCTTGCTGGTGCTTTATGGGTCAGCACTTGCAGCTTTAGGATGAAGGTAGTAGCAGGGAAAGAATTGTTCCCAGGTGCCTTTGGAAGTCACCCAGTAGAGTGCCAGACTGTAGTCTGGGTCTCAGGAACCAGCCTGTAGTTAGAGCAGCTGTGTACCAGAAGGGAAATCACCTGACGTCTCTGCAAACTAGCAAGGGTTACTTGGGTCTACTTGAAGAGTCGGCCTCGAGCACCTTGGTGACCCACTGCTAAGTTCTTAAGCATGCACTACCACACATGATCTAGATGACCTCAAAGCAGTTTCTGAGTTGTTCAAGTTGAGCGTCTTTTCCTGAAACAGCAAGAAAGACCATAAATTGCCGACCACACCATAGAGAAGGCGATTTCATGCACTGACATCGACCCCGAAGGCTTGCCATTAGCTATCTGGTCTCCGTGCTGCGCATGCGTACATGGATCTGAGTGATTGTACCCCAGGAGCTTTCCGGCTGGAAGGCAAGGGAAACAACAGTGGTGCAGATCCAAGGCGCCAACCAGGATCAGAGATGCAAGTGACAGGAGCCTTTTGGAGGAGGCAGTGCAATGACAGGGCCACACAGTCAAGGCTTTGCTAAAATGGGGTGCTGGGCTTAGACTTGAGGACTGCCTGGCTTAAAAACTCAGGCTTGTTTCCTTTGTATTTATCAGCAAATACATGGTCAGAGTTGGCCTGGTCTGTCTCATAAGGCTGTATTTTGTGTCACCAGACATGGGGGGCCTTGCAGTGTGAATTTTAACCTTTACTGAAATGCGACCCTCAGTTGCTGTTAGATCACATATTGAGACAAGGGAGGACTTGTCCCATTTAAAGGGAGGGGCTAACATGGAGGATCAAAGTCTTCAGTGTCTGGCAAAGTGGAGGACTTAAAAATAAAAAAACGCCATAAACAGACTCCAATGTGAAAAGGACCCTTCACAGCCACCAGGATGTTTTTGTGAAGGCCAAGCCTCTCGCCCTTGTGAGGCACACAGGGATTTGGTTGCTGTTCTCTGACTCTGCCATCTTTGTGGCTCTTTGTCAAATGATCTGGGGCGACGCCAGTGCCCATGGGGAGGGTTCCCTTTGGCAAATGCACTTCCCCTTCTCTGTTTGTATTTGGCATTAAACCGAGTAACTGTCTCACGCTGAAACCAGCACACGTGTCTAATTCCCATTTTGTTTTCTGTCAGTCTCAGGCAGAGAACCCATAGAAGAGGCAGCACTTTGGGGTCACAGAGTTTCCTATCTGCATTTGCTGATGGTTGGGGGTGCACAGAGACAAACCTGGCAGCCTTGGGGACTTCAGGCCCCCATCAGAAATGGTTAAGTCTGAGTTGAGCACCCTTCGGTGGGTGTGTCCAACATGTGATAGTATGATGGGGGAAGACTCTTCTCGGCGCCCTGTTGCTTTTCTTTATTCTTTTCCCTCCCTTTGATCCCTCCTTTCTCTTTCTTTCTCTCTCTCTCTCTTTCTCTTTTTCCTTCCTTCCTTCCTTCCTTTCTTTCATTTCTTCCTTCCTTTCTTTTAGAATAGGGTTTCTCACTGGCATCAGGAACTTGCTGATTGGCTCGGCCGCTTGCCAATGAGCCTGAGGCATCTGCCTATCTCCTTTCTCCAGTGCTGGGCTGACAAGAGCTCAATACCACACCAACCTCTGCTGCCTTTTAAAAAATGAGGCCGGATCTCAGGATAGCTTCAAACTCACCACATAGTGGAACATAACCTTGAACTTCTTATCCTTAGGCCTCCACTTCCTGAGAGCTGGGATTTTAGGCTTGTGACAGCATTTACACAGTTCTGGACCTCCCAGGATTTCACATCTGCTAGGCAAGCACTTTCCCAGCTGAGCTGAAGCCATAGTCCTTTATGCTATTTCTAACTCCCAAAGTCAGGGTCTGTAGAAAGGGCCCCTTTGTCCATTATCAATCTTTTTCCACTCCACCTTCTAGTCAAGGTCAAGGTGAAAGCAGAGACTTCCTAACGCTGGGTGCTGTGGTAGACACACAGCAGGTGTTCAGTGAAGGGTGCTTGCTGCAAGAAGAGATCACTCGGAACTTCCTAGCTTCACAAAAACATTAAATGGTATTTGGTCTGGAGATGTGGCTCAGTGATAGAGGACTTGTCTAACATTCTACCCCCAGCGCCACAAACATGGAATAAACAAAAGAGCTGTCTTCATTCATTTTGCTGAGAGTGGACATGTTAAGTAATTCAATGCAAATTTGAGTTTGATGTCCAAAGAAACAACCAAATCCTACTGCTAAAAGAGTGCGCCCCACATCCATGAACCCATTTTACATAAGGAACTAACTACTAATTGAATACCATGTGTCTGAGGTCACCTACAACAGTCCTCATCCTAAGCCCAATTTATAGAGCACATAGTGGTCACTTAGAGCTGAAAAGTGAGGACTCCCTTCATGAGAAGGTGGGCCTGGAGGACACCTTAGTGATCTAAGGACATTTGGACAGCAGGGAGGTGAAGGGCTGCCTTTTGCCTCTTTACCAGGGAAGCCACATATCTTGGTAAATCTGAGAGACTCTAAATACCACACTTTCATGAGACTTGACGGCTGCCCAATACTGCCATCTCTTTCTTGCCCTGCTCCCAATTCTCAAAAGTTCTTGCCCACCTGTGGAAGTCCATTAGATTGGTTTCTTTAAACTTTGCAGAAATCACTTCAAATGCAACAACTTTTTCTCAACTCTTACCCACTGGTCAATTTCCAAAGCCTGCTTATGCATATATGAACCAAGACCCTGTTGCAAATGGCAGAAACTCGGCGCAAAGAGGCTTAGTGAAACCCAGTGCTAAAAAGCCAAGCTTTCGAGGGAGGCAGAATCTAGATGCCCCAAAGATGGCCTTAGGAGCATCTCACCTGTTTCAAGTCTTCTTTCCTCCATTTTGACTCCACTGACAGCACCTTTAGCCCCCCTCCTGCCCCAGAGAATCTTCTGGAGAATCACTGCAACTTCACTCTGGTAGTTTCTGCACTGAAAGGAAGCTAGATAGCATCACAATGCTGAAGCTATGAGCTGCCTGAAGCTGGGTGCTTCCTTCTCTCCTCTGAGAGCTTGTGATACTTACTGGAAGCCTGAGAACTCTGTGGATCTCCCAGAGCACTTTCCCCCAAAGTTTAGGATAGGATAGGTTATTGGGGTACCTTACCCCTTTGCCTGGCCAGTGAAATCCTGACCTCAGCCCTTCTTGTCTGTGGAGTAGAGTAGTGATTTGAATCCAACCTTTGACTTTTGTGCACAGATCGCCTTACACAGGCACTTACTCTTTCTAACCTGTAGCTCCTCAGTAATGAGTGAGTACAGTATCCATCTGGAGGACTGTAGGGAGAATCTGTATTTAATACGCTGAGATGTACCAGGGACACTAGTGCCATTCAAAGGTATAGCCATTGTTCTTAATGCAATTGCTGCAAATAGTTTATGCAGATGTGTTAGCATTAAGGTTATCTTCCAATAACCACAGAAAGCACTCCAGAGACAATATTCATTAAACTTAACTAGTTGAGGTTTCTTTCTGTCTTAGGAAAAAACTCTGAAAAGATGGTGCAGGCCAGTGTGGGGTTACCTAGTGTTAGGGGTCTAGGCATATTTATTTGTGTGTGTCTGAATGCCTATGTGTGTTGTGTTTGTGTATGTGGAGGCCAGAGGACAACCATAAGTGTCACTCTCAGGCACTGTCTACCACTTGAGACAGAGTATCTCTTTAGACTGAAGCTCAAGGATTAGGCTAGGCCAGCTGACCAGTGAGCCCTAGGGACCCCACTTGTCTCTCCCTCCCTAGCAATGGGAGGACACTTGTACCACCACGTCCAGCCTTTCCCTTCTTCACCAGCAAGCACTTTTCTAGATGGAATACCTTCCCAGCCCTTAGAGAGTCACCTACCGGTCACCTCAGTATTCTCCTACTATTTGTAGGTTGTTCTTCAGGGCCGCCATGCAACCCAAGAGGGCTACACTAATTTCAGCTATCATGTTTCACACGAGGCGGAGGGTGAAGAAGTGGGAAAAGTTCAGGTTCCTTCTCTTCTGGAAGGCATAGGCTCCAGCGCTGCACAGTCCTCAATACCAGAACTTAAATCATACCTAGCTCTAGAGGAAATGTGGGGACATAGTATTATTAAGGATGGCTATGATGTCCAGCTAAAAATCCCTTCCCAAGGCGGAGCAGGAAGGGCAGGCTCTGCCACAGCCAGGCTGTGGGAAAGGTTTTAGTAGCTGGGCGCGGTCTAGACACAGGAGTGCAGGGAAAGACCCACTTCTGCGTGCCCTGGGAAGCCCTGTGGATCCCCTGCCACCTGAAGAATGGAGAGTCGGTTCCAGTATCTTTAAGAAAGTCAGAAACTAAAACACAAGTCTGTAGCTCTGTTCCCTGAGCCAAGGCGCTTGACTGCCAGCGGGGCCGAGGAGATGCAGAATATTGGCCCCAGCAAACTTGGTTTGAGGCCAAATTCCAGGACTCTTGGGGCTGACTGGCAGCCACTCTGTCTGAGCAACCTGGGGGATCCTGAGAAAAGAATGAACATCCGAATCCCAGAACCAAATCTGCAGCAATGATGCTCCTGCTGTCGGCTCCGGCTGGGAGGCCGCGCGGCAGGGAGGATGAGGTCATGGGGACCAGCGAGAGGCTGGAGGGCGCCAGAGCGCAGCCCTGCTGCCCAAGAGCCGCAGCTGGAACCCAGAGCAGCGCCAACTCTCACTAACTCTTGGGCGGGCACTGTCTGCCACCGTTTCTGCGGAACCCCTTGAGCTTGGGCTCTGGAAGATGAGACCGCTGAGGCAGCTATAGGAGCCAGCAGCAAACAGGGCTGTTAAAGAAAAGGAACCCTCTAGATGACCGCGGAGGACAGGATAAGTAGATGGGCAAGAGGACTTTTAAGATAGGGAAACTATTTGTAGGCTACTGTAATGGTGAGTGCAAGTTGTTACTCAATGTCCAAGACTGATAGAAAATAACGCAGGTTTAACAACTTAAAAGACAACTTTTTGCTGTTGCAGAGGACCCAGGTTCAGTTCCTCTTAATCATCTGTAACTCCAGTTCCAGGGTATCTGACGCCCTTTGCTGACCTCTGGGGCTACCAGGCACGAACATGCATCCACTCAGACAAATCACTAATACATATAAAACAGAACAAAAAGTTATAAAGTAGCACCAAGGGTGAACCTAGTATAACTTGTGGACTTGGGTTGCAAACCATGTGTCAGTGTAGAGTCAACCAGTGCTAAAAATGATCCACTCTGCTGGGGTGGGGGAGTGTTGATGGCAGGGGAAGATGAAAAAACTCTGTAACTCTGTTCTTTTTGGTTTTGCTGTGAACCTAAAATTGCCATTACCCAAAATCCAATAAAAATGGGTAGAGAGGGGAGAGCAGAGGAGGACAGAAGGGAAGGTGTTGCTCTGGGGGGGGAGCATTGCCAACTCGGATACATGAGGAATTACCGAGCCAGTGTTGAAAAGAACCCTTATTCATTTAGCAGCCGGCCCAGCTGATGACAGTGTTATAAGAGAAAGTCACCGGATACTAGGTCAACAGTGGCTGTTTGTTGAGATCAAGGTGTTAAAGAGATTAAGGAAACCCCAATCAGCCAAGTGACAAAATACTGCTTTGGTGTTGAGCGGTCCCTTCTGACGGAACTGGTAGTCTATTCAGACACAGGATGGGGAAGACTAGAGAGTGAGTGTGTCGTTGTCTGCAGTGCCCAGGGTGTGCTCTGAGGAGCTCCCCAACCACTGATTTATGATGCCGGCCACCCAGTTATAGCTCGGTGATCGGCAGCAAGGATTCTTGTTTGGCATGGAATTTCCCATTCTTTGAAGAAAATCAGGACTGCATGCTGTCTGGAAGGCAATGCACTGGAAGGCCCAGCACCTTCTTCTTTAGATCTTTCTGATGAGCCGGCAGCAGCGTGGTCCAAGGGTGCTGTCAGTGAAGATGGTCGCAAGTTCTGTTTGTATCATCCACTACGGCAGCCAGTAGCCGCAGGTGCTGCTGGGCACTTGGAGGGTGGCTAACACAGAGGGAAAATGGAATTTCCTGCTAGGAAACATAGCATGAAGATTTAAGTAGTCACCTGTGGCAGACAGCAGGGCTCCAAAGTTATTATTGTCCAGTAATGGTTTTCTTCACTTGCTCTCTCGGAAGTTTGTTTTATATAGATGTGTGTCTATGTGCATGTGTGTGTAGGTGTGTGTGTCTGTGTGGGTATACAGTGGATGTCAGTAGAAATTCTCCCTGCTCTGAATAGGACTTTCCTTAAACCACAAACACAAGTCTCAAAATGATGGTGCATGTCTGCACTCAAAAGCCATCTTGCCTGAGACACCATGGAATCCAGGAAACAGGCTAGGACAGTGCAGAGTTTCCTTGCAGCATAGCTCATGCAGGTTATTACATTATCACATATCACATGTGTTAGGTCACAGGGGGTGTACATATACACAGAAGGTGTATTATAGTGTCATGTTCCTCGTGGCTTTGCCACCACATTGCTCGACCAGTTTGGCACCAGCTCTCTGTTTTCCCATAGTCAATAAAGAAAACACCATGTAACAACTGTGTGGCTCCTTGGTATCATCTCAGATCTAAGCAGACTACAGCTGTCTAGCTTTTCATTAAAAAGCATGAAGATAGGAGACCTTCTTTTGGAGGACTCCTTGGAGCCTATCAGTATTATTATTATTTTATACTTTCTTATTATATTATTTCTTTTAAATTTATTTTTATTTTCTAATGTTTTGAGATAGGGTCTAACTGTTCCAGAAGCTGGTTCGGAACTTGCTAGGTAAGCCAGGATAGCTTCAGACTTACCAGATTGTGCCACCATCTTGGGCCTGCTCATGGTTCTTGAGTCAAGGACCCAACAGTTGCCCTACTCAGCTGTCCATGTGATTTTTAATTTGGCAGTCACTGTTCCAGGAGAACTAATATCTCAGGAATATACTTTGGAAATGTGGATCTGAAGGCAGTGTGACAATTTGGGGGGATCAGCTTACCTCTCCCATTGGGGTACAGAGTTAGGGTTTGGCATGCAGCAGAGGGTCCTGCTTTCTTCCACCAGGTGTAGCTCCCATGACTCAGTCCTTGGGGGTCCTGCAGCCTGTTCCATGTCAATGTGACAGGGGTTTCCTAATTCCGCCTTTGCTGTACCAACCCAGAACAGTATTCTTGCTGGAGATACAACCACTAAGATGCACAGCGCTGGAGAGATGGCTCAGAGATTAGGAACACTGGCTGCTCTTCTAGAGGACCTGGGTTCAATTCCCAGCACCCACATGACCGCTCACAATTGTCTGTAATTCCAGTTCCAGGGGATCCAACACTCTCACACAGACATACATGCAGGCAAAATACCAATGCACACAAAATAAATAAAATCTTTAAAAAAGGCCCTTCAAAGTAGCATGTTCTCCGCGGTGACTGGCAGTGACCCAGAAGACAGCAGAGTTTGGCTGCGTGCTTCTGCAGTTGGAAAAGAAGTTACACTGAGCTCTGTGGATTCAGGAGAATGAGAAGATCCCCACAAATGCAGAATTGTTATTGTTATCAGCTCACTTTTCCAAGAAATTCTCTTTACAAGGCTTGAAAGTGACTTAATTTACCATATTACTTTTCTTCTAGGTTCTCAACCTGTGAGTCAGGACCCCTTTAGAGGGGGTCACATATCAGATACCCTACATATCAGACATTTACATTATGATTCATAACAGTAGCAAAATTACAGTTATGAAGTACCAATTACATAATTTTTTTAATTGTTAAAAGAAAAATTTACATTTACTCCCCTTGTTCCCAGCCCTCCTGCTCCCCCACTACCCCACTGCCCTAATCCTGCTTCCTTAAGATGGGGCAGGATACCATGCACTATGGGAAGCCCAAGGCCCTCCCCCCTCCATCTCGGTCTAAGAAGATGTGCATCCATATAGAATAAGTTCCCAAAAAGCCAATATATGCAGAAGAGATAGGTCCCAGTGCCATTATCATTGGCTTCT
>JAQHUG010000068.1:5349628-5367341 GCA_028555095.1 Dicrostonyx torquatus | reverse complement strand
TTTGTTAGTCTTCTCATCTCTGTCTTTAAAGTTTTTCACCTCTTCTTTAATGGACTCTAATATTTTCGTAAAGCTATGTTTAAAGTCGATTTCTTCTACTTCTTATGTATTAGTTTGCTCAGATCTTCTTGTTGCATAATTGCCGGATTCTGGTGTTTTTAATGTTGCTTTTCAGGTTGTTAGATGAACTCTTGGATTGGCGCCTGCCCATCTCTTCCTCTCAGGTGGATCAACAGTCCAGTTGGGCGGGTGGATCTGAAACTGTGGCACTCACCAAGGACATGCAGCCATGAAAAGGGCGGGCTTCTCTGCTAGAGCCCTGCAGGTTTATCCCAATTACATAATTTTATGCTTTGGGGGGGTCACCACAACGTGAGGAACTGTCCCCAGAACTAGAAGAGAGGACTTGCCCCTCATGAGAAACATGGCAGAGGGGGTCCTGCAGATCGAGTCCCGATCAGGGAGGTGAGAAGGGACATCTGAAATAGAAGGGACCTTGCCTTTGATGGCCACTCTGCTGCTCAGGCACACTCAGGAGCCTGGGGTTGACTGAGGGCTCTCTAGTTTTCTCTAGGAGATTCTTCCCTCTGAAGTTGCAGCTCACAGTATGCAGAGGTCAAGAGCAACCTACCTCCCCAAAGCTCTGAGCAGAAGGGGAACTGCACCCCGTTTGTCCTTGACATTTTTTGACACTTGGAGCTGTGTGATCCTCAGCAAGTTTCTCTGAGTTTTCAACAGTAGGACATGAAAAGGGCAGGATCAAGTGGCTTTGGGGTTGTTTGTGTTTTGAAGCACTTTGCCTATGGGAGGTTCTGACACTGGGAGCTTCTGTGCCACCAGAGGGAAGACAAAACACACTTCATTTTAAAGGTGACTCCTTCTGTTTCTTTTATCACAAATGAGAGACTGCAAGTCATTTTTGGACTAAAAGCCTGGTTGAGTCATAGAGCCTTACAGGAGTCTGGAAGACGAGAAGGCCAGCTGATCATAGAGCTTTGCAAAAGTTCCATTGTAGGCAGAGGGCCAAGGCCAACTTCCTGGCCTCCATGGGGCTCTGTGACCGACAGGGCAGGGAGTAAAGAGGAAGGCTGGAGAGGAAGTTCTCTGGCTTCCTGGAGGGCAGGCTGTGGTTTTCACCAACTCATTATATATCTGGTAGGAAACTAGGAGAGTGCTCTTAAAGGCACCAGCCACCAAATGTCACAGACTCAGAAAGATTAGTTACCTGATTTGGTCACTTGTTGAAGCGTCACACCTGAACTGTATGTAGACAACTATTATGTACTAAAATTTTCAGGATATAAGGGCTGGGAGATGGTAAAGCAGTTGCTATGTAGCATGACAACCCTAGTTCAAACCCCAAATTCCACATAAAAATCTAGGTGTGAGCTGGCCTTGATGGAATATCCCTTTAATTCTAGCACTCAGGAGGTGGAGACAGGCAAATGTCTGAGTTTGAGGCTAATCTGTTCTGTAGCACAAGTTCCAGAATAGCCAGGGACACATAAAGAAATCTTGATTAAAAAAAGAAGCCAGGTGTGGTGGGGCATGCTTGCAATCCCAGTGCTGTGGAGGTGGAGACAGGCAGCTCTCGGGAGCTACCTGGTTTGTGAGTCCCCAGGCCTATGAGACAATCAGTCTCACAAAACAAAGTGGGTGGCACCGAAGAATTCCTACAGCTGAGGTTGTCTGCTGGCTTCTACAATCATGAGTACATATGAGCATCTGCACATATGGGTCATATGGGCATACACGTGTATGTGCGTGCATACACAAGCACACACACACACACACACACACACACACACACACACGTTATTTTAGTGGTAGGGGCTGCCCACAACTCCAACTGATGATTACATATTGCATATGCAGAAACTGCAGCACTAAAGTCCCTTCTAGCTGGGTTCCCCTGGCTGTGTCCTCACTAATGGGGACGGCAGGAGTGAGTGTGGTCTCTATTGTGCCTTGCTTTGTACCTGAGCGCTGCTGCTGAGGTCTCTGATGAGACAGAAGGTTTGCCTGTATCCATCTATTCACAGGAGGCAAATCCTTCAGCTGTCCCCTCTCCCCTTCATCCCATGTCCTGTGTCTGGGAAGTCACCAGGGGACTATGGAGCAGAGAGAGATGGCCAGCAAGGAAACATTTGTATCTCTGCCCATGCAAGAAGTTCAAGGTCCACAGTCAGCTCTGTTCTGGCACCTTCGTTTGGTTTCATTTCCAATCTTAAAACACAGTCTCTGTGACCAAGCCAGCAGGGTGAAATGCTGGCCCGCTGGTAAAAGGAAAGCATCCGTTATAAGGGAGCATTCTGCTGGACATTCACAAAACTTTCTCCTCTGAGACTCTGGTCAGCATGGCTGGGCGAGTGAAGAACTCAACTGGTTGATTCCGGTGACTGGACTCTTCCACTGGACTAAACATTCCAAAACACCAAGTGACATCTTGGGCCATTTCTGAGCAAGTTGCATGCAGGCAGACTTGAAGAGCGTGCCGGGCTGTGACCTGGTACCATCTACTGAGCTTGTCCCCTGACACCCATCAACAGATGCGGCAACCCCCAAAACCTGTGTCAATTCAGAGCAGTGTGGTTAGCAAGACCTTTCTCTTGTGATGGGACAGTCGGAGCTCTTTCCAGTGGTTCACTGGAGTCTGAACTCCAAACTTTATAGCCACTATATGGGAAAAGAGGCATCTTGGTGGATATTGTTAATCTCATAAAACCACACAGAACCACGTTTATGAAATCCTAATAGTTCCCAGTTTATAAGTCTAATAATAAAGAAAATTAAGGCCCTGCCTCTGGCCATTCTTAAAAATGAGCCTGATTTATCTTTTCATTAGGACTTTATGTCTGTGTTGGAACTACGAGGTCAGTCCTTTAGCTCAAGTCACACTTAGGGTAGGGAAGCGAATATAAAGACCATCCCAGGCTGCCCTAAAAATGCTCCAGACTGAGCAGGCTGCCTTGGCTTTACTAGCATGTATTTCATAAGCTGTGCTTACTGAAAAGAATCCCCTTGAACACTGCTTTTTATTCCGTAGTGAGAGCTCCCAAAGCCCATGTGTAAATGGGGTATCCTTGGTATCCTTGTCAGGGGCAAGATCACAATAGCCAGTGTCAGTGGGCCTGTAGAGCCCTGCCTACCTGCTAGTTTTAACTGGGGTCCCAGACCACAGCAAATACAGGGGAAAGGCTGGGGGAGTGAGGGGAGGGAGTGGGGCAGTCAGGAGTGGTGACCATCCAGTCAGGAGGAGCTGGGCAGGTGCTTGTGGACACTTCTACTTAGGTCTCTCCTCCAATCCTGGAAGTAGGTTTTATTACTCCGGATTTACACATATGGAAGGAAGCTGAGGGTTGCAGCTGATAATTACGGAAGTTTTTATATTCTCAGAATTGGTGCTAATGGGAGATGATGAGATTCTTGTTCTCTTCTCCTGCCCTCTGTCTTGCTACCTTCTGAGCCATATGCGCATCTCCTCAAACCTCAGTCTTCTCACCTGTGCGGCAAGAATTACGGCTGTCCCTCTGGCCTCTGGGTGGCTTTGGACACGAAACGAGATGTGTATGAGAACGAGGGGATGTCTGTTTTTGTGCGGTTTGGTTTTTCACTAGACTCCAGCTCAGTTCAGAAAAAGGAAGAAGAGTGGCCGTGTGTAGAGGGGGTCCTGGAATTCCCTAGGGAACAGAAACAAAGTGTTTCCTACACTTAGGAATATAAGTGTAGTTACACTGTAACTACAACTCAAGGAAGGCATAGAATGGAAAGAAAAAAGCTCATATCTTTGGATGAATTCTGTCGCCTTGGGACCTTGCAGAAAAGAAAAGGCTACCATTGCCTGTGTTTCTTCCTCCAGTGCTGAGGGCTTGTGGCTGAAAGGAGACGAAGGTGCATGATGAGGCAGGTGTCAGGGGCTGTGGCTGACATGTTCATATGAGATCAGCTCATGGACTTCATGAGAGCAGGTATAAAACGGTGAACATGGGGAATAGGGAGCGATGGCTCAGAAGCTAGCAGCACTTTCTGCTCTTGCAGAGGACCTGAACCTGATTCCTAGTACCCACGAGGCTGCTCACACCCACCTCTAAGACTCCAGAGGCTGCATCTGACACCCTCTTCATGCCTCCATGGACGGTATGCATGAACACGGCGCACAGACGTACATAAACACATATGTAAACACATTTTAAAAAGTTGGAAAAATTGTTAAGGGAAAACACCCTGGAGTCCCAGAAGCCAAGAAGAGCAGTGTTTACTAGTGAATTACAAGAGGCATGACAGAATTTTTATTTCTGTCAAATACAAAAATTTCTTCAGATTGAATTACACACAGAAAATTAATAAACATGTCCAGAAGAGACAGAGAAGTCAAGGTAGAGTGCAGACTAACTGGGGTGGGTAGCTAGAAGTCATGGCTGGGCAGTGGAGAGGGTAGTGGGTGTTTGGCAAAGCTGATCTGAGGGAGAGTCTTTTTAGCATTACTTTAAACAAAGTCCATTCAATTAAAATGTATGTATATTTTTAATTTTGAGAAAATTGAAAATAAATAGAAAAAGTACAAGTCTATTTAACAAATGGCCAAGATGCCCTCTTTCTGGAGACTCGCTCATCCTTAACATTTTGCTACATCTACTTCATTATCCTTTCCCCTCTTCTTTTATAATTAAATAAATATATGGTTTAGAGTAAGTAGCAGGTGCAATGTGGTTTCTTAGCACCTCAGTGTTGACTTCCCAAGGACAAGGTCATTCTTTTTTATACTCTTAGCTCAACTTCATTACTACTACTTCATTAGAGGACATGCATTGTGTAATAAAAGTGCACATGTTACAATCTCTGCTTACATGGGTGAATGAGAAGATGAGCACATGATAGCTCCTAGGTATGGCTGAGGGGAGGTTTCGTATTGTAGACATGAGGGCGAGCACAGCCAGAGGCATCTGGAAGGGCCCAGACTGAACCAGGCCACGAGAAAAGAGAGGTGAGGGGAGAGCACTAGAAAGAGGGGGCAGGGAGAGTAGCGAAGGGCCCAGAGGCCTAGAGCACTAAGAGAAGGGGTGGTGAAAATGGCTGGGTTATATAGGAGAGGTTTAGAATAGGGGGCAGGGCGTGCCAGCCAGGAGGACTCTGCAACAGGTACTAGTGAGCAGGGAATGAGGGGGCCTAGAGGTTACATAGACCTTGATACCTGGTAGGCACCACAGTCATAGGTTAATGGAGGAGCACGTGTCCCTTTTGCCAGAGATCAGGAGGACCCCTTTGAGCACTTAGGAACTTAAGTTCCTGAGGGAAATCTGGCGTTTATCTAAATGCCAGACTTTGGGGAAAGGAATTTCTTGGGACCTAAGAACAGAAAAGATCTGAAGGGGAGAAAAAGTGAAGGAAATCAGGAGGGGAACTCTTGGGAGTTGGGGACCAGCAAGGAGTGGGAGGTAAGAGGATAACAGGGGAGGGGATGAATAAGAACAAAATATAATGGCATACATGTATGAAAATAGCAACAAAACTCATTATTCTGTAATGTTAGAAATTAGAAAATTTAGCAAAATGTTTTATAGACTTTCAGAGCAAACAAGAAAAGAGAGGAAGGTGCTGGTTAAGGGTCAGGTAATACAGTGTCTTGGCAGACGGACCAGCCAGGCTCCATCAGATCCATTCAACTCTGCCTTTGTCAGATAAAGACACAGTTATGGAAGATGTATAAGTGAACACACAGGCTGTGTTCCAATAACACGTGGGGCTGGAGAGATGGCTCAATCATCAAGAGTGCTTACTGCCTTTGTAGAGGACCAGAGTGTGATTCCCAGCATCCATATTAGGCAACTCTCAACCTCCTGCAACCCCAGCTCCAGGAACTCGATGGTTTCATCTAGCTTCTGTGTGTCACATAACATAGCATACACACACGGAGACCCTCACTCACACTCACTCACACACACACACACACACACACACAACAGTAGCAACAGCTTGTAAACAAGGGTAATGTGTCGGATAGACCTGTAACTGGCTCTTTTCTTTGCCTTTCATGATTGATGTTCTTGGAGGGTACAGCTATTTTCAATGTCTTCCACAACTAGAGTTAAGTTGTGTACTTTAGTCCGTGGAGTGCCCTGTTGGTGTCACAGCAGGTGATCTTATTGCTAATGCTGAACCAGATGCTATTTGATCTTCATTCCTTCTCTCTCTCTCTCTCTCTCTCTCTCTCTCTCTCTCTCTGGGAGAAAAAAAACGTGAACTTGACTTGAAACTGGGTTCAGAGGGAGGTGGGAAGGATCTTGGAGAAGCTTGGAAAGGGAAAAAATGTTCTCAAACTGTATTGTATGGAAAATTTTTAATAAAAATTAAAAAAGAAATAACACTAAAGACAATAAGTAAGATTGAGGAATCTGAATAGCTCCAGGCAGTGCCAGAAATATCACTATAGACAGTAGCAAGGGCTATATCCTGTGGATGTAGCATGAGAAGGCAGAAATAGTCCAGGAAGGATTCCTGAGCCGAACTGAGAACTGGGTTTGGACCAGCAACAATTGTTGTCAGAATAATGAAGACTGTTTATATCATAGCAGCGTATTACATGCATTCTCTCTCTCTCTCTCTCTTTCTATGTAAGTGTGTGTGTGTGTGTGTGTGTGTGTGTGTGTGTGTGTGTGTGTTAGTTCTCTCCTTCCACTGTGTAGGCAGGGAAGAGTGTCTTTTACCCATAATCTCACTGAATCTTTACAGCCTAGGGTTAGGTCACATTCCCTCTGCTTACGGCTAGAGAGGCTGTCACTAGGAACTAAGAAACATGGCATTAGGATCTGAACCAGATTCTATTCCCATGCTGTCCCCCACTGGCCTCTGAGACTTTCTGTTGCTCTTTGGGTCATCTTTCATAGTCCCTGAACCAAGTGTCTGCATCCCATAATGACCTAGCTCTTTCGACTACCACAACCTCTAGACCCAAGCATTGTTTTAGTTGTTACTATCCTTTTTTGTCCTTACCACTTGAAATTTTAAGTGCTGAGCCCCATTTCTGAGCTCCAGAGACTTCCAGGCCACTCTCACTCTGGAGTTACCACCCATGAATGGCCATGGACGGGCAGGTCCCCCTGGGAGCCAGCTGGTTTATATCAGTCTACTCTTCTTCAGCTGGTGTGCCAGCAAAGGCATCCTGGTGAAGCAATGCATGAGCTGGGCCTTGAATGGCATGAGAAAGCCATGCATGAGCATTAAGACAGCTCCAGGGAGGCTTTTCCAGGAGCAGTAATAGCAAGGTGCAGTTGTGCAAGGCATGTGTCATTGTTTTGCAGAATCTGCCCTTGAAGCCAGTAACTTTGGCCATATCCCCAGGAAGAAGTACAATTTATCAGACACACACAGACAATAGATGACTGTCCCTTGGGTAATCTACATGGAACAACTGATAAGGTAACACATCAGCCCTTTATTGAAAGGTAAAGAAGATAACTAAGAGGCCACCCAGAAGTATGGAGCCTCTTACATTTTTGTTTTGCTGTGTATTATTATCTCTTTGGGTCAAGTGAGGACAACTGTTACCTAACTGTCTGAAAAGCAGCAAAAGAGATGGGGAAATCGGAGTCAGAAAGCACAGGGACAATCAGCGGCCATGCAGTCATACTGTGGTCTGTAGCTTCAGAGCAAGCCTCGCAGGACCTACAGGGTTCTAGTGTCAGGCCGCATGTGGCTTCTGAACTTGGCATCATTTTCAAGGACAACATTCTAACCCTTACAAGCTGGGTCATTATCAGGTGAGGAAGCTTGGTCAATCCCCTGAGATAATAAAGGAGGAGTCTTCAAGACCAACACAATGTACTTGGGAGTAACCAAGTTTTCAGCGTGTGGGAATGTGGACCAAGGTTGAGCTGTGAGTTGGTAGTCAGTGTGTGATAACTCCGAGCTCCGTGCCTTTGTCAGCTCTCTTGGGTGGCGGTGACACTGCATGGAAGATATAGATGGAGGCTAATCTAGAAATGACCCTTGTCTCCTCCACCCCTATCTCTTCATATAAGCTGTAGAAGTCCAGAGAGAGGTGGGATGGAATTCATTGTACTTTTCATTCCTCTACCAAATCGCACCAAGTTCCTGTTGGAGGCAAAACCTACTTGTATCTCCCTTTTGATCTGAAAATTTTCGTTTAAAAAATGTGCTCAACTTCTACAAAAAATGCTTCAATCTGCTCTTTTTTTTAATTGCTCAATCTGTTCTTAATGCTCAGAATTTCCAGTTTTCCCAGCAGACTTTGTTGGATAGCTAAGAATAGCAAGCAGCTTCTTGAAGCAAAGTTAGGTATAGCAGAACTAATTCCTTGACTCTCCAGAGGACTCTGGGCAGCAGGAGGCAAATGAATGCTAAATTGATCACTGATTTGCTAGGAAGCTTCAGCCTCAGGCATCTCTCGGGAGTTCTCTTTGGCTTCCTAGGTCCTCGAAGCCCATGGAAGAATTGGCAGGCTAATTCTTTCATCTCATTGTAAAGCATGTCTGTGTATAGATAGAATTCGTTATCTATTGCAATGTACACTCTGTAGCATACTGTATTATATATAACTCTTTGATAATAGATCCCATATTTTTCTTCATTTTGTGTGCTCAGAAAAAGCAGTAAATGTTGAGCAATTAATCATTTGACTTAGAGTGCTTTTTCAAACACTTGACAGAATAAAAAACTCTTTAGGGGGCTGGGGAGGTGGCTCAATAGTTTAATCATTTATCCCCAAAGTGTGAAAACCAGAATTTGGATCCCAGAAACTTATGCAACTGCTGGGTAGGGTTGGCAGCCTGCATGTGATTCCAGCCTTGGAAGGCAGAGTACAGGGGGTGCCTAATGCAAACTGACTGAAGAACCAGCTTTATCAGTGAGTTCCAGGTTAGGATGAGAGACTCTGCCTCAATGAATAAGGTGAAAGAGCAATGGACAATGGTTCCAGACATCAACCTTGGAATCCCAAAGCATGTGCACCAACATACAAGCACAAGATACATGCATACACATGCACACGACACTCACACATGTTAAAAATGAAAAAATAAAAAATTCTTTGTAAAGGACTGTCACAAGTACAGGCATTTGTGGACTTTCCATCTCTATTTGTTTTTTAATTATTTGTTGTTGATCTTTCCTTTAGGTCTTTAAAGGAAAACAAGCCTTCACAATAGTCCACCCTATTTTCCTCTGGATGCTAGACAAGCAAACGTTCTCTCCATACCCAAGGAAGACAAATTCTTTAGGAGGATGAGATGACTCAGGCAGTGAAAGCAAAGCCTAACAAAGTAATGGGAGGACTGAACCAGGTCTCTACCGTTGTCCTCTGACATCCCTACCTGTGCTCAGTAGCATACCTGTGTGTGCACTTGCACATGCGCGTGCGCGCGCGCGCGCGCACACACACACACACACACCATACATAAAATTAAAAAATATTAAGATTTTTTCCATGGCATTCTGAACATGTGGATGTTTTATTAATATCAGCCTTTGAATATCCACACCATACAATACTGAACCCTGAGAGGCTCCCCTGAAAAGAAGGTTTCTGTTCAGGCTATCCTTTGTCAAGGAGATTTCCCCCTCCCTCAGGGATATGCCCCCTCCCCCAGTGTTCAGCGTTTCCACCCCGGCGCTCTGGATTCTGGAATCTCCCACCGTTTTGGACTTGTTGTTTAGAGCTCCACCGCAGAATGTATCACTGTGTGCTTTGCCCAGAGCCTTAGGGATGGATGTGGGAGGAAGCTGGGTCCATTCTGCAGGGACAGAGGCATCTTATCTAGGGATTAAGAGTATGTGTCAGGTTAAGGAAGTTTATCCCTTTAAGCATGAAATGTTTTGTATTATTTTAGCAAGCTTAGATGGAAATCTCTTTCAAATGCATTACACGCTTACCCATCTTCCTTTCTTGTCTTTCTCTACTGCTTGAGCGCTCGGCACTCTTCACTGCTTACCTTTCTCCTACTGGCTCTGGGCAGCATTGCAGCAGAGCCTGGCTTCTCTACCAGGAAGCCCCAAAGCCCTTTATTTTTAGATAACACCCTAGGACTGCCTACCTTCCCTACCACCCCTGCTGATTACAAGAATAATAGATATCTGTCCAAGTTTTAAAATAGTGTGGGGCTGTATGAAATGACATGATTACAGCATAAAATATATTCCAGGATCTTCAAATACATAAGAATAGATACTAGCCATTGGCTGTTAAATTTTGGACAAACTCCTTAGCCTGTCTCCTCTCTAATTTCCTAGTCTATGAAGTGGAAATAATAGCTACCTTGTAGGGCTATTATAGAGTCAACTAGGCAGATAGTAGGGTTTCTGGCACACACAAATGCCTGAAAGTGTTCTTTCCCCCAAACCTTTCCCATGGTAAAATGGTTTGAGAGATTGTATGATTTCAGCTGGTTCCTGGACTCCCCTTCTCCCGTCGCCTCTGAACGCTTGCTGATTTGAATAGGCAGGGGCAGCAGCACAATCGAAGCCCATCCACGTGCTCCAAACCTCATGGCTCCTGTTGAGCCGCTACTACTGTCTCACCTGTTGTACAGAAGAAACTTTAGACTGGGTGAAACGAGGTAACTTGTGTAAGGTTGTGGAGCTAGACCCATGCCTGCGTGGAATCGAGGACTCCCGTGGAGGAAGCTTTACTTGCTTAATTTGCCACATCCTTTCCCCACGAACAGACTGAAAGAATACAAGAAAGAAGTGCAGAGAGTGAAGCTGAGGAGAGAAAACACACAGGTGTCCCAGATACAAAGCTTCTCCTCTTGGGTTTATCAGATTGTCCTGGTTCGGCGTAACTGTCATCTCGAGGCAGCCTAGAGTCACTCACCCGAGAGAAGCTTCAGAGCTGAGGAATTGTCAACATCAGAGTGACCTGTATGCGCATCTGTGGGAGGCTGTCTTGGTTATTAACTGATGTAGGAGGACACAGTCTTGTGGGTGCTATCTTCCCAAGGCAGTGAGGAGGCAAGCAGCACCCCAGCAAGCAGGGTCCCTCCATGGTTCTCGCCTCCAGCTTCCTGTCTTGAGCTCCAGCTCTGACTCTCCTCAATGATGGTTTGTGACCTGGAAATGAAGCCAAATAAACCCCCGTCTCCCCAGGCTGTTTTTGGTCAGGGTGCTTTACCAGAGAAATAAAAAAAAAATGAGTAGAGCATCAGCTTCCTCAACGGGATTGACCTCACTTCTCCACTGTGGGTCTTTGTCCTCTTCTGTCCCGCTGGCTCCACTTGTTGGTGCACCTGACCCACTGTAGCCAGGCTCGTCACCATCCGGCCTGGAGTCTTGGTATCTCCCTTTCTTGTCTCCTATTCTCCCTGTGCCCATCCTGTCCTTTGTCCTTTTTGAAAGACCCTCTTTGTTCTATGCTTCATCTATAATCAGTACTTTAGGCCATGACTTCAGGATCTCGGTACACAAATGTTCTTGACCAGCCACACTGCTCACATCATTCAGCCTGTTCCTGTGAAATAACCATTCACCTTACCGTTCCACATGCTTGTGATATCAGGCCCACACTGACGTCTGGTTGCTCCTGAGTGCTCAGACTCACTGTCTGCCGCTGGCCAATGGAAATGTCAGCCACCTTCTCCCTCTTTAACCCCACACTTCACTCCTGTGGAGATTGTTTACACACGGTACTTTTCTATTCGCAATGTCCCTCCCTACTTTATATAAATGTCCTTAAACATTTCTCTCTCTCTCTCTCTCTCTCTCTCTCTCTCTCTCTGTGTGTGTGTGTGTGTGTGTGAAGGCCATGCAGTACGCATGAAGAGGTCAGCGAGCACCTTGCGGCAGTGGGTTCTGAGACTCAGGTCATCAGACTTGGCAGCAAGCACCTTTAGCTAGGGAGCTATTCTTCTTGCCCCCTATTTCTTCATTCTGAAGAAAAATGTAATTTTTCTGAGCACTATAGAAGCCTATATGTTTTTAGAGTTAGTTGACTTTTAGGGAGCAAAGAGTGTTCCCAGAATCGCCTTCTTATTCGGGGTTCAGGAGGCACTCTCTCTGTGTAGCTGATTCAGTTGTCCTTGGAGATTTTCATGGTTTTCTCCATGTTTGGAGACCAGGAATCAGAGTTCCTGTCTCATCCCTCCCTGCTCCAGCACTGGACCATGTGTACAGAATTTGTGCAATAGATAGTTATTAATTAATGAATCAGTGAGGCAGACAATTATAGAAATTAAGAGGGCTCCATAGGGACGGTAGTAATTAGGAAAGACTTCATGAAAAATTAAAAATTGTAGTGAGCCTTGGAGGATGTGTAATTCTGATTTATTTTGACCAGAAACAAAACTCGACTTGCAGAAGGTTTTTCTTGTGAGGTTTCAAGATATAAGAGGCAGTTAGTGATTTTGATAAAACGGCCACTTCTACACCATTTGTTATTTCTCTTTGCTGCTCTAGATGAGTGTATGTCTAACAGTAGGTCTTCAGTCCACCCCATCTCCTGCCCCAACTGTGCCAACCTGGGCAGGACATTCCCTAGGAATGTTTGTCTGTTTCTATTTTTCTTTGTGTGTGTGTGTGTGTGTGTGTGTGTGTGATATGTACACATGTGGTATGTGTGTATACCCATGCATACAAGTGCACAGGCAGAAAGGATACCATATATCTTCTCCCTCCACTCTCCATTTAATTCCCTGAAGACAGGGTCTCTCAATGAACCTAAAGCTAGACTAGCTGCCCACAAGCCACAGCGATCCTCCTGTCGCCGATCCCCACAGTGCTGGAGGTAAAAGTGTTTGCATAGCGTGCCTGGATGCTGAGGGTCTGCACTCAAGTTTCTGTGTTTGCAGAGAAAGTGCTCTGACTCATTTGGTCATCTTTCCAGCCCTTGTCCTACCCTAGGTCCCGAAGTGTGCACCTCAGGACTAAGCTGTGGATGGAGTAAGATGCACTTCCTCTCAGCTGAGGTCTGAGCTGAGGTATTCAGTGTCGAAGCTCTCATTCTACGTGTTCAATCTCCAGCACTGCCTAGGAAGGAGAAACTGGGAAAAGCAACAACGTTATGGGCTGGCGAGATGACAAGGCTGCCCTCAAGCCGGATGACCTCAGTCTGATCCCACAGGGTGGGAAGAGAGAACAGACTTCTATAACACAAATAAGCAAATATGATAAAACAATCTAAAAAGCAACATTACAACACCCATTGTTGTAAAAAAAGAATGTGGCAGAGATAATATAGAATAGTTTCAAAGCAGATAAAGCAATGGAATAATGTCAAATATGATAATCTGTGAAAAGACCCAAGTTAAAGAATTAACAAATAGGCCGGGCGGTGGTGGTGCACGCCTTTAATCCCAGCACTCAGGAGGCAGAGGCAGGTAGATCTCTGTGAGTTCAAAGCCAGCCTGGTCTACAAGAGTTAGTTCCAGGCTCCAAAGCTACAGAGAAACCCTGTCTTGAAAAAAAAAAAAAGAATTAACAAATAAGTATGATCAAAGTTATGAGGCAAAAAGAGTCAGTGTAATAAAGCAAAATAATTTTTCACTTTAAAAGTGAAAAATTCTTCCTTGCTGTTGAGACCCTATTCTTCTTCCCGGGCTTCTGGTTTTGGAGTCTACAGAGTGTGAGGAAGAGGGTCACAGCTACTGCGAGCTGTATTCCTTCTCTTGTGTAGTCTAGCAGGTCAGACCAGACAGGCAAGTGTGGAGGCTGAGCCTGCCTCTTTGCCAGGCTGGTAGGGTGGGGACGACGGCTACTGCAGTTCTGTTCACACTATGGGCTGTGTGTGTGCAGATGGGGGGGATGCGGAATCAGGGGAGCTTCCTATGAGCCTTTCCCACTGGCTGGCCTTGTGGACTGCTCTAGGATGGCGCCTGAGAGCATCTGTCAGTGAGTGCACCCATATGTGTGGGGAGAGAACCCGCTAGATACCTGAGCCGTTGAGCATGGAGGAGGGGACTGAACCAAGATGATTTGTGCGAAGGGAGGGTAGAGGTCAATATGGTGGCACCAGCTATCCCAGTCTCTGCTTCCCATAAGAACCTACACAGCTGTCCTCTGGAAAGGAGTCCCAAGTCTGTAGGTGTCATGTCAGGCTACTTGTCCCAGATGAGAGCGAAAGTGATACAGGACTTTAATCAGTATGGTTCTGTTGAGAAGGTGAACATGATTAAGCATCTCAATCAAAAATTTGTAGGCACTGACATGAGCTTTAGGTTCACAGGGGAAGAAGAGGGGTACAGGGGGCCAGCAGTCTAGATCAAGAGCAGTCTGCTTCATCAGGAGGAGGTTTGAAGAGTCCCTTGTCACTCGATGAGACAATTTGGTTCCCTTGAAATGACTGCTCCTACAGGGAGATGAGCTCACTCTTATGGTCTGTCTTCAAGATTCTTCCGTTCCTGGAACCCCAGGAGATGGTATACTTCAGATAATGACAGACATGCTCAGTTGCTCTGGGGAGTCAGGACTAGCACACGGAAAAGCCCACAGGAAGACGCCTTAGTTACTCTGTGTACCTTCAGTTTTGAAGAGAAATCAGATGGATTAGAACTAACAGTGTTTTTGTTTGTTTCCCTTAGTTTTTGACACAGAGTCTCAGGTAACCCAGGCTGGCCTTGAACTTGATATGTAGTCCAGTATGACCTTGGACTCCTGATCCTCCTACTGCTACCTCCCAAGTGTTGGGATTTTAGGCATACAGCATCATTCTCAGTTTACGTGGTGCCAAGGCTCAAGAGCAAGGCTGCAGGTATGCTAGGCAAACACTATGAAGCTATGTCCTCGAGCCTTGAAACAAACAGTTCTCAGATTACCATGGCACATCCTGGCTTTGCTTATTTTGTGGGCCCAAATGAGGTGAGAGCACTTTTGAGTGAAAGTAGCTGTGGTAATTGCCTGTCCTCCGAGGCTGGACCTTCGACTTTAAACAAAAGCGCCTCCCACCTCGCTTTATATCCCAGACTGCTTTCCCCATTGTGCAGAAGGACCTACAAATTTGTGTTCAAGTCGTAATCAGTTTCCAGAACCCACACTGTCTCTCAGGAGAGGTCACCCATTGAGTCACGAAGAGAAGAGGCCACTGGAACTGGGAGATGTAAAAACTCAGGAGCCTATGACCTCGGCGACCTGGCCAGGCTGGAAAACTTCATCCTGGAGACGGTTCCTGTTAGAACACTGGCACGGGGTGACAAAACCAGAGGCACAGGGCTCAAGGATGCAAAGATGACAGGCTTGCAGGGTGGGATGCTCACACCCTAAAGATCCTCTGAGGTGGATCCTCCTTGTGATGGATGCCTAAGACACTCACTTTCCCTATCATGCCACCAAGCACATGGCCTTAGAGCTCTCTATTTCTCTTCCAGTTCTAAAATCCATCTGTTCTGGGTTTTATCCCATCACTCTCTCTCCTGCTGCACCCCAGTACCTTTGAGAATACCCAGCTTCAGCCACCTTCTTGCTTTAGTTAAATCTTGTTGAATCCCAGAAAAAGTTAGGTGTTCAGATCCACCCTCTCCCATCACAAGACTAATTGTTTTTGAGAGTATGGGGGACTCTCTCTCTTTTAAAAGATTCTCTGACTCTGCCTGCCTGCTTATCCCCCTGTCTGCCTGTCTGTCTGTCTGTCTGTCTGTCTGTCTCTCTCTCTCTCTCTCTCTCTCTCTCTGTGTGTGTGTGTGTGTGTGTGAGTGTCTGCCTGTAGGTCAGAAGACATCTCGCAGGAGTCAGTTTTCTCCTTCAATCTGAAGATTGAACTCAGAATGCTAGGTTTGGTGACAGGTGCTTTGACACATGGCACCATCTTGCCAGTCCTTCACATAGTTTGATAATTGCTCAGGCTTTGCTCTTGAGTTTGGGTGTGTTTCGTCACAAGATTTTGCACACATCCAACCCGTTTCCTTGCTGGATGTCAGAAACCTTAATTATCCAAAGTTTTACTTATGGATTTGTGCATCTCTTCCAAATTACATATTTAATGCATACCGGTTGTAAGACTTAGTGGGAATCGCTGTGATATTTTCATGCATGTGAGTATCATGTGTTGCTTAGTGCCGCTTCTGTTTTCAGGTCATTAAAAGCCTTTTTTTCCCCCACTCATATAAGACATGTGATTCCTCTGAGTCTGCTTATTTTGTTTAGCAAACCTTCCAGTTCTTTCCATTTTCCTGCAAACAATAGGGTTTCATTCTTCTTTATGGCTGAATGGCTCTATTTTGTATCTGTGCCATATTTTCTTTAACCATTCATCTCTTGATAGGCATCTAGGCTGATTCCTTATCTTGGATATTGTGAACGGTGCCATGATAAACATGGATGTTCAGCTATCTCTGCTGTACACTGACTTTAATTCTTTCACAATGCACCCAGGGGAAAGAAAGCTGGATAAAACAGTAGTATGCTTTATTATTTATTTTTCCATTTTCATAGTAGCTGAATAGTTGATGTTTCTATCAATAACATGTAAGGATTCTCTTTTTCTCCTTGTAGTCCTTATCAGCATATCTATCTATCTATCTATCTATCTATCTATCTATCTATCTATCTATCTATCTACCTACCTACCTACCTACCGTTTGAATGGTTATTTTGGTGTGTGTATTTAATAACAGTCATCTAACTGGAGTAAGATGGGCTCTAAATTAACCCTGATTTGCATTTAATACTTCTGTTTAATGTTACTTAAGTCTGCGATCCCTTCTCATCTATTAATAAGGCCCTCTTTCTCAGGGAACATTAAAACCAACGCCAGCATGGAGGATACACACACATACACTACAGACTTCTTAAGGAAAGTCTAACCCTTCTCATTGTTCATTTGATTAATAACATAAGTGAACAAATCAACAAGAACCCATCTGGCTAACTTTGGAATATTTTCTAAAAGTACAGTCTGACTGTATTCCTTAGATCTATGCAGTTTTGGACAGGGACACCAAAAGACCTGGTTCATCTTTTTCTGTGCTACTCTCTGTATGACCTTGAGTAAACTCTTCTACTTCTCTGAGCCTTCATTTCCTCAAGTGGATGAGAATATAGACTTTGTTTCTACTGTTATACATCTTAGGCCAGGCTACGCTGTCTGTCCTGAAGGCAAGTGTGTTTGTGTCTTCAGTACTTGACCTTCTGAACTGACATGGGTTCCTTGGGACTCTGAACACCAGGGTCAGCAAAGTGTGAGTCCATTTCCACCAATTCTTTCCACACTGTCTCTTCTTTGTTTTTTTCTTGCCTCTTTTGCTTTTCTCCATGAGATCTTGGTCTCTTTGGGGTGATATACCAACTAACCATAGACTTGGTGACTTATAAGCAGAGAACCCTATTTCCCATAGTCTTGGTTGTTTTTTGTTTTTTGTTTTTTTTTAAGATTCACAGGTAGCCAACTTCTCTCTGAGTTCAGCCATGACAGAACAAACATGAGAGTTCTCGGGTCCCTCATTTAAAGACACTAATTCCATTCATTAAGGCTCCATCCTTCTATGGACTTGCCTCCCAAAGGCCCTGCCTCTAAATGCCAGGAAGGACATTGGGAGTTAAAGGCTGAAATCATCACAAAAGAGTCATTCAAAAGATAAAGTACATGAAGGCTACGATCATGTGTGTAAGGGAGGGCAGCCCCTCAGAGTCAACAGGCCACACTCTGACACCTAACTCTCCATGAAGGAGATTTATTACCCTAAAGGGGAAAGCAGGGGTGAGGGGTACCCCAATTCAGAGGCAGCCAGCATCAAGTAGCAAACAGCAAGCAACAACAGACAGCAAGTGGGTTTTT
>JAQHUG010000068.1:5329996-5349043 GCA_028555095.1 Dicrostonyx torquatus | reverse complement strand
AAAAAAAAGCAAAACCTGTTGGCACCATGTTTGCCACACTAGAACCCTTCAATGTGTACCACAAACCTTAAGTTCCCTCCACCACCCTTCCTTCTCCATTCACTAGCAGATATGTATACCACACACCCATTACAAAATCAGATGACTGTTTATGTTGTTTTGTTTTGAATACATGGTGCTAGGGAATCAAGCCTACATCCTCATGCAAATAAAGAACACATTCTGCCACTAGGCCACATGCCCAACCCCACAATGGCCTGGGACCACTGAGCAGGTGATACACACGCATGGAGCCAGGTATTCTGTCATATTTACATCTTCAAACAATCTCATGAGACAAGTACAATAGCTATTCTTGTTTTGGGGTATGACTGAGTAATGACCTACACAAGGCCATGCAGCTAGGACAGAACAATGCAGTCTTCCACCCCGAGGCTGTGGAGCTCTGAAGTGCGCAGCCTTAAGCAATGTGAGATGGTTCATCAGATCCCTCTTCAAGATGGCGGTCATTAATCTTATCCAGTCAGCCTGAGCTGATGAGAGAAGACACCCGGCCTCTAACAGAACATGCTGAGAGGATTTCAGGTTAGGTAGAAGGCAGAAGTAAAGAAGCAGCACTCTCCAAAGCTTTCAGAGCAGAACCTCTCCTGTCTGGGGCATCTAAGGAGAAATAATTGACTTCTTTGTTCCACTGAGGGCCAGGGCTGAGCTGGGAAGATGACTCCCATTCTTTCTCATCACCTCAGCTTCCAGGTTCCTTCAGTTGAAAGCCACTGAAGTGAATGTAAAAGGCACAAGAGCCCGAGGCCTTGGCACTTTGGTACATCCTGCAGACGTCAGCACACTCTTATCTAGAACGCAGCTGAGGAAGCAGTTTCCCCGGGCATGGCTCTGGGCTGGGAGATGGCCTGCTCATTTTCTCTCTTTTGTTTTTCTCCTGTTCCCACAGGGCTCAAGGATCCAATGCTGGTGACATCTTTGAGCCAGAGGGGGAGGGAATGCTGCCTGGTAGAAGGAAGGAGGGCTTGGTCTGGTCTTGTTCCTTGCCCCGATCATTCCCTTCTCCATTTGGAAACCTCCTAACCTGAAGCACAAATGAGAGCCCCTGGGATCCCAAAATAGCTCCCCTCACAGCTGCACAGCATCCTTTTATAGCCCTGTCTGTCTGTAGCATTGGCCTTCCCCTGACAGGCACTCAGCGCTGCCCAGCACCAGGCTCAGTGTCATTTGAGAGCAGAGACCTTCATAAAAGACCTATTATGGTGCTGTCACTGTCTTTAGAACTTGCCTCCAACCTCAGAGATTTTAAAGGGCCAAATTTGTTTTGATTCAGAGCCAGAACACTTTATGTCCAAGAATAACCTAGAAGTTGGTCAGGTCCCCAGTTCTATACCCAGCACAGGTGAGAACGCTGTGCTCAGGAGCAGTAAAACTCAGTGTACTGATTCCTCTCCAGGTCGAGAAGCCTGAATTCCTCCAAGGAAGATCCACCATGCCATTTTATGTAAATAATGTTCTCTTATTAGTGATAGGAACTGGAGTCATTCATTCATTCAACCTATCCCTGCTGTTCACACTCCATTCTGCATGTTCTGTTATGGAGCAAAGAAATGCATGGACTCAGCCAGTCAGTCTACACTTTCTTCTCAAAGTGCACCTGAAGCAAATTCTGATCCACTCTCTAATACACAACCAAGCTATAGACAAAGCCTGGAATACCCACTAGAGGCTTTCAGGCCTGAGAAGAGTCTCGAAGACAGATATAACCCTGGCAACCTTCTAGTGAGCCTATTTCTGCTATCTAAAAGGTTCATCGGCACTTGTTTTTTGTGATTATATATGTGTGTATACATACATACATACATATATGTATACACAGACACACAGACACACAGACACACAGACACACACACACACACACACACACACACATATATATATATAATTATTTTATGGGTATGGGTGTTCTGTCTGTATGTGTCTATGAACCATGTGTGTGTTTGGTGCCTGCAGAGGTCAGAAGGCAGCATCAGATCTCCTGGAACTGGAATTACAGAGTTGTGAACTTCCAGACACTTCTTTTGTAAAAGCAAGCTCAGGATACTTGTGAAATATGCCCTGAGTCATTTTCTTAAGGTTTCATTTTGTGTCTTTGTGTGTTTGACTGTGTGTATGTGTGCTTCTGTGTGTGCATGCCTGAGGAGGCCAGAAGAGAGCAGCAGGTCCCTTGGAGCTGGAGTCATGGGCATTTGCAAGTCATTTGAAAAGGTTGTTAGAATCTGAACTCTACTCCTCGTGACTGTACAGCAAGCGCTCTTAACTGCTGAGCTATTTCTTCACTCTCAAGCAGTTTTCTGAAGTCAAGGCATTCTTCCTAAAGTTCCTGAGTGGGTGTAAATCTTTGAGGCTCCACCCTCACAGCATGGAGGCCTGGAGTGGTCTAGAGTATGCCCAGCATGTCTGTTGTGCCAAAATAGCCAGTCTTCAAGCCAGGCTGTCAGGAATCTGTGTTCTGGCATTTGAATTGCCATTCTGTGCTAAGTATATGACCCTAGAACAATCTGTTTCATTTCCTGAAAGCCACTGCAACTGTCTGTGCAGTTGGTACAGTAACAGTGTAATGACATGAGAATGTGTACCTTTGGTACACGGTACACACATTTCCCTCTGGCTGACTACTGTCATCATTTTAACTCAAAATCCAATCGCTTCCCATCTTGTTTTATAGCCAATGTTTCAAACACACGGGATAGTCTTCATAATGGGACAAAATAACCCTCTCCCCTTTTCTCATTATACAGAACCTCTATTATATCGTGGAATTCTTATCATTACAATTGTCACTAAAGGCTTGTGGCACTGTGCACCAGCATGATTAATGCAGGCTGCCACAAAAAGGAAAAATAAAGCAAACAACCCACAGAACTAGACATGGTGATTGCTCACAGGAGGCATTGGCAAGAGAACTGCTGTTAGCTCTAGGCAAGCCTTGTCTGCATAGTGAGCTCCAGGTCAGTCAGTGAGACCTTGTCAATAAAGGAACAGTAGGAGAATTAAAGAGGGGAGGAGGCAAGAAAACAAAGGGGAAAAAATCAGGCAAACTCAGATGTTTCTGAAATAAAACTTTTTTTTTGTAAAAGAAGTTGATTTATTTTGGGGTTTGAAGTCTCTCTCCACCCAGAAGAAGAACCCTAAGCACAGTCCGTTCAGACTTGTCCACCTGTTCTTTCTGGCCCATCTGGTTTGAAGGGACTGAGGAAGTGTAAAACCCAAAGAGTCCTAAATGACCTCCCATCGTCACAAAGACCCTTGAAAGCCCAGAGGAAGCAAAACATCAAAGCAGATGGAGAAAGGGCTGCTGGGGGACAGCTGAGGACCAGAGTCCTGGTCTCCTCCCCAGCTCACAGTCTCCACTCAGCTGGGGGTAAAATTTATTCCTGCCATAAGAAAAACAAAACAACAAACCGCTGTAAAGATTTCTGGTTTTGGTGTTTTTGACTTTTGTATTATTTCCAAATTACCGTTTCGAAACCCTAAATTAGACTTGTGCCAATTAAAATCTTTAGCTTTTGAAATGCCAAAACTAAGGATTATTCTTTTCTTCTATTGCCCGAAAAACAAAACAAGCCCCACTTGAGGGAAATAAGTGGCACAAATTCAGGTTGCATATAAGGCAGATGTCCTGGTTAGTTTTCTGTCAACTTGACACAAGTTAGGGTCATCTGAGAAGAGAGAACCTCGACTGAACACATGCCTCTGACAGGCTGGCCTGTAGGGGAGTCAGTGGGTGCATTTTCTTGAATCATGGTTTATGTGGAAGGGTCCCAAACTACTGTGGATGATGTTACCCTTGGGCAGCAGGTCTTGGAATATATAAGAAAGCAAAGTGAGCAAGCCATGTGGAGCAAGCCATAAGTAGCGTTCCTCCATGGCCTCCGCATCAGTTCCTGCCTTAAACTCCTGCCCTGACTTCCCTTCATGATAAGCCATAAGATGAGATAAGTCCCTTTCTCCCCAAGTTGATTTGGTTAATGTTTTACCATAGAAGGCATTGGGGTAAGAGCAGAGCAGAAAGTACCCTGGAAAAAGCAATCAGACGATTTGAGAACACATTACATGTTCACACGTGCTCAGGGCACTTGTGTTTTGGGTCTGCTCGCTCTTGGTCAACCTAGATGTGAGTTAGTTCACTTCTTGACATGTAAACAGCTTTTGTCAGATGTACTCAGTTAGGGACACCACGTTGTTTACACAGGCTTGTTAAAGCTGCTCTGAAGACAGATACCAGCAGCAGCCGTTCCCATTGTCAACCTTACCAGAGGCAAGAGAGAAATGGATCCTTTCCCAAGACTTACCTGATCACTGTGTTGATTAACAGAACAGATCCAAAGATGGACGTCTGGCAATGTTTAAGTATTATTTTCTTTGACTGATATCTCTTTCACTCTCATTTTGTGTTACTTAAGTTGAATTAATTTTGAGCCAAACATTTAAAATAAGGGGCTGGGAATGAAGCCCGTTGATAGAATGCTTGCCTATTATACACAATATACATTATATATATATACCAGGGTTCTATCCTCAGCACCATACAATAAAACAAAACAAAAACCGGAGGGAAACCCTGACTCTAAGCTCCTTACTGGTGAATGCCAGGTAGAAGGAAAAAGAACAAAAGTTGGGAGTCAAAGCCTGAGCCCCTCCACTCCTCCTTTGTAGAGCTATGAGTGTCTGGTTTGCCACTAGGTCTATAATGGTCAATTGATAAATATGTAGGTTAACTGCCTGTCCAATAATATTTGCTTGAACAGTTCTACTCCTCTGATCATTTAAGCTCACAGTCAAGGGGCTGCAGGCAGATGGCAGTTAAGGCCTCTCACAGGGGACTTGTCTTCCATTTCAGTACCCACACCGTGGCTCACAGCCATCTATAATTTAGGTTCCTGTGATTCTGACACTCCCTTGGCCCCATTTGGGCATTATAGGCTCATGGTGCACATATGTATACATGTAGGCAAAAGAAAGGATGCCATAGGTGCCAGAGTCTGTTATTAAGAATTTGGTAAGGCCTTTGGAAAACCCAAGGTATCATCTTCTATCACTGCTTCTGTTTGTTATTATAAACTGATTCACAGTTTCTGTTTTTTCCAAGAGCAGGCCTTCATAGCTTACTAATCATTAGAGTATTATATCATAATTATATTACAATAAATGTAGTAGTTACATCAGCACAAAGATATTACCTCTTAAGACACATTTTTACTGAAAGAGAGCTCATTGGGAACGAGGCCATTGGTTCAGAGAGGCAACTGTCCAGTCTCATGGGGATAAGGACTCATTACAGAGGAAGAGCAACTGGGTAGCTGGGTAGCTTGTCATTTTATTTTAATTCTTGTTTTTCTGAGCTGGGGCCTCCCTATGTAGCTCAGGCTGGCCTCGAATTTGTAACTTCTTTTGCCTCTGCCTCTTGGGATTATTAAGTGTGTGTCCTCACATCTGGTATCACGGTCTATATGGTCACTAATCAAGGACCATTTATGCCTTCAGAAGTCAAGTTATGAAGACCAAAGGACCTGCTAGGGCACAGCTGTATTCTAATTGGTCACACTATTTCAAGAGTTCATTGATTATAAGTTTTTTGACAAAGACATTCCAAGATGAGTCTTCTTGGTGATACCTAACTCGCCAGTGTACAATAGCTCATTTGTTGCAGGAAAATATCCGACAAGATCCTGATCAATTCATATTAGCAAATGAAACTTTCAAGGGGCAATTGCCTTTCACTAACAGCCAGAGACATGTATTTATATTATATGTTTCCCTAAAAGTCAGACACATGTATTTTTATTACGTGTTTCCCTAAAAGCCAGAGACATGTATTTATATTGCATGTTGTATTAGGCCTGTGAAGCAGATACATCCAACCAAATATTATTGGGCAGAAGGGACATTTCTGGTCTCTTGCACCCTTGGACATGTGCTCCATTCTCTACTCCTATAGCATCAGTGTTGGCCAACTCAGTAGGACAAACCTGTCTGGGGAGGCACAAGGCCTGGATAACAGCTTTGCCTTCCCTGCTGGAAAGCTCTATCACCTTGGGAAAAATGCTTTGTTTAGTTCTTGCTTAAGACTACTTAAGCAACTTAAGCAGGACAAGAGTCCATGCCTATGATGTCTTACCAGGTTGTGATCAGGTCATGCACAAATATGATAACCTCGGGAAGCTGTAGAGACACACATGAACATACACCGTTATGAAGTCTTGTTGGTGCCTCTCATGATAAACTGCTCTCCAACAGCCTAGGAACAGTAGGCATTCCCTTTAAAGTGAAAGGAGAAACCACAGTTTGGCTTTCAGTCCTTCAGAGTAGTGTTGCTTCTTTATTTGAACGGCGCCTTCCCTTAACTGGGCTGTGGTGCAGTAGACAGCATTCCCTACATCCCAAGGGCTTGTGGTGGAAAGGTCTCTTTTCTGTGGTATCAACTTTCAGCAGTGGAAGAGCTGAAGATCTACTCCACGTTGGGAGTCACGCTAAAGATTGTTGCTGTGAGGACCATCCAGCTTTCTTAGCTGGAAATGAAGCCATAATAGAGCTATCCATTGGTTCCCAAAATGCCTGTTTGGATATGACATATGTCACTGTCATTCATTTACATGGACCAAACAAAAGTCACATCATCATGTAGGATGTCAGCTGAGTAGGAATTTACATATACTGTGATATATTTATATACATTATACTGTTTATTTGAAAACAACCACAAAATACTCAGAATAGGAAGATAATTACCCACAGAAATGAAGATTGTTCAACATAGTGTCACAATCACCAGAACCAAGTGTGACAAGAAGATACTTGAGGCCTTCCAGGGTAGATCACTATTCTGCTTGCTTTAGTCATTACCCTGGGGTTGTTGCAGTAATTAGCAGATGGTGTTCCCCATGTTGTCTCTTTCTCACCTGAGGATAAGGAAACAAAAAAGATCCAGGGCTTTGGGGTTAAGCTCAATAATAAATGGTTAAAAATCCTAGTGGGGAGAACTCCCTCAGAGCACCAAGATGATTTTTAGCGATCATAAATATTTACATAAGCAAGTAGACAGAAATAAAAGATGGGAAAGCAGATTGGTAAGAGGGTTTGTTTCGAAGTAAGGCTATTATTTAGAGAGATCGAGGTTCTAGTATTACTCTGATTTGGGTGAGGATTTGTTGCAGAAAGGAAGTAGTCTTGTTGCCAGGGTTTGGGGTAACAGTCTAGTAGAATTAACAGAATGTGGAATTATCAGAACCTCCACTGATATTGTTTTAGGAGTCACACCAAAGTAACCAGTTAGTTTAAGCAATATTTTAGGGTGTGGTTTTGACCCAATCAAGTAACATTCTGTTTTGAATGGTTCTGTTTCATTTGGAGGGAGCAAGTGTTCCTGTAATGAGATGGGTAAAGATAAAGAAACCACAGAAGTGAATGGGGTGGGGTGAGGTGAAGATGAGAGACTCTCGCAGTTCACCAAGCTGTGTGTTTCTATCATTGGTCCCTCACTAAGGCAGCCACGCTCCACTTCCTCCATGAGAATGTTCCATGGTAAGAAAGTAAACAAACTGGGGCTGGAGAGATGGCTCCCATTAAGACCACTCTTCCAGAGGACCTGGGTTCAATTCCCAACACCGACATGGCACCTCACAACTATCTGGATCCAACACCCTCATAAATACATACATACAGGCAAAAGGCCAATAAAATAACAATTAAAAATGAACAAACTTATGTTTACTCTTTTATTATTAAGTATAATATTTTATTAATTCTTTAATAATTTTATACATATAATGTATTTTAATACTTCCTTCTCTGTTCTCTCCTTACTTCTCCCAGATCTGTTCCCACTTTCATCATAACTTCATGTCCTCTTGTTTCTATAGCCCACTAAGTCTAATTTGTACTGTCCATAAACTCATAGCTGTGGTGTCATTCACTAGAGAATTGTGAACACACCAGGGGACACACCCTTAATGAAAACAGACTCTCCATCCTTGGCAGCCATCAACTGTCAATAGTCCCCAGCTAGGGATGGGAACTTGTGGTCCTTCCCCCTCCTCATTGGAATGGTAACTGGCTTGATCTCATGCAGGTCTTGTGCAGGCACAGGGTACCCTTTTGGGAACAACAAAGTTAAATTGACAGACAAAGTGATTTGGGGAGGATGACATTTAGGAAAAGAGTACTCGCTACTGTTGGCAACAGGCTGTGTTTTCCTTACTGAATTTTAGAAAATTCTGGTCAAGGGTCTGAAGCTTTATTTTTTCTATGCTGAAATCTGAACCATTGCTTTAGGTTTTGCTATGAGGATACTTGGAATCATGGGTCATGACAGAACATGATCAGAGCAAGGGGAGACTCAGAGGCTAGTGGTGTAGAAGATTCATCAGTTTGTTCAGGTTTGCATGGGAAAACTATGTCAACTTATGATGAGACCAATTTCTTTTGACTTCCAGGCCACAAAGCTCCACAGCTTGTTACACCAGCCCCCATGCACTCACTCTAAAAGCTCCAATAACCCAAACGCTTTCCTCAGTGACAAAAGGGAGGCTCTCCTGACACAGACCCTTGACTTTGACTGGTCCTCTGGCTGCTCTTGCATATGCCAGATACATCAAGGAGAAAAGCTTGCTGTGCAGCCAATAAGAGGAATTGGGTCTGAATTTTGAGAAAGAGCAGGTTAGAAGGCGATGCAAATCACTGGATTTTTTAAAAAAATATTTATTTAGTATACAATATTCTTTCTGTGTATATGCCTGCAGGCCAGAAGAGGGCACCAGACCTCATTACAGATGGTGTGAGCCACCATGTGGTTGCTGGGAATTGAACTCAGGACCTTTGGAAGGGTAGGCAATGCTCTTAACCTCTAAGCCATCTCTCCAGCCCAAATCACTGGATATTTTTCATTGTTTTTATCATCTTTGCCCTACCCTGTAAGGAAAACAAACACCGGCATGTCGGGAGAAGCTGTCTGTGGTGTGTTTTTTTTTTGTTTTTTTGTTTTGTTTTGTTTTTTTTGTTTTTTAAAAGAATGTCCCACTAGGCTCATATATTTGAATGCTTAACCACCAGGTAGTGGAATTGTTTGAAAGGATTAGAAGGATTAGGAGATATGGCCTTGCTGGAGGAAGTGTGTCACTGAGGGTGGACTTTGAGATTTCAAAGGCCCACACCAGGCCCAGGTCCTTCCCCCCTCTCTCTCTCTCTCTCTCTCTCTTTCTGCCTGCAGATTAGGATGTAGAACTCTCAGCTATGACTCTAGCACTTGACTGCACACTGCCACGCTCCCTTCCATGATAATAGACTAAACCTCTGAAACTGTAAGCAAGCCCCCAGTTTAGTGCTTTCCTTTTAAGAGTGGCTGTGGTCATGGTGTCTCTCTCTTCATAGTAATAGAATAGTGACTAAGACATCATCCTTCCCTTTCTTCCTAAATAGCCATGATCAAAAACAGGTTTTTTTCATCAGACTGGCTTTGCTCCTCTGCTCTCTTCTCTCTGTACCTTTGGCCTGCCACCTCAACTTTCAATTCTCAGTCTTCTCTTGTCTGCAGACGACTAGTGACATGATTTTTTTGCTCCCAATAATGTAGTGAGAATTAAATGAGACTATACGTACCCCACACAGAAGTGTGTAGAGTGTTTCCCAACAGCTTCTGTTGTTGATTAGCTCTCTCCTACACTGAATGCGTATTGTTTACTATTAATTTCCAGGTACTGAGACATAGTTATAGAGGTCAAATGTATTTCTCACCTTTGTAGGGCTGTATTCTATCAGTTCAACAGGTTTCCTCTCATAGGTTCTAGGGATCAAAGACAACTCTCTCTTTTTTGGGGAGAGGGGGTTGGAAATGCCAAGACATTAAGAGGAAAAGAGATTCAACCAAGGTCTTAAATATCTTTTTTGAGGCCCTGAAATTGAATTTGATTTTAAGAATATGTTACAAAAAAATGAACTGTGCAGAACTCTTTAACCATTAAGTGAATTTTATACCACAGTGTAGAATGAGATTTGTATGTATTTATTATTTTATCAAAGCAATGGTGTCATTACCATTGACAGTAACTGTGCCAGATACCATGCTAGATGCCATATATACATGGTCTTTTTATGCCTCTTAGTAGCTCCATGATGGATCTATTATTTTCATTTTATAGGTTGAGAATCTGGAGCATATGTAGAGATATAACTTCCTCAAAATCATGTAGCTAGTAAATAGCTCATTCGTGTATTCATGTAACAAATTGTATGTGTATGAATGCTTTGTCTATATGTTTGTATGTATGAACTTCATGTGTGTGCCTGACAGAAGCCAGAAGAGGGTATTGGATCCCATAGAACTGGAGTCACAGATGAAGGTGAGTTGCCATGTGCAAGTTAGAGATTGAAACCCTGCAAGAGCAGCAAGTTCTCTTAACTACTGAGCCATGTCTCCAGTCACTCAACAAAGACCATAAATGTTTGCCTACTTTGTGGCAAGTATAATCCTAGTGTTTGAGATTGTAGCCGTGAGTGGACAAAACAGACAGAATTACCTACCCGCTTACATGCAAGTGGGCAACAAAGGAAGAAATAATACATTTATATATCATGTTAAATGATAAACAACAGAGAAAGAAAAATCAATCAAAGAAGAGCTACAGGGTAAGGAGCAGACTGTTACTTCAGTAGGGTATTCAGATGGTATCATGACAAAGGTGACTTCTGGGTAAGCATCTGAAGACAGGACAGAGCAGCCCAGGCAGAAATTTGGAACAGAAAACAGTACTAAGTCTCAGGAAAAGCATTTGTCCCCAGGTCTACTTTTTCCTGTATATTAACTTGCCATTACTGTAACGAAATATCTGAGAGGATGAGCTGGTGAAGAGGGAGTGTTTTGGTTTGCAGTTTTGGAAGCTGCAGCCCATGATTGGTTGCCCACATTGCTTTGTGCCTGTGAGGAGACTGTACATCATGGTGGAGCAAAACCACTCACCTCATGGCCAGGAAGCAGGAAAGAGGATGGAGAAAAATCTAGAACCCACAATTCCTTTGGAGGGCACAGCTCCAATGACTGAAGGGTCTTTCACAAGGTTCTACCTCCAGCTGACTATGTTATCTCCCAGAAATGCCACCCTACAGTCCAAGAATTTAATTTGCAGACCTTTGGAGACATTCACGATCTTAATTATAGAATCCTGCTTATTAGCATTGTGCTTTGCCACAGTCCTGTCATCCCCAGAGTGGGTTTTCCTTAACTCCTTTGCTCACATTCAAGGAGCAGTGGTAAGTCTTATTAACTCGAGCTTCTTGGTCCAGCCCCTGGAGACCAGAAGCACCATATTCCTGGGAGGCCTGGAACCTTGTTTTTCTGTCACTGCCTAGAGAATGCTGCTGTTGAGGTCAGTGATAATCTGTTGAAGGATCATAGGTAACAAAACAGGGTACAAGGAACAGATACAGCCCTGTGGGTCTCTGAGTGCTTATGTGTTTATTAATATTTGTTCCCAGTATCTGTACTTCCAAGCCTCTGTTAAAAAGACCAACTGTGCTATACACACGCACACACACACCCTTACCACACACACTCACACAAACACATGTATACACACACACAGAGATTCCCAACAACTATAATCTCAATAAATACTTCATCAAGTGTTACCAAGAAACTATGTTAGAAAATCTTGCCCAACTCATTCAATCTTTATATTTTGACCAAGTCTTTCCTGATGGGGAAAATGACCTGATGAGACTCGCAATTCCCAAGGTCTTCCTAAAAAGAAACCACTGTGGCTCAGGCTCTAGGACACACCTTCAGGATTAGGAATCGTTAGGAGTAAATGTGAGGTTACTATGACCCAAAGATTGGTGTTTTAAATTGAAGACTAAAATGCACAGAAGTCTTGAATTGTGAAGTCTGAGAAGAGAGGGAGGCAAAGACAACTTATCATTATGTAGAGAAAAGAACTGAGCCTTCCCACACAGAACAGCGATGGCTGTGTGACTGGGGAGACATGAAACAACTCTCTTCAGACATAAAATGGATTGCAGACCAAAGTAAGGACACCATCAAAATTCAGCTGAGTGAACTGTGGGTTTTATTGGGGTTACTTACAGGAGCAGAAATGACTCAAAGAAAGGCCACCCAAGCGTTGGTGACAGCTCTCAAAAGCTGAAAGCCTGGTGCACAGGGCACATCTTGCAGGAAGCTCAGCAGGTCTCTTCTCTGCAGCCCAGGTACACTGAGCATCTTCTAGGTATCAACTGGTCCCTGTCTCTTCCAGACAGATAGGAAGGCTTCTGTCCCTTCCAGGCAGCCCAGTTGTTCTGAACCTTTTCTAGACAGCTCACTTTACCTGGGAGTGTCTCTTAGTAGCCATTATTGCTTATGCATGCTTAGAAAAGAAGGGGCCTAGCATGCTGGTCAGTTTCTGGGCCTTCCTGAAGCTGTGGGGTTCCTTCTTGAGCTTAACAAGCTCTCTTGTAGGATGGAAAGTGGAAAGTTTTCCTTTCCTTGGGAAATCTTGTATCTTAAAGAGTTTCCTCCCAAGATGGAAGGTTTTTGTCTCCGAGGAAATTGCTGCACAACAGCCCACTCTACTTGGTGGGAGTCAGGTTGCAAGGAGGAGGAGGAGCAAAGTCATCTGGAGGAGCATGTGCAGGATTTCAACAGCGAGTGCTGTGAACCGCTGTGTCCTCCTATCACCTTCCAGCTCCTCACACAGAGCTAGGTATGAGGGCTGAACTGATCTGTCTTCCTTTACTATGTTTCTGATATTTAATTCCTTCTTTTAAAAAGATTTATTATTATTGCTATTGTTTATTATTTGAGACAATGTCTCTGCATACCCCTGGTTAGCCTGTAATTTGCTTTATAGACCAAGTTGGCTTTGAACTCATAGAGAAGGAGCCTCCTCTACCTGTTTCTGCCTACAGAATTCTGGGATTAAAGCTGTTTACCACCATGCCTAGCATTACTTTGTAATCATGTGTATTTGTGTGTGCGTCTGTATGTGGGAATGTGCACATGAAGGCAATGCCTGCAGAGTCCAGAAGAGGGCATCAGATGCCCTGGAGCTGGAGTTTTCAGTGGTTGTGAGCTGCCTCATGTGGGTACCAGGAATTGAATTTGGCTTCTCTACAAGAGCAGGAGGTGCTCATAACCAATGAGCCATCTCTCCAGCCCCATTGTTGGAAAATAATTTTCTTTTTATTTATTTATTTTTTAAAAATGATAGCACCAGCTCAAACCACACAATTTCTTTATATTTTCTTCTCTCATATGTACTTTTAAGATTTATTTATTTATTATGTATACAGTGGTCTGCCTGCATGACAGAAGAGGGCACTAGATCTCATTGCTGATGGTTTTGAGCCACCATGTGGTTGCTGGGAATTGAACTCAGGACCTTTGGAAGAACAGTCAGTGCTCTTAACTGCTGAGCCATCTCTTCAGCCCCGGAAAATAATTTTCTTGATCTCGCTGTGGTGGTTTACTGTTGGTAACCCCCACCTACCTGAATCCAGACTGTTGGTAATAGGTCTGCTGTTGCCCGGTCTCCGGGCATTGTGCCGGGTATTTCAAGTGGTGACAAACTGAACTTCCAGAAGCTGTAGACTGATGCTCTCTTTCCAGAGCTGTTCACATCCTCACAGGCTTGTTTCCATGTAGCTCCATCTGTTTGGGCCATAGCTTTATTCTACACCTAGAGTTCTGGGTTCGTGTTTGTCTTCACTCTACTTTGGGAACTGTTTACCCTCTACAGATGCCTGAAGCACTGACTCAACATGGATGCTCTTTTCCCAAGAAACAAATTGGATGATCTGTGGTGTGTACTATAAGGCTCTTTCTCTCAGCATCTTCTCCCTGAAGAAAAGGGCAGAGGTGTTATTACCAACTGTTTTCTGATATTGAAAAGAAGAAAGAGAAAAAATAAATCCTGAGCTTCAAGACCCTAAACTGAGGTCCCTCGTTATCAGCCTCCCACGCTGCAGCCTTCCCAGCCTCTTTTGGAAAGAAGGACAATCCAATTGTAAATATGATCTGCGCTTCTGAGAGCATTTGAATGGTAATACTCAAGCAATTACTTTCCTTTCAAGATCATTAAACACAAATCAAACTTGTATTTTAATAGGGCTGCCAGTGTGGCTAATGGCAGGGAGGGTAGCACCAAGGGTACGTTTTTCCTCTAATGGGTGAATGTTTACATTATCACCCTTTCTGAGAGACAGAGCTGGGCGAAACTGCTCCATGCTTCAGAACCATTTCTTCACACTTTCTCGCACTCCACAATTTAAGACCTTTCTTTTGTCAAACAACAAGAAGAAGAAATCTTCAGAGCACTTATGAGTGGTAGCCATTGTACAAAGGGCCAGAAAAGCTCCTCCCTAGCCCTTCCTCCCTGGGGCACCCCACACTCCAACTTCCTGGGTGACCCAGCGGAGTCTGCACACAGGGAATGGTTTCCTGGGAACTGGGGAAAGCAGGGACTTCCCAAGAGAACTATTGCAACTCGGCTCTCAGAGTGACACCATTTCCCTTCTATTGTAGGGACCAGAGGTACCAGAGACGTCTATGGTAGCACCTCTGGGGACCAGGAAGACAACGTCTAAGAAGGTAGAAGTTAGACACTGGGGTCAGCAAAGACTCTTCCAGAAGGTGTATTTTCCAGAGCTGCTGGCACCAGAAATAAGGATGCTGTACTGTTACCCAACTCTGCTCCCCTAAGGTGTCCTATGATCCCTCCCCTGGATTCTGATGAAAGTGGTATGACTGTCATGGAGTGAGAACTTAGGTTTACCCAGAGTCAGCCAGTCCCCAAGCAGCTCTCTTGTCTGGCATTGGGAGCTGATAATCTTTTGCCAGGGTCTGATACTTTTCATAGCGCGCTGAGAAATTGGACTGAAGATAGGAACTTTGACTTCTGGGTACAGCAGAGGATGCTCTTTGAACGTGTGGTTTGGTGTCCAGCTGTGTGCCTTGGGTATAGGACAAGGATATATGTATATGCTATGTTTCCAGAAAGCGAAGTAGAGAGAATGATGGGCCTTAGTGTCAGAGTCCGATTGTCTTATCTGTCTCTCTGTCACCCCTGAAAGTTGGTTTAAACTCTCCAGGCTTCAATCTCTTCATTTCTAAATGGAGGTGGGGTAACATCAATAATACTCACCTCAGCTTATTGTTTACATCTTACATAGGCATGAGGCCCTCCTCATGGGTGGCTTTGTCATCCTGAGGGATCAATTACAGCAGGCATCAGCTACCTTTGCCTGCTATAGACATTTTAGGCCTTGATTGTACAGACAACCAAGTGATGGAGCCAGCTGATATTCAGACCTATGCTTACTCTCAGCTTCCCGGGGAAGAAGGGGGACAAGGACAGTCTCTGACAGGAGCCGCTAAGCCCTGCGGACGGCTCTGCCTCACCCACAGCTCTGGAAAGAGCCTATCCCTTTTTCCACTTTCATCAAGAAAATGTAAGAACATGAGAAGGCAAATCCTCTCCCCAGACCCGGCTCTTCTCTGGAATACATACAATCATTTCATGTTTGGTTTCTGGTTACAATTCTTGTAGGGGGTAATTTCATGTCCTTCCATATACTATTCTGCTGATGGGATTTAGATTGCATCCTGTATTCATTGGTCACAGGACAAAATGGTGGCCAGAAAAAGATCTAGTGGGCTCAGAAGGGTAACAAAGTTGGCATTTAGAGAGAGTTCTGTGATAGTCCAGGACTCCTAGAGAGGTTCAGGTCTCTGGAGCCATGAGCTGATAGCAGACATACTTAAGCCTATGACTTCATCAGTCTGTGTACTAATTTATTCTCTGGTCTGTTGTTTTTTTATCTTCTGTAGTCACTCATTTAGAAGAGGAAAAGAATCAAACTCCAGGCCCTTTTAGTGCTCAGCTGCTGGCTCCTTGATGAAGAGTGAGAACTACAGGGGATGGACCCTCTTACTCTGGAAGGAAGGACTCTTACTCCCGAAGGAAGGGACTCCTACTCCTGAAGGAAGGAACTCTTACTCCCGAAGGAAGGGACTCTTACTCCTGAAGGAAGGGACTCTTACTCCTGAAGGACAGGCTCTTACTCCTGAAGGGACTCTTACCTATGCCCCAAGAAAGCTATTGTGTGTCCCCAGAGAGCAGAAATACCCAAAAGCATCATTCCTGAAATGTACATTTAGGGATTTGTCCTGACCTCCTGCCTATTAAGTTGAAAATTAAAGGACGCTCTCCCAAACAGTGATTGCCATTAAGCCCCTGTGGAGATGGAACAAGCTCTTCGCAAGACCCTTCAACACAATCTCATTTTGAGTGCATCGGATGGGTGACGGACACTTGCCAACGAGTCAGTTTGAGAGAGCTTGTGGCTGTACCTCTGTTTCTCGCTGGCTGAGGAGGCAGGCCTGACACAGGCAAGCCAAAGCTGGCTGACTTCCATCAGGGAGCTGGTAGACAGTTCTTTAAGAATTTAACAATATACTTTCTTGTGTAACAGAATGATTTTAATTAAAGAAAATTCAAATTCCACAAATAAGAAAGAAGAGGCCTTGAGTCCCATCATTTGGGAGTCAGAAGCAGGAGGATGTCTATAAGTTCAAGGGCAGTTTGGTTTACCTTGCCCATTTCAGGCTATCTAAAATTACATCCTGAGACTCGTCAATAGCAACAAAAGATAAAGGAAAGAAGAACATATACTTCACTAATCTATCACCTCAAGATGACTAATGTTAGCATTTGGAAAATTCTCTTCATTTTATATTTTTGGTTGTGAGCTTAGCCTTTAACAGCTGAACCATCTCTCCAGCCCAGTTTCTTCATTTTTTAAAAACATATCATGATAGTACAATATGAAAAAATTGGTTCTTGCTTATTTTCATATATTATTGTATAAACATGTTATTGAGAGATTTCTTTTTAAAAGTATTTTCTTACGTTCATCTTATTATTTTTGTGTATGAGTGCTTTGCCTGTATGTACGCATGTGCACCACATGCATGCCTGGTGTCCAACCTCAGAAGATAGTGTCATATCCCCTGGAAGTGGAGTTATTGACAGTCATGAGTCACCACAGTCCTGGGAAGCAGATGTGGGTCCTCTGGAAGAGCAATACCCACTCCCAACTGCAGCGCCAGCTCTCCAGCTCCACTGAGAGCTTTCTCCCCCACACCCCTGTCTCTGTTTCTCTGTCCCTGTCTTGCCTCTTTCTGTTCTGTCTCTCCATGTTTCTGTCTCTCTGTGTCTCTGTCCCTCTCCATCTCCTGGACCTGAGGTTGACTTTAACTCCTGATTCTCCTGCATCTCCCTTACAAATCCTGCTCAATTACAGGCATACACCATTGACACCTGATTTATGTGGAGTTGGAGATCAAGCACGGTGCTCTGTGCACACTAGGCAAGTGTTTTTTTTCTTTAAAGTGGGGTCTCACAATGCAGCCCAGGATAGCCTTGAACACTCGACCTCCCCCTGCTTTTATTTCCTGCATGTTAGGATCACAGGCATATGACAGCATGCTGGTGTGTGAATTTTGGTGAATGTAATTTCTGGTAATGAACATTTTTGTAAAATTTGTTTAGCAATTTTCCTATACTTGGGCACTAAGTTATTTCTGACTTTTGGCTGATAAAATCCTATGGATGAACACCTATGGATATTCAGCTGTTTTATTCTTTGAGATTATGTCCTTGGCCAGAATCCCAGTGTTGGTCCTACTGCTGCAGACAAGACAAACATTCCATGGTCTTACTTAACCTGTATTGCAAGTAGAAACTGTGTAGGTAAAGAAATGGACTGGATGGATTCCAAGGCTCTAATACCACAGTCTCATCTTATTTCTAGGGTCTTTCTTTCCTAGGGCTTTTAGGATGCTGGACATTGAACTCGGTACTTGAGCATGCTAAACTGCTGGACTATATGCCCAGGCTGCTCTTTATCCTTCTTTCCTTCTTTCCTTCCTTCCTTTCTTTTTTTCTATACCTATGAATCTATTAAGGTACCGAAGGATAGAGGCTTAGAAAACTCATTTTTCTTTCTTTTCTTTCTCTTTCTTTCCCCCAATTCTTTCCTCCCTCCTTCTCTCTCTCTCTCTTCATCTCCCTGATCTTTCTTTTTTCCATAGCCCAGGCTAATCCTCCTGCCTCCGGCTCCCAAGTGCTAGAATACACCTGTGGTATATGTCACCATGCTCAGTTCAAACTGATTTTTTAGTCAGTGAGGTAGTGTATGAAGTATGAAATAAAAAAGGATTTATTTAGGCAGTAAATATAAATAATATTACATTCCTAAATCAAGTACATTTAAGTGCAAGGAATTATTTATTGTCTGGTGTGATTAAAACTCAGAGGTGATATTTATTCAGGTACAGGGTGTTTACTCCTTAGCCTTTTGCTGTTATTTTCTGCTGGCTGCATGTTGGGGGGTGTCTCCCCTTTGCTCATAGGAAAATGCCAGAAGCCCTGACTTTTTTCTATCTTCCCAGCAATGTACCTCCTTCCTTACAAGTTCCAGCAAGCTCTCAGGATTTATACTTATTGATTCTAATTAGCCTAATATGAATCATGTGACTGACTGCAGGATATTCTGGTGTGTTTCCCCCTAGAACCAACCAGAAGTCTCTCACTTCAATCCAGAGTGAGAAAGTCACTGAAAGAGAACGAGGCAATGTTACCTGTGTAGGGGGCCTTGAATCACAGGCAAATAAGACTGGGGTGTCCATTAAGAAGCGCTTCCTTTTAAGGATCTTCTCAGGAGCCCTTTCTAAAGGATGTGAATCTTAAATATGGTGTTACTTGCTGTTAATGAGGAAAGGAGTTGATGGGCTAAGGAGATAGCTCAGAAAATAAAGCACCCGATGCTGTGGGATAATGCTCTTGTCCCTGCAAACATTTGTCACTTGTATTAGTTTAATAAAATACTTATTGTTCAGTAGTTAGGCAGGAAGTATAGGTGGGCCAGCAGTTAAGCAGGAAGCATAGGTGGGGCAACCAGACTACGAAAATTCTGGGAAGAGAAAAGGCAGAGAGT
>JAQHUG010000068.1:5317462-5328381 GCA_028555095.1 Dicrostonyx torquatus | reverse complement strand
TTTAATAAAACACTGATTGGCCAGTAGCCAGGCAAGAAGTATAGGTGGAACAACCAGACTAGGAGAATTCTGGGAAAAGGAAAGGCAGAGACATAGTTATTATCCAGAAACAGAGGAAGCAAGATGAGAATGCCTTCTGAGAAAAGATACTAAACAACATGGATAAACATAGATAAGAATTCTGGGTTAATTTAAACTGTAAGAGCTAGTTACTAATAAACCTGAACAATAGGTCAAACAGTTTATAATTAATATAAGCCTTTATGTATTTATTTGGGACTAAATGGTTGCAGGATTGAGCAGGACAGAAACTTCTGCCTACAACCTGACACACAAGAAAAAAAAAATGTAGTTTCATCTCCAGAACCCACATTTTAAAAATGTTAGGCATGGTAGTGCACACTTGTAATTCTAGCACTAGTGAGGCAGAAACAGAGAGATCTCTAGGTTGCTTAGTCAGTTCTAGACCAGTTAGAGAATTTGTCTTAAGCAACAAAAACATGTTGGGGGACATTACCTGAGCTGAAGGATGATACCCCTGAGATAGTTCATTGGCTTTTACACACACATGCACAAACATGAATGTGCATCTGTACGCACACATGTACATACACACACATGAGCTGAGCTCCATCCACGGGAGTTCATTTCTATACTTCTTGCAGGAAAATCTTGAGTTTGAAGGTAGCCTGGGCTACATATTGAGGCCCTGACAGAAAATGGAAATAAAAGGGAAGAAGGAAGGCAGGAAGGAGCTGGGGTCTCCTGACCCTGTAAAGGAATCAAATGACTGTTAGCATCAAGTTGAACAGGCTGCCACCAAAGTCATTTCTAGAAAACCAAACCCTAATTCAACAACTCCAAGACTACTGGTATCCTGGGTGTTGGGGACATAGTTTCCATGTACCCTGCCTTCTGCTTTAACCTTTTGAGGGATATGATGAAGTGCTGGAAATGTCTAGATGCACCCTGGCTGTCCTCAGGCCATGCATATGTTTATTTACAGTTGGAATGGCTCATTGCTGTTCTGGCTGGCTGGGCTGTAATTTGCTGAGGCACTTAAGCTTCACTATTGAAAAAAAAATACAACCACAAAACAGCTTTTCTGCTAGCCCTAATTTATCTGTAATGCTTGTACTGAAGGTTGTCTGGTTGGCCTATTCAACTGAAATGCAGCAGAAATGTAAAATAGAGCACATGAAAGAAAATAGGTATAAGTCGATAATAAATCCCATCAAATGAAGAGAGCCTCTCTGGCAGCCTTGCAAAGTATTTACATAACCTAATTTCCCCACACCGGGATCTTTGCTGGTGTTTAAATCGCTCCAAAATAGAGAGTAGTTATTGGTGCTCCCGCCTGAATAATAGTTATTTTAAAATTCACCTGAATATCCTAACATATTTCTGTGAAGTGTCTATCCCATAGCATGAGACCACGGAACACCTGCCCAAACTCACGGTGCTGAAGTGGTGACCAAGTGCTCATTCTTTCTACTGATGTCAGTTACACTGTGTACCAGGCTCTGTCCTGGGTATTCTTGAGCCAACTAAAGAAACCACCGAGAACAAATTGTTCAGAACACAATGCCTTCAAAGTTTAGCAAGGTCAGCAAATGTGGAGTCAGAAGATTTGCGAAGAGTTTGAAAGTCTTCACTGCCTCATCCTGGCCGTGTGATCTTGGGCAAGTTGGTGAGTCTTGCAGACTTCACTGCGCTCTTTTCTAACCTGAGAGGTAGAGCAAGGAAAGGCAATGTGAGAAGCTTAGGAGTCTATGTGATAAGCTCTCTGAGGCTTGCATTCAGGGCCCCATCCCATTTCGTAGCTATGTGATGTACATGATCTCAGTGTTTACACCCGTCAAGTGGGATTATGTGAAGTCTAGCTTAAAAAACCCTTGAGAAGTTGTGTTTTCAGTGCTAGCCTTATGCCTGGCCTGGAAGTAGACTTCATTAACAAGAGCTGCCTCTTCTATTGTTACTGCTACTGTCATTATTGTCACTTGACTGACCCCTTTCTGATTAGAGTAGGCTCTGAGCTCACTCATTTGACTGGATATGTACTTAGTGGCAACAAGCCCATTCTGTGCTGGGACAGAGTTGGGAATGGACAGTTAGTTCCTACTGCAAAGGATCTGGAATCCTAATGGAGAGAGACAGGTGTTACATTATTAAGCAAATCCCAGACATAAATAATACAGGTTCAAATAGTGATGCCTGCTATTAAAAAAATGAAGCAGAAAGATTTAACACACAATGAGGGGAGTCCTTACATGGGTCACACTGTGCCTAAGAGGTGAATATTGGATAACACCATTGTGTCAGAGACCAGAAGACAGGCTTTCGAGGCAGAGCTGACAGTTAGCTCATGGATCTCAGCACAGAAGTGATCTCATCATGAAGGAATGAAAGGAAAGCTATCTTGTGTGACTAGAGGGTGGCCAACAATGACCAGGTGACTAGGGAAATGGCCTGAGAACTGGGGAGCAGGATGCAGCTCAGTGGTAGAGCACTTGCCTAGCATAGAGTTGATGACTTTGAACTTCTGATTCTTCTGCCTCTGCCTCTGAGTACTGGAATCTCTGGTGAGACCATACCCAGTTGGTGTGGTGCTAGGGGTAAATCCTGCATGCAAGGCAAGTACTCTACCAACTGTGGTACATCCCCACCTTCTTTTCAATATTATTTGCTCTTCAGAGCAGAGATAGGTGGCATAAATTTTTTTAAAAAATTGGGGTCAATGTTATACTTTTTTTTATCAACTTGTCATGAACCTAAATATACCTAAAAAGAGGGAATCTCAACTGAGGAATTGCCTCCATCAGACTGACTTTTGACATGTCTTTGGGACATTTTCCTGATTACTGATTGATGTGGAAACTCCCAGCCCACTGCAAGTGGTACCATCAATGGGCAGGTGAGCCTGGACTGTATAAGAAAGGGTGTAGAGGGAGATGGTGCTTTCATTTCCAGGCTGCCCAGACCTGAATAATCATATCGAAACTATATTAATTACAATATTGTTTGACCAATGGTTTAGGCATATTCCTAGCTAGCTCCTACATCTTAAATTAACATATTTCTATGAATCTCTCTCTATATATATTAATATATATCTCCACGAAGCTGTGGCTTACCAGTAATGTTCTGGCATTTTTCTCCTTCAGCAGTTACATGACATCTCTTTGACTCTGCCTACTCTCTTTATATATCTCTGTTCCGATTTCCCACCTGTCTTTACTCTGCTAAGCCATTGCCTGAAACAGCTTTAGTCATCAACCAGTAAAAGCAACACACATACAAAAGGCCATCCCACATCAGAAAGGTAGTTGAGCAAGCAGTGGGGAGCAAGTCAGTAAGCAGAATTCCTCTGTGGTCTGCTTCAGTTCCTGTCTCCAGGTTTCTTCCTTGAGTTCATGCCTTGACTTCTACCAATGATGAGGCGTAACCTGTAAGCCAAATAAACCTCTTCCTTCCCAAGTTGGTTTTGATCATGGTGTTTATCACAGCAGCATAGGATTAAACTAGGATTGACAAAGTTATATGTGCCTGTAATCTTAGTTTACAGCAGGCTGAAGCAAGAGGATGGTGACTTTAAGCTTGTGCCACATAGTGAGACCCTGTTTCAAACACCAAAGATCTGGGGATACAACAGTGGTAGAGTACTTGCAAGTACAAGACCATGAAGAAGAAATTTTTCAAAAGCATATAGTAGAAACAAACCTTCTTTAACTTTTTAAAAATTTAGATAAAATTGTCTGAAGATTTATTGCAAGTTAGAAATGATTGAGATAGTATTGAATTTGTAGCTTGTCTTTGGCAAGATGGCTATTTCTCCAACATTAACTCTTCAGATTGGCAAGCATGGGGCATCTTTCATATTTTGGTGTACAATAGAAGAGGAATGCTTGTTATTCAGTAGGCATAGTGGGTGAGCTTTCAAGGGACAAGAGGTAGAATGTAATAGTATAAGGGCTTAAAAGGGAATTATGGAACAGGAAAGGTTAATTTGGTGGGGGAGATGGGAGGGCAGAGTAGAGGAGGGAGAAATTAACACTACTTTAGAAAAGGTCATAGGAAACCTACCTACTACTGTAGAAGCTTGCACACGCACACACACACACATACACACATACACGCACATGCATTAAAATGTAGTTACTCTGTAGTGGAGTAGCAATGTCCCTGCTTACCTGATAGATATCACAGACAACCAAAAATATTTCAGTGCTAGGACTGGGTTACCTCTTTTGGAGCTGTCAACCTGTGAGGTCCCATACATCTCTCAAACACTACAAGCTATTACTAATTGGTTACTTTCTAGAGCTTGATGGTAAGACCCTCTTGCTGAAGATACCACAGATTTGAGTCAGAACATGGAGATGTCAAGCTGGTATTGACCAGTAAACTTCATCCCTAATTGGTTAGCTTTTATAGTGCTGAAAGGTGCTATGCCCACTACTGGACAAAAAAAATCATTAATTTTATCCAGCTGTGAACCTATTGAGCTACAATAACAGCTGACCTGGCAAGATGTGCCCACTGGTGCAATAGTGGCATGAGCATCATGGAAGTAACCAATTACTTTCGGGTTGGATTTAAATGCTACCCTGTAAGATAAAATTCATAAGTGGCACAAATCCTGAGCTAAGGGCCTGTGACTAAACAGGTCATAGGCCCATTGGAGAGAATCTACTATTATTATCTTGCTAAAGGAACATAGTACTAGACTAACTCCTAATGACTTATTGTTATACTCACAGATTAATGCAACCTACATCAGAGAAGCATCAATTTGTAGCAGATAGTGATTAACACAGAGACTCACAGCTGATCAAGGTAAAGAGAATAAGAAACTGTGGAATTCTTAGCCCTAAATGGGACATTTATATCACATTCTCTCCATCCAAGGCTCAGGGATCATTGGAAAAGAGAAGATAAAAAGAGTGTGAGAGCTAGAAGTGAAACAACGTCTTTCAGACATCAAAGCAGCTGTACAGATGAACTCACAGTAGTTGTCACAGCATGTAACACTTTATAAAAGCTTAAAACAGACAAAAATCCCAGTGTGGAGAAGGCAAGTGGACAAAGTCCCTTCCCTAGCCAAGGAGCTATTGCAACTGGTAGCTGCATGGAGAGGGAGAGCCAGTTTTCTTTAAGAGTGTAGTCCCTAGTAACTGGACCACACTCCAGTGGAAGGCCACACATCCAAGAATATATGGACAGCACACATAGCACTTGATGGGTGTAAGAAAAAAGATATTTTTCAGTTTATTTATGTGTATTTAGTTATATAAATCTCTCTCTGTATGTGCTTATGTACATACAACTGACTGTAGAAGCCCAAAGAGGCATTAAATCCACTGGAAGTGAAGTAACGGGTGGCTGTAAATTGCCTGATGTCGGTACTAAGAACTGAGCCCCAGTGCTTTGCAAAGCAGAAAATCACTCTTAACTATTTAATTCATCATGCAAATTGACATAAGAACAAAAATTACACGCCTATCTCTACAAAGAAAAAGAATCCAATATTCCATGGTGAAAGTCACGGAGAGAGGCCAGTGGTTCATGGATCATACCTCAGCATGATAAAAGACAAAAATGACAAATCTGTCATTAAATGAAAAATGCTCAAAGAATTCCCAAGAACAGGAGAAAGACAAGGGTATCCACTCTACTCCTATTTAGTAGTGCTTGAGGTCTTAGATAAAGCAATAAGACAAGAGAAGAGAATTGAAGTCATACACATAGGAAGAGAGGTCAAAGTATCCCAGTTTGTAGATGATATGATTCTATCCATAAGAGATTCTAAAGATGCCAACAATAACTTCTTGGAGTAATAAATGAAGGACTGAAAGGCAGCAAGCTACAGAAGTAACATACAGAAATCAGCAGCCTGACTTTGGTAGTTTGTCTACCAATGACAAACTACCAAAAAAGAAATGGGGAACCAATCCCATTCATAGTACCTGCCAGTCTCTTCCTTAATGGTATATTGACTGTCTTTTCCCCTGCATTTTTAGGTGTCCTTTTACTTTCTTTATACATTTTCAAAACTTTTTCTCTCTTCTTATTGGAATAATGTCTCCCTTCCTCATCCCCACTCTTTTCCTTTTTCTTTTCTTATTCTGGCTCTTTCTTTCACTGGGTCATAAAAAGGCAACTTCTAGCCTGCCACCTTACCCAGAAGTCCTATTGAATTATTGGGTAGGGCAGATCAGAAATTAATTTTTTAGTGCTGTGTACCCCAACCCAGGTCTTTGTCCATGCTAGGCACGTGTTCTAAAGATGAACCAAACCCATAGTCGTGTTTTGTTTTGTTCTTTGAGACAGCTCCTAAGTATATCTCTTAGGCTGGCCTGGAAGTCATGATCCTTCTGCTTCGGCTTCCTGAATGCTGGGGGCTGCAGGCAGGCACTATGTCTGGCTGTTTAACACCATTTAGGATACATTCTCGATGTTAAATGAAAGGGCCTGAAAAGAGCATCAAAGTTGCATTATCATTCTACATAATAGGAAAAGATCTCCCAGTGCTTTTTATCCCTCAAAGTCATTAGTATTCACCTCTCCACATATTAACTGGGCCAAAGGAGCAAGTTTATTATTCATTACCTTGTTCAGGCTTAACCCAAGAAAAGCCAGAGTCCCTCCTTTACCAGTACCACTAGACAAACACCCATGTCAAGTTATTATTTTTCTGTAGCACTTGGTTTCTTTACTGGTAAAATAGGAGTACTAATTATGTTCAGGTCAAGGCGATCTGTGATGATTATATCAGATAATGCATACTTAGCATATTCTTTAGCAAATGACAAAGTTTCAAAAAGATTAAACAATTGTTACTTGATATTTTAATTCTGTAAAGTATACTTACTGAACACTTACTATATGTAAAAATGCTCAAGCCAATGATAATGAAAAAGGAACTAGGCCTGGTAGTACAGATCTGTAATCACAGCTACTTGGGAAGCTGAGGCAGGAGGATTGCCAAGTATAAAGCCTTCCTGGGTTACAAAGTGAGTCCAAGGTTAGTTTGGGAAATTTTGTAAGATCTTGTCTCACAACAAAAAGTAGAGGACTGGTGTTGGGAGATCCCCCTTGTTTGTTCCCAGCTGCTCAGCTCCAAAATAATCACACAGAAACCATATTATTTGCAATACTGTTTGGCCAATAGCGTAAGCATATTTTTGGCTAACTTATATCTTAAATTAACCCACGTTCATTAGTCTGTGTATCACCATGAGGCTATGGCTTACCAGGTAAAGTTCCAGCGTCTGTCTCCTGTGGGGCTACATGACTCTGCCTTCTTTCTCCCAGTATTTAGTTTAGTTTTCCCTGCCTAGCTCTACTCTGTTCTATCAGGTCAAGCCAGTTTCTTTATTCATTAACCAATAAAAGCAACATAGACCTCCTACATCAGACTAGCAAGTGGGTTTAGTGGGTAAAGGAGCTTGTGCCCAAGCCTGTTAGTCTGAGTTCGATGCCCGGATCCCATAAAAAGGTAGAAGGTGAGAACTAACTTGGTAAAATTTCCCTCTGACCTCCACACATATGCTGTAGTATAGTGCCACCCTCCAACTAAAAAAAAAAAACAAAGCTTAAAACAAAATAAAATAAAAATGAACTGGGGATGCTTAGTTGTAGGTACTTGCCCAGAATATACAAGCCCTGATTTCAATCCCCGATAGTGAAAAGGGAAGGAGAGAGGATGGAAGGAGGGAGAGATGAAAGGGGAAAGGGAATACAAGAGAAACCGTGCATGGGAAGACATGTATGCTGCCGTGTCATGAACACCAGCATATCACCTAAAAATCAGACTTTTATTTATTATGTTATTGCACATGCATGCACACACACACAATCATGGCATGATGTACATGTGCATGTCAGAGGACTACTTTTAGGAGTTGATTCTTTTCTCCATCTTGTTTTTGAGGCAGGGTCTCTCTTATTTCTATCATGAACCATACTCCAGGCTGATGGGATGTCCTTTTGTATATGTGTTGCTTTATTGGTTGATGGATAAAGCTCTTTGGGCCAATGGCTTAGCAGAGCAAAGTCAGGCAGGAAATCCGAACAGAGATATATAGGGAGAGTAGGTGGAGTCAAAGAGATACCATGTAACTGCTGAAAGAGAAAGATGCCTGCCTGGAACCTTACTGGTAGGACACAACCTTGTTGTGATACACAGATTAATAGAAATGGATTAGTTTTAGATGTAAGACCTAGCTAGCTGGGCGGTGGTGGCGCACGCCTTTAATCCCAGCACTTGGGAGGCAGAGGCAGGCGGATCTTTGTGAGTTCGAGACCAGCCTGGTCTACAAGAGCTAGTTCCAGGACAGTCTCCAAAGCCACAGAGAAACCCTGTCTCGAAAAATCAAAAAATAAAAAAAAGACCTAGCTAAGAATATGACTAAGCTATTGGACAAATAGTATTACAATTAATATAGTTTCTGTGTGATTATTTGGGTGTGAGCGACAGAGGAGCAAATGTGCTGTCTCTGTTTACACCACGCCAACTGTCCCAAAGACTTCATCCAGATCTCCTGCCCCAGCCTCTGCCTATGCAGTGAGAGTGGACACCAACACATCTGCCTTCTGAGTGGGTTTTGTGGACTGAGGAATGTACGCCATCACATCTGGCTTTTGTGGACTGGACTCAGGTGGTCAGGCTTGCATGGCAAGCACTTGTACCTGGGGAGGCAGGCCACCAGCCTGTGTCCTCATTTCCAAACCCTTTGCAATCATATGGAAGTATTTTCTTGGCAAAGGGATAAACGTACTTTTGTCTTTTTAAAGTCCAGAGAGCTAGAATTTACATAATCCTCCCTGTCCTGCCCCACAATCCTTTTATGTGCGCTTCTTCAATGCTTGGGCCAGAGCATCACTGTCCACAATCAAGTCAGGACCTTGCATGATATACCAAGCTTCTTATTTTGAAAATGTAGCTCAAAAAGCAAAATTTCCCCTCTCTACACAAGGCTGGATTTTTTTGACTTTGATATATCATTTATGTATCTCATCCATTATTGATGCATTACAGCTTTGACATGAGGCAGCAACCTTTTAAAATCAAAACAACTCTGTCCTGAGCTGTTTTTTTACCCATACTCTTTTCAGAGCACGAGAAATTCCTGCCTGCAGAATGCACTGTAAAGCTTCCTTTTCTGGCGGACAAACGGCAGGAAGGCCCCCACCTAACCTGAGTACTCCTACTTGGTGGAGTAGCTTCGAATGCGTCTCATTTTAAATTCTGAAGTGCAAATGTCATGTAATGAAAGTATCAGCAATGACTTAAATGTGGTTAAATATGGAAACTCGGCATAAAGTCGGTGTTTATTTGCAGTCGGTGACAGTGATAAGGGCAGGAGCCCTCCCGATAAGTGGCTTTCAGCCATCGTTAATCGGCTGATAGATGGATAGGGGAGACGCTGGTCACAGAGGATGCCGTCTCACCCTCTGTAATGGAACAGGCTTGTCCATCTCACAGAGGGCGAGAGGGAGAGCACGTGTGCTGATGAATCCATTATTCTGCTCAGAACGACCTCCGAGGCTGCGAGGAGAAGGCAAAAATCAAGGGACCTTGACCCGAATTGTAGTGGAAACCCAGGGACTCTCAGGATCTCAGGGCTAGATGGGGTTCTTGGTGGCCATTTAAGCCAACCCCTGCATTTTTCGATGAGGAAATTTCCATGCGTAACTGTACACCAGCATTTATTAATCAGCGCACATGTATTCATTCCCTGAGTAAAACCCTTTGGCTGGTTGCCCACTGCCCTTACGGTGGGTCTTTATTTAGATAGCAAGGCCCCTTTTGGTCTGCCTTCTGCTTCCTTTATCTCTCTGCCGCTCCCCATTTCAATGAGGCTGGGGAAGAAAAGGGCTCTTGTAAAGCTTTAGGGGTCTGGATGCTCTAGCAAAGCAACGTTTTCCCTGACCCTCCCCCGTCAATGGCAGGCTGCTCTCCCCATCACCTTCTCTTCTTACTCCTCCCCTCACGGTCACACCATGACACACTTGCCTGCTCCCTCATTTCTCCCCTACTTGACCAGTCAAGGGCATTATGTACCAACCATTTGTATAGAGAACTCTGCAGAGTTGCCTGCACACAGTAGGCGCTCTGCAAAGCTGTTGTCTGAATCCCTAACCCATCACAAACCAACCACAGTGGTAGAAATCAAGAATGCGAAGCCTCACATGACACAGCCTCGTTATGGAAATCAGTCTAGCCCATTTAAACATTCATAACTTTTCTTCCCTAGGATATTTTTGTCCACTTTACCAAATTTGAGGTAGGCACGCTTTTATTAGTACTGAAAAGAACCTTAAAAGGATTTAGAAATTTCTTTTGCAGTCATGCCTAAGGATACCATTACAAAGCAGATACAGGGACTTATAAGTAGGGTCCAATTAAACTGTCCCCTCCCATGTGATAAGAAAAGCTCAAGCTCATTTCACAGAAGCACCTCTTTGCAGGGCAACCTGAAGATGAATATTTATTCTCTCTTATCCTGTCTGAGAGACAAGGATGAGAAAGAGGAGCCTGCAGAATGTTAGGGCATGGGAGGAACTTGGGAGAACCTAGCCAGTCCTCTTTACTGCAGGGAAATGGTATGGCAGAGGCAGGCAGCTGGCACACAGAACCACCAGGCAAGTTAGTGACCACCATGGGCCCTAGCGCCCCACCCTGGGCTCCTTCTGCAACAAGGTACCTTGATCCTAAACCTCCGAAGGCAGGGCTGAGTCCGCAAATGGAGGCAGCATTTGACACAGCTGTAATTTATGGGTGCTGATAGGACTCCTTCCCAACTGATGGAGAGAGCATCGTCAAAGGCAGATCACAGCCAGAAGGAGGTTCTCTGCATGCATCCCACACATCAGCACTGCATGCCGCTCTGTTGAGTTCATGGGCTAGGAAGTCC
>JAQHUG010000068.1:5287002-5313260 GCA_028555095.1 Dicrostonyx torquatus | reverse complement strand
TGTGTGCTTCTGTAAACATATATGCATATGTATGTGTATTTAGCTTTGCCTGTTTTGGAGGGTGTGTGTGTGTGTGTGTGTGTGTGTGTGTGTGTGTGTGTGTGTGTATGTGTGTAAGAATGTACTAAATGCTTCTCTGGGACTCACTTTTCCACAAGGTCTTTTAGTGATCTGTTCAGACAGATTCATGTTGTGGTTTACCCCTCGCTGTTGCTACCTGGCTCTCCCATGCTTGAGTGTATCAGTATCCATTCACTCTATTTCTGAGGGGAATTTGGATTGTTTCAGCACAGCGAGCAGTGATTCAGGGAACATTGTTGACTACACACGTTGCTACACCTTATAAGTTCCCCAGCGTAAACCCGGTCGGTGGAGTCACTAGACTCTCCTGCACTGCACGTATTCTCCTTGATAATGCCAATGTGTTTGCCAGGTGATCCATCAAAATTAAGTTGGTTATTTTGTGGTACTGCGGATGGAACCCAGGACCTTTGTGCATCCGTCACTTATCCCCGAGCTGACTCCTATAAATGTCCCTAGAGCCAGCACTGGAAAATGCGAGTGACGAGGAGTATGGGCTATGAGCAGAAATTAGGGCACGAGGAAGCCCCCAGCACACAAGTGGAAACCCCCTTTTTCATAGTTTCCACATAATAAGGAAAATACAGTCACTTTTCACTGTTCCCATTTCTACTTTACCCCAATCAACGTTTGACAAGTCTTGTTTCTCACCCACTGTGATATCCTGCCTTTCAGGTAGAGTGCCCATCTGCCTCTCTCTGCTCACTGTTCTCCGGTCATGTTCATACAGTCGTAAAAGTTTCCTATCAATTGCATGAGTTCAGAACAGGTCAGGCATTGTCACTCACTGCAGGTAGCAAGGAGAAACAAGCCTAGGATCCATGATAACTGCACTCTTACACACCAGGATGATGTCTCATGTCACCCCACAGCTAGGAACCTCAGACGCGCTCTATCCGGGGTACCACTTGTCTCACCGTTCACAAGCCTTGTCCATCTTCCTCTTCCAGGAACACATCCTGGGTCTTTTCTCTTTATCCCAGGAAGACCCTCCCCAGACCATTCTTGGCTTTTTCTCGTTATCCCAGGGGGCTGTTTTCTCAGCAGACTCTACCAAGCAATAAGAATGAAACTAAGGTAACTGTGATGTGGAGCAGTAAGCTAAAACTAATCCTTTCCTCGCCACGTCGCCTAGTCATAGTGTTTTATTGCAGAAATAGAAACCCTATCCAAAGCACTTTCCCATCTAATAGCTCCCAGGGCTGCTGGCCCAGGAATAGCACTGTCGACAGTGATCTGGGCCCTCCCATATCAATCCCCAATCAAGAAAATGCAGCACAGGCTTACCCACTGTCTAACTTGGTGAGGGTATTCTTCTCAGTTGAAGTTTCCGCTTCCTAGATGACTCTGACTTGTGTCAAGTTGACATAAAATGAATCACTATGAAGAGGAAAGGGGTCCTCATCTACCCTCTGGAACTGGGACCCCTAAGTTAAATGTCTTCTTTGTAGGTTACCTTGGTTACAATAGAAAAGTAAAAAAGATAACCATGATAGGGAAGTGTAAACACCCCTACCCCAACTTGCTTATGGCCATGATGTTTTAGCACAGCAATAGAATCCCTAACTAAAACACTTTGCTTTCTCCTCCACTGGCAGAGTCTAGCAGCCACAAGAGGGGCAGATTTCCAGCTTAGCCTTTCCCACTTCTCTTGGAACAGAGGCAGTCAATGAGCTGGGAAGGGAGAGCTTTAGGGACTTGCTGAGTAAGACTATCTCTAGTGAGAAGAGGGTGATGTTCAAGAGAACTGACTTTTTTCCTTTAGGTGCTTCCTGCCTGGGGCACCATCATGTAATTCCCAGAGCTTCACGCATAGATTGCTCCAAGGATCTGTGTTGACCAAGGGACCCCGAGCCGATTGGTGAAGCCTGGGTTCTGTGTCACACTGCTAGAGAGAGAGGATTGTTTATTCTCACACTTCTTTTTGGAGCAATGTTTCAATGTTCTTATTAAGTAATGGGCCATTTGCTGTTTTGACAAGAACTCTCTAAAAACATTGCAACTGTTAAATCATCTTCTCCGTGGTAAAGGAGGTTGGGCAGAAGGTGGAGAGAGGGCTGTGAGTCCAAAATCAAACCCAAAGGTCCAGGGTGCTAAGGTGGCGAAAGCAGCAAGAAAAGACTGACTTTGACCTTGGTAAAAAGGACTTATTGAAAAGATTATGGGAACACCAGAAGCTGATTAAGGCCATGGGGATGCTTGGGCCACAAGATCTGCAAGTGGCTCCATGGTCAGGTACAAAGCAAGCCGTTTTTATAGAAAGAATTAAATAAGCTAACAGGAACTTGGCGTAGGGCATCAGAATAAGGGGGTAAGTGCCATGGAACATGTGTTTTTTTCTTGTGGTCAGCCAATTTTCTGCAAGATACTTTAAGGAGATTGTCTCAAGTTCCACTGTTCAAGAGTAGGCCAAAGCTCAGGTACCTGTATGAAGAAGGAACCACTGAGCCACATTTGACCAAATCCATGTGGTGAATGTTTTGTCCAGACAGGAGAAAATTTTTCTTTCTGTTTCTTTTTTTCTAAGATAGATTTATTTATTTATTTATTTATTTATTTATTTATTTATTTATTATGTGTACAGTATTCTCACTGCATGTATGTCTGCACACCAGAAGAGGGCACCAGATCTCATTACAGATGGTTGTGAGCCACCATGTGGTTGCTGGGAATTGAACTCAGGACCTTTGGAAGAGCAGACAGTGCTCTTAACCGCTGAGCCATCTCTCCAGCCCCCTCTTTCTGTTTCTTTTGTAGTTCCTAAATTATAGACTTTCTGAGGATGAATAGAAGCAGTTGCTTGGGTAGATATGGTCCTTAGATGCAAAGCCACATGGCTGGTCTCGGTAGAGAGATGGGAAGTAATGTAACAATTATATCCACACCTCAACTGATATCAGTCCATCCAATCACTATTAATGCACTGATCCCCCTGCCTGGTAATTATCATAGAACATCATCATTAACTTGACTCTGAGAGTGTGGGCTTCTGTGTGAACATAAGAAAACCCTCTGAATATTCCATTCAAAGTAAGAGTTTCAAAGCTGCCATCAGAAACCTCCTAACTAATGCTGAGTGGGATACAGGTTGACCATAATTCTCCTGACACTAGCTGCCCATAAACCATGCGGCTACCTTTCTATTGCAAGTCTTTTCTTTCTTCTTTCCCATCTTTACCCCTTCCTGAAGCTCAGGCATTTCATATAGCATAGCAGAAGTTGTGAATTATTTCTCAGTATCATGTCTATTTTTTTCAGCAGAACCCTCAAATATTATCTGAGAACATAGTTATTCACCTAAAAGCTGTGTTTCCAGCCTCCCTTGCTGCTAGCATAGCTACGTGATCATTTTGTCCAAATGGTACATTAATGAAGTGATATGTTCAAATTTGGGGAATTTAATTAAAAAGACTCAGACCTTGTCTTTCCTAGCTACTTTCCTCTATATTTGCCTCCTAAATTCTAAGTATGATAGAAACAAACTCAATATTTGTTGAACTACTGTAGTTGGGCATCTATTTATTATCGTGGCCTGATGTATTTCCTAACTAAAGCACAGACTTCGTTTGACTTCATGCTTGTTCCAGAGATCTGGAGTCTTTAAAGCCATCTACAGGCAAAACTCAGGATGGAGAAAACAAGTGACAGAACAGAAAACGACCCAGAAACTTTCCAACATGTGGCTTCTGCTGGTTAAGATTCTGAAAGAACTGGAAAGTTCGATGGCAGCATATCTCATGCATAGCTCATTGGTGATATATCTTAGCTAGAAGAAATGAGAACTGGAGAGGTCCCACTGGAATAGATGATCTAGAAGTCATACAGATCTAGGTATATTGGGTATATTTCTTATCTTTTTGAATTTGGTTAGTTATTAGCATATTTTATCAGTTCCCTCTTCTATCAAGTGGTTACAATGATTTTTGCCTCCCCACCCCCATTTTGAGAACAAAAGAAGACCACAACGTTGAAATAAAGCTCCTCCTATCGTTAACTTGTTGAGGCATCTAAAACAAGTTGTCGCCTTTTCTGAGCCTGTTGCTTCAGCTGTCACATGGGGCCTTTCCAACTTGACTAACCCTGAGTCTTCCTGTTCAGATATGGCTCAACAAATCAGGCTACAAGGCTGTGTTGAGACACAAAGCAACCACTGGTGCTGGCTTGATGGACACTGATTCCTGAGATCTTATTGGAACTCGGCAGTTGGTAAGGTCATGATAGCAACCTGAAATGACTCATGGTGAATATTTACACCATATAAATGGGCAAGCCCCAGGCATCACACTTTCTGTTCAGCCCTGCAGGATGCCAGCTTTGGAACATTTATTTATCTGCATGATTTTTTCTATTGTTTGATTGCTTTTTGTTTGTTTATTTTTTTTTCTGTTTTATTTTTGAGACAAGGTCTCTCTACAGAGCCCAGACTATCCTGAAACTCACTAGGAAGGCCATCTGGGCTGGCCTGGAATCACAGAGATTCACTTGCCTCTGCCTTCCAAGAGTTGGGACTAAAGGTGTGCACCATCATCCCTGGCATGCTTCTTACTACAAAGAAAGACAAATGGAGTCATTATATTTCCTTGGTTCTTAAGGCAGCAAATATAATAAGCAGAGCTTTAAGTGAGGAGATAAAAGTCTGTTTATATTGTACAAAAGACTGGGAGAGAAGCATTAAAAGTTACCCAGCTCCTGAATCCCGGGTGTCCTGGTCCAGCTCTGAGCTGTAGTAAATGGGTCCCTTGTGGCATGAAGTAGTTAATAACTCTCCCCCAGTGACCAACTTACCCAGCCTTGTTGCACTGTTGTTACCTTGGGTGAGCCATTTTATAATTTAATTAAAACCGGAGGCACCAGATAATGGGCTGATGGTGCTGGCAGCACATCCTGGATAAGAGGTAGGCTCCAGGGAGTAGGAAAAAGGTCATCTAGGGCACCAGGCGATCAGGAGCAGTTGTTCAATTACTCTAGTTAATCCAAACAAAGTAGATAACTAAGGCCCTGATTCACTTAGCTTAGTGAGACCTGGGCTTGGAAAACAATTGGAGATGCTGGACCTGGGAATACTACCCACCTTCTCATGTCACCAGGTATAGTGCGCAAAGTGTGTTTTTAGGAACATCAGTTCCTTGTCGTGCTGGTGTCCTCCTAGTCTCTATCCTCAAAAGTTCTCATAGCTAAATGAGTTTGGGAAGCACTGACATTCCCGATGGTGAACAGGACTCCTTTCCATACTCTTCTCAGAGGTTTTAATGGGCTAGAGCATTTCCCATACTGTTGGAGCGCTGGGTCAGATTTTTCTGGTCAACATGTAGTCCCGATGTTCACAACTAATAATATGGCTTGTACCATGTGCAAATTATTCAAATGCTTGATATTCACCCAACTTCGTCAAGCCCTGTCCCATGAGACAAACTCATGGGTCATGTTCTTGGGCAGTGCAGCAATGTCCAGCCGTGGTAAAAGTTCCCAGCTGATGATTTCTCTTGGTTTTTGCTTTTGTACTTACTGAGCCGTAGTCCAGTACTAAACTGTGTGACTCAGTGTTTAACATTATACTAAAATCCCTGGCTCGCTCTGTTCTCTAGAGTCTGTTTCTGCTCCAGTGAGCCCTCCTCTCTCTCTGTGGGGTACCCAAGTTCAAGCAGGTGCATGATCAGTTGCTGGGGAAAGCTCAGTCTTGGTCAAGGCTGAACATCTTTACCCACATGGCAGCACTTCTGATGATCCAAAATGCAACAAGAGTTGAATCTCCAAAAAGGATGATAAGTAGAGAATGAGAAAAGTAGCCAACAGGGTCTAGGAGTATGCCCAAAGTGATTATATACTTACACCAAAATGAGCTTATGTAGCCAAGTATAATAAGATAAGATGAAGAAGAAATAAAACAACTAATTTGAATCTCTAGATGTAAAAGGCCAGTTTTGGGAAGTTGTACTCTCTTTGAAATGGGTCAGATGAAGATAGGACAAATCCCTCAATACTAAGGAAAACAAGGACTTGCTTCTGTCCTCTGCAGACTCAGAGACTGAAAAACCTCCAAGTATGATTTCCACAAAAAAGAATACAAATATAAAGACCTCCAAAGGCCTCCAGCAATCTCCGGGAAACACTTTGCACAGTCAGTCTGGGACTTGCAGATTAAGGGACACGTGTCTGTTAGACTTGGTGGCCTTTAGCCAGCACAGAGGCAGCAGGACTCGGATCCATCTCCTGCCTCCAGCACTATTTCTGCAGAGCTCGGCAGGTGGGGCCCGAGTGTGACATATTAGCCTTCCCTTCCTTTACCTTCCCCGGTGTGTTTGCCTCCTGCATCCACAGGGGAAGTCAAGTGTAAACAGAAAGTCCTAGCTTCCAGGTCAAGCTGCTGTCAGAATTTCCCCCCTTCTCTACGAAATGCTCACAGTCCCTGCCAGCTCTTTATTGTGTACCTGTCAGAACTGGCTCGTTCTAATCTCCCCATGTACAGATTCCCTCCTCAGTGACAGTGTCACTGACCCAAGAAGTCCCTGGAATCAGGCTGTCTCCTTCCAAGAAAACAAAGTTATGGCTGGATGGTTTTCTTCACTCTCTTGCCAATCAGGTCTTCGGTATGAGGAGCTATTTCTTCATCAGCTGGGCCCATGTGCTGATTATAGGGAAAGATGTCCTGTGGAAGGAGCCTGTCAGGCAAATGATGCAGGAGTTACCCATGATGCTCTACTTCTCAGTATGTTCCTACTACCGAGACTCTAATACTAGTCTAGAGATTCAGGGTGGCCTGGGCATGGGTAGAGCTGCATTCTGGGGTCTCTTGCCTAGCAGAAGTGTTACTAGGAGGTAAAAGGCAAGTAGTTTGTATAGAAATGTGTGGACACCATGGAAGCGGAGGTGGAGATCCTCAAGGCAGGCCTGCAGAGGAGAGGAGGTGACAGAATGGTCAGTTAGTGAGAAGTATTAGCAAGAAGAATCGGAAAAGAAGGCTGCTGAGGAGACGTTAGAGGCGTAGGAGAGGAATGAGAGGACATAGCATCTTGTCAGGTCAGGAAGGAGAGAATCCCTAGAAATCATGGACGAGGAATGAGAAGAGGAATGGTTGGTGATTATGACCCGTGGGCAAGGCAGCCAAGCAGTCAAGAGTTGGTATACACATTGCACATCCCTGGAGGTGAGGTCATCAGCCACAATCTCATTTGTATGGATGATCCCAAGAGTTGCACCATGTCTCACTTGGGTGACTTTTGAGTACAGCCCCACTGGTGAGAACCCTGAAGGCAGAACCCCGTCACCAGAAGCAACAGTGAACAGGGGCTGGGTAGGGTCCGTGAAGGTGCCCTTGAAAGGTGTTTGGAAGTTAGGGAAAGAAAGGGAAGTGTGACTCTCAAGGCTTGAGGAAAGAATCCTCATGAGCTCCACTTGAATTATAGCTTGGGCTTGAGAGTCTGGGCATGGCTTAGGGAAGGGGGAAATTAGCAAATTGAGAACTGTGACAGATGAGGAGGCGGGCGGAGGAGCCCAGTCACTCAAAGACAAGTCTTTGAGTCTCTCTACCCGTGACTGTGGGGGGGGGGAGCTGCCAGACTCACAGAACTTATATGGCTTATATCCGTAGCGTGGCAAGGAGCGAGTACTTGGGTAGTCAGTGAAGAGGTAGTCCGTCTGGAGTGGGAATGGGCTTCCTTGATGAGTTGACCTTTGTGTGAGTTGAGTTTCTGGTGAAGGCCATGACAAAGGTCATTCTTGGCAGGTGGGAATAAGTTTAGGGTTTTACGAGCCAGCAGAGGCAGGAAGTAAGGCCAGAACATTGGGTGAGACAGATCTCTCAGAGTGGAAGACACTTCTGTGGGGGTGTCCAGTGAGGAGTGTGTGTGGTGCATCACCCACCCCACCTGGGGTTTGTCTGAGGGTCTTACCCAGCCTCCCAGCCTGCGACACTTCTGATTTGAAATTAAGCCTTCTTCCAAGCCAGCCCTTGGCAACTACAGCCTACCTGAGTCAGGAACAGCTCAACTTCATGGCTTTCTAGGAAGGTTTCTGAGCAGGACCCAAGGGCTGACCATTTCTGTTGTCCCCTAACAATGCTTCAGGGCAGAGGAAGGGGACACATGGGACTGTCGGTATTCCTACAAGGACACAGTTACACTGATCTTTCCACATAAGGCGAACCCTGCTGCCCTCCTCCTGCTCTGTGACTGGGCCCGACGATTCACCTGATGCCTCTTCTCCATTCTCCACACTACCAGGCTTCCTCTTGCTGTTCAAACTTCTCCTTGTGGCATTCCCTTGGCTCAGCTCAGAAGTTACACCCTTTGTATTTTTGATCTTCCTTCATCCCCCTAAAAATCTCAAGTTCCTTAGCACACGTGTTATCAAGAAGGTGATCTGGAGGGGGAATTAGCATTGAAGCACTAGCCAACTGGTATCACTGCCACATTGGCAAATTAAAGGATTTACTGAGAATATTTAAGATATATTTTCACCAAGGGATGAATTTTAGAAAGACAGGAGCAAGATTTGGAAATGGGGACTCTTTATGAGTCAGCTGACATATGCTGAGCCTGGCTTTGTTTCCCCATCTTAAGAGGATGGAGAACGCAAACCTCTGTGTTAACAAGTGAAGTTGGAGGTAGCTGTGTGGTCCAGGGGGAGAGAGCTGCAAAGCAGCACTAGACACTGCACAGGTCCCAATCCAGCTACTCTGGTTAGGGTTAAAAATAACACATACTCTCCATTAAAAGCTGCAGAAGTACTGCCTGAATACCTTCTCTGTGTGTTTCCTGACTTAGTCTTCATGATATGGGTGCTACCGTTGTCCCCTTTCTAGATGAAACAGGCTCAGGAACACAGAGTGATTTCCTTAGAGTCTCACAGATATACTTTTAAAACGTGGCATGCAAGCCCAGGCTGTCTGAATCCAAGAGTTGCTTCCCCTCTGCCCTAACATGGTGACCCTTGACCTGGCCATGGCATGTGACAACTAGCTACAGCTCTTCCTTGCACCAGGTTGAGATCTACCTCTTCTCTCCAGGCCTCAGTTTCCTTATCTGAAGAACAGGGAGATAGACCAGAGCCCTAGAGGATGAGTACCCCCAGGTCAATGAAAGTGTCCCTTGATTTGTAAACATCGGTGGAGTCTCCTGCTTCATTCATTGCAGAGGCCATGCTAAGGTGACCAGAGGCACCCTCACTAGCATCAGGCAAGACCACCAAGTCCAAAGGGATGTGGCAACTAGGGATTTATCCTACTAAAGCAAGGGCATTTGGAGAGGGTGGAAGGGCAGCCTTCCTCCCCTGGCAGGCCTGAGCACAGCCAGCGAGTGCCAGGGTCTCCTCCACAGCCCTGCCCAAGCTGCTTTCAAGGCGGGGCAAGTTGGGAGTGTTTCTCCCTCTTCTGGTGAGAGCCAAGAGGTCAGGAGGAGTGTAGCAGTGACAGATGGAATCTGCAAACTTGTTTGGAAACACCCTTTTTCAAGTGCACTCAGAGACAGGATTAAGAGAACAGCTTTGGCCCGTTTTCAGGGCTGTCATCTGCTGAACACCTCCAAGCTCATTTGAAGGAAGTGTCAGAGAGACTGAGATTTCAAATCAGGAAAATTGGCCTCCCCACCTCTGCCAGCCTGCAGAAAAACAAAAGCTCCCTAGTAGGAAAGTGACACAGCGCCATCTCCCGGCCAGCTCTTGCCTGGCCCTCGGGGGGCCTCTGGTGGACTTTGACAAACCTGCTGGAGGGAAAGCTCCTGCCTTCCAGGAACTGGGGTGGAGGCATGGGAGTTGCATGCACGTTCAGAACATGATGTGGACATATGTGTGCACTCTCGTATCTTACACAAACACATGCACATTGAAAACCAATTTGGGCATCAAGTAAGATCAACCTATTTTGTGAGGCACAATTCCTTTACTTATGGGCAGCTTTCAAGGTGAAATTCATCAAGATGAGGCTATGCACTCTGGAGTTAATGTGTCCGGTGTTGAACCTCAAGCTCTATCATTCGGTAGCTGTCAAATCTTAGGCGAGTTACTTAGCCTCTTGGGGCTGCTTTCTTCCCCTATAAAATAAGAACAATGGTGCTACCCACTTCATCATCATGTGGGTGTAGGTGAAGCAGTACGGTGTATGGCCTTTGATAATCATTCTGTATGAACTAACTGTAATTATTATTCAATGGAGCATGGCTCATATGTATTTCCACCTTCTACAGACTTAATCAAGGTCCAGTCTAATTTTTGTTGGTCAATAGGTCCCAGAAGATGTTTCCAGATAGAGAAATTTACTGCTAAAGGCACAATTTTTGTCCGCATGGATGCTGCCTGAACTGTATATGGCCTCTAGTGGATTTAAGAGTCATAGTTGTGGAACTGCCACGTCTTTTGTCTTCATTAAGTCAAGCCGGTGGGCAGTGACGTGTTGATGCCATAGACTTACTGACAATACTCTGGATGTATCCTCTATCCAGCTTAAGGGAAGTTTTCATGCTGGTTCCTCTACCTTCACCTGCTAAGCATTCTGGGGAAGTCAGCCAAGTGGCAAAGGGCTCTATTCCCAGGTCTAGTCTTCCTGCCACATTGGAGCCACACATCCTGAGAAACTTCATCTTAGGTGGGATGCTCACGGATACTGACAGAAAATCTCTTTCCACCTAGAAAAAGGATGGTGAGGGGACAGGCTGCCAAAGACAGAGGCTCGCCTTCTCAAGGTCAATCATAAATCAAGGTGACCACATGTCACAGAAGCTAGCTCTGGAGTCCTGAGGGGGTATGGGGCCTGATGACAGGGGATTATCTCTTCCCATCCCGTCTGCTGCCAGGGAAGCCAGGCATGTGCCTGTGCATTGCCACCAAGGAAGCCTTCCCGCTGTTTAATGAGGGCTAGCTTGCCCTGGGAAGGAAGGCCTGGCCTGCACATCTGTCTCATCAAAGGCTTTGGACACAAAGGTCTCTCAGGCCTCCATTCTCTGGCCTTTATCACTCCCAGAAGCTATCCTGTTAACGTGCTCAAACAGCCGTGACTTTGCCTCTGCTGTGTTTGGGGAGCTCAGCCTGGTGGAGAGGGAGGAACTGCAGGAAGGGAGAGAGCCCTTTGGGTCTCTGAGACTTTGCACTTGGCTGCCTCTCCCGAGAAGGACTGAACCATGACTCAACTGGCTTAGAATGTTTTGTTAGCCAATCCTTGTTTTGCTTTGAAACCACCAAAGTCTCAAGAAAATAGCCTCCAGGGAACTTGGAGGTGAGCTGCCTCACACAGAATCTGTTTACAGGGGACCCTAGGAGAGAGCTCCAGTCATGAGCCCTCACCCTGATGGCTGTGCACTTGGAGGGCATGAGGATCTTGCAGAAAATCAAGGCACATTAATGCTTTACGTTGGAAGGATTGGAAAGGTGGTAAGGCTGCATCTGCTCAGGAGCTGTAGAGCTCCGGCTTCACATGGGGTTCAGGAGTTGGACTCAAGGCTTCACGGCTGTGCATGTCAGCCTTCCCATCTGCCAAGGGGATTAAGAATACTTGTGTGAGAATGAGCTGACAAACGACAAAACAGAGCTCATCTTCTCTCCTGCTTAGCGCATGGCCAGCAATCAGATATTTAAGAAAACAAGCCAGAGAAGAAGCTAACTCATCAACTATCTTTCTGTTGAAGTGACTGTTGACTCGTTGGTTTTGTGACCCTGTCAACAATTGCTACCTTCCTGATGACAGTGGAAGAAATGACCTGCCTTAATTATGTGGTAAAAGAGGGCTTCTGGAAGCAGCGGTGATGTAGCTTAAGAATTGTGCTAGGCAGGGTCCTTAACCTGGCCAGGTAACAACATACATGACCAATGGCATGAAAATGTCCAGTACACTCTGGTGGGTAATCAATGCCCTATCAGTAATAGGCTCAGATCTCAATTTCCTCTCTCCACATGCACTGTGTTAGGCTATGGTATAGATGCAATATCAAGAATAGTATGCAGCACTAATTAAAACTAATTAAAAAGAAAAACAAGAGCAGGGGGTAGTGGTTCACACTTTTAATCCCAGCACTTGGGAGGTACAGGCAAGCAGACCTCTGTGAGTTTGAGACCAACCTGCTCTGCAGAGTTCCAGCACAGGTAGAGCTATATAGGGAGACCTAGTCTCAAAACACCCAAAACAAAACAAATAAGCAACAACAGTACTATTATTTATGGAGAGTCAAAGCCTTGGCTATCAGCTCAGTTCTTTGTCTCCAGCTCAGAGGAAGCAATTTAGAAAATAACACGACCAGAAGAATAATCTTGAATCTGTTTAAAAATTGTTCAAAACTCATCTAACACAGATTGAATCATTATTAGTAACACATTATTTGAGAATAGACTAAAACATGGTGCTAATCAGAAGTTCTTTAAAACAAGAGTGATTTTTTTTGGGGGGGGTTACTTGAGTATGTATCAGTCCCCTGTGGTTGCTGTAACAAATGACAAGCTGAGAGGCTTAAACCAACACAGGTTTATTATCTTAGTCAGAAACTCAGCATGGTGACTGGGGGATGTGCTCAGTGGTACAGTGCTTGACCAGAATACATGAGGTCTAGATGTCCAACATGAACTTCAGTGGCTAAAGCCGTGGTATTAGATGGCTTGTTTTCTTCTGGGAGCTCCAAGGAGAGAGGTTCCTTGTTTTCCCAGCTTTTAAAGGCTGACTCATTTCTTAATTTGTGGCAACTCTCCATTTTCAGAGCCCGTGACAATGGCTGGGTCTTTTTCACGTTGTCCCCTCCCAGTTCTGACATTTACCTCTCTGTCTTTCTCTCTTCTATTTAAAGTCCATTGCTTGCAGTGGGTCCCCTCCCATCATTTCCCCACCTAAAGACCAGGCAATGGACAGTCTTCACTCTGTGCCCTCCACTTCCCATGTAATATAAGAGAGCCATGGGTCCTGGCAACTGAGATGTGGACACATTTGGTGGTTATCGGGGTAGCATCTTGGTCACCATAAAGAAAATCCTTGGAATGCATGAAAAATAACTTGAAATCCATTCACACATATTTTGCCTTAATCACTATCATTATCAAGAAGACGAAGAGCCACTTCACAGCTGATATGATGGGGTCCTTGAATCCTGGTGGGTGCATCAGCCATGTGTAAAGATAGGATGATATGGCAATTTTTTTCTAAAACAGCAATGGACTCAGCTGTAGGAGCCATTCTTCTCATATTAAAGTGGTGACAGAAGATGCCAGTTGGCATGTTGTTAATCTACTTGGTGGATGTACAGGTTGAGACTTCAGCAAGGCTAGATTTTTCTGGGAAGAAGGAGGTCTTGCTGGTCTAGGCGGGAACACGTGCGACTGTCGGAAGCCTGAGCCAGTTGAAGCATCTGGGCCTAGAACTCACCTCTCTGCCTTCCCCACTCTGCCCCTCGCACATCTCTTGGGGTGCAGGATATGGAACCCACAGAGCGCAGGCCTCTCCTTTCCTGGGATAACCATCCTGCCAGTCATAGACTCCCCCAGAACCAAATGAACTCATTTGTAAGTATGAAGCTTAGTAGCCTTAAATGCGTTCACACAGTCATGAACCAGTCTTCCTTTTCATTTATTTTGTAAAACTGACCATTTAGACCTCCTGGTGGCCTGGTAGCCACTGTTCTACTTCATTTATCTGTGAATTAGACCACCCTTGGCACCTCAGACAGGTGGTTACATGACACTTGCCTTCTGTGACTGGTTTGTTTCACTTAATTAAAATGTCCTCCAGGTCCATTCGTGTAGCACATGTCAGAATCCCCCCTTTACATGGTTAATATTCTATTGTATATATTGTGTGTAACATTTTGTTTCTCGGCTCCTCTGTCAATGGACACCTGAATCATTCCTGTCTTTCAGGTATCGAGAATGATGCCGCCATGGAAACAGGTATTCAAAAATATCTCTTTGAAATGCTTCTCTGAGTTCATTTGAGTGTGTGTCTAGCAGTGTAATTGCTGAACCACAATCTTTTGTGGGCCGACACCATTCTCCACAGCACCTGCAGGTGAAAGTACAGACCTGTATTTAAGTGCACAGAAGGCTTCTTCTCATGAGGCCGAACAGTGTTGAATAAACAAGAACATAGTACATTAGGTGGTCCGCTAGCTGGATGCTCCTCATGACCGTGGCATCCTGCAGGGAGAGCTGCCTCCGTTTTCCTCTCAGTAATGGAGCTGTCTGGAGACCAGAGGGAATGCAGACCCACAAAATCACCACAGGTCATGCTAGAAGATGCCAACCAGAGCTCATCTGTGCCACTGCTTCTTAGGGAAGGCACTGACCTGGCAGAGTTCAATGCCAGATCAGAAACCAGGTCACAGCTCTGGTTCAGTGTGCTCCCAACCCCACAGCACTCTCTGGCCTCTTATGTAGAAGGGAAACAGTGGCCAGAGCTGGGAACTAGGACCAAAAGGGCTGACGAAATGTTTTGTTGGTCATGAGCTCAAAGGCTGTAGGTCCAGGTGTCCTCCGTGGAGAATGAGGTGAGGGCTTAGGAGTCTTCAGTACAGGATCCAGTGGTTTTCTTGTCCCTAGCTTTGACAAGGCTTCCGTGAGCCTTAGGTTTCTCTGTGTAAAACAAAGGAGGCATGGCGTGTGATGCCTGGGAGTGTATCCATTTGTCCAGCACACATATCCAGAGCCTTCTCTAGCTACACATCCTGCAGCTCTTGAAGATACAGTAATTCTAAAGGAGTAATAAATACATGCGGTGCTGTTGAGGTCAGACACAATCCTGAGATTTTTGTTTGTGTGGGGGTGGGGGTGGGGTGGGCACGAGCGTGCCGCTGTGTGGCAGCGAAGGGACAACTTGTGGAAGTCGGTTCTCTCCTTTTACCATGTGAGTCTTAGGGATCAGACTGGTGTCACCAGGCTTGACTGCAGGTGACTTTGCCTGCTGAGTCATCACCTCTGCTCCAGAAATGGCCGTGCATATTAGTTCAGTTAAGCTCTGGAACAGCTATCGGAGTGGTAATGCTAGGATTACCATTTCACATATGAAAACCGTGAGAGAGTTAGGGTTCCTTGTCCAGCCACACAGAGAACATCAGAGGGGCATCCAAACCAAACCTTGTGCTCTGGCCCAGCGCTGTGTGTTCAACATCTCAGGACCTTGTCGTCAGAAAATTCATACCCCGCTGATAAGACTGATTCCTATTTCCTAAACATTTATCACGTGCTCAATCATGCCAAACACTTCATCCCCTGGTAACATTTACTAATTTATTGTTGTTAGGGCTCACACCCAGGACCGCATGCATGCTAACCATACCTCTAAGGTCCATTTTTAAATCTCCCTTGAAAGGGGGAACAATGTCCTCTTTTATAAATGAGAAAATTCATACCAAGATTGGTACTGAATACGGGCCTGTCCAACTCCACAGCCTGGCTGAGAACCGTCTCCTTATTCTGTCCTCCAGTCCAGTGCTTGACCCAGGTGCAAGTAAGATGAGACGTGGAGGTCCGGGTCTGGGCAGCACAGGCTTCCTGGTCGTCTCTTTTGTGGACTTTGCCCTGCAGGCTGGCCTTGATCTGCAGAGGCATCCCAGAAGCTCGCTGGCGTGCCGCTGTCCTGGACTGGCGAAGAGGTGGAGGTCAGAGCCCCTGGGATGAACTGTTGCAGCAGCCTCAGGTGGACACTTTCACACTGTGGTTTCAGAGACTCTCCCCACCCCCAGTCTCACCCACAGACTAACTGATTCTGAACACCCCTTAATTGCTGTCAACTCCCTCCTGCACCTCTGGTGTAAGTGGTCTGCCCAGACCTGTTCCTGAGAGCAAGTTCTGGGGCACGGCCTCTGAGTTCCACACAGACTCAGAGAGAAAGTAGAGAAGCGGGAGCCCTGGACTGTCTCCATCCATGCTGGGGGTTCAGAAGGACAAATGAACAGACACATGAGCTGATGGGTAAATGAATGAATCAAACCCAGCTAATCAATGAAAGAAAGAACAAAGGCATGACCAGGGAGGAGAGAATAAGACAGACTAGCCCTGCCTCAGCCCAGCCTGGGCTCTGAACTACAGTTCCTAGACGAAAGACAGACATCTACAAGCTGCCCAGGGCTGGGGGATAGCTCAGTGGTAGAATATAGATTATTTTTCATGCTTGAGGCCCTGGGGTTCATCCCCAACAACCCCACCCCCACCCCGCGCCCAACCACCACAAAGCAGAACAGAGTTGCAGTATCTAAAGCTATCCCATTTGAGATTCCAAACAGGGGATCTAGAATCCATCTCATAGGCATCCACCCTCCCGGAATCCTCTGGGAGAAGTGCCAGTCATTTTGCCCTTTGCCTCCAGGACAGGATTAGTGGGGTGCCTGATGCTTCCTCCCGTTGGTACCCATGTGAGGGAAGGGTCCTCCCCCACTCCCTGCCCCCTCTGGGAAGCCACACAGAACTCCAAGTTAATTAAAGCCTCCACTCTGAGAAGAAGGGAAGGTTCCATTTGGTAAATTTAGAAACAGCTGGTTAGTTTCAGCCATTACTTTTGTGCTAACATCAGTGGAGTTCATTCAGCTCTGTCTTTTCATGAAGCTGTCCTTCCAAGGCTACCTGATAGCTACTAATTGCTGCAACTACATTTCTGAATTGCAAATTTTCTGCACTGATAAAAACTTTGATTGCCTGTCAGCTACACATAAGGAAAAGATCAGCAGTGCTAAATGAGGGGTTCCACGCTTGGATAATAATGCCTAATGAATTATTCAGGAAAGAATGCTTGAATGAAGCAAACAATTTGAAGGGTTACTAGCAGCCGTAACAGTTCAACAGGCAAAAGAACAAAAGTATCATCCTGAACATTACACTAATGATTAAAAAATGCGTATTAATTCTAGATTTGGAGAAAAAAGAAATGCCAACCTGATTTTAAAGGTTAATCATTATTTTCTCAGTAATGCTCTGATCTCTGGTATGGGGGGTTGGTGAAGGGGAAGAACCCGTTACCAATATTTTGGGATGTGTAATATTATGACATAATAGAGTCATATAATTTCATACACATCATTTAAATATTATAAATTTCAAATTTCATTGCAGAAGATCACACACACACACACACACACACACACACACACACACACACCCTAACAGTGTGGCAGTAAAATGCTCACTCTAGAGAACTTGGCTCAGCACTCACTGCACCAGAGCTAAGGAACCCCTCCTCAAAGCAAGGGGCCCTGCAGAAACAGCAAAATGAAATAAGACGTATGTGATTAAACATATGCAAATACATATCATAATTAGTGACTCTTTCTGGCGGAATTCGAATGTGTTTTACACATTTTGCAAATGCGTTGATGATACCATTAGAAAATTCTCTTAAAGGCTTCTGCTCATTGGGTCTGAAACCCAAGAAAACAAACCAATAAATCAGCTTTTAGCTCCTGTCCAATACTGACACATTTGCTGCTTTCATAAAAAATATATTTCTACCACCCAAAGTGCTAATTTGTTTTGACAGATGCTGTGGAATTGCCAAATATGGGGGGGGGGAGTCCTGGAAACCATAATGCAAAACTGTATAATTAGAGATGTTAAAAAAATAGGAACACAACCACTGAGATATTATGATGGATCTCAGTGTTTAAAAATAGCTCTTCGGGGCTGTGCTTAGGAGTCTCAAGGCAATCAGCTCACCAGCAGAGCATCTTCGGAAGCCATGGTGTGGTACCAGGACAATTGTAAAAGTAGTGTTTAATTACCAAATATGCTGCCAACCACTTAGCAGTTCAATGAGATTTTCCCCCAACTCAAAGCCTATGGTATTAGTCATCAATTAGTAATTTTATCATAAAGATGTTTAATGTCAACACAACACTCTTCATTGCTGGCTGTGACACTGCGGTGGTGGCTGTGACGTCTGATTCAGAAGGCTGACCATCTGCCAGGGCCTGTGCTCTCACAGCTGACTAATGCTCTCCCTAGAGGACTGGGGCTCCCTGTGTTTCTGTTGTTGTCTTTTTGATATCAAAGTGAGGTTGATAAACACATTCAAGCCACAATTAAAAAACACTTTTAGTGACTAGTTGCCACCGATGGCATCAGACAGCTTTGCTGTCGTAACAACTCGTTTAATGGTGTTGATGCGCAGGCAAGATCAAGGGCCCCTTTATTTGATCCTTACCCAGCTCTTCAGTTTTCCGTGACATTTCCAGGTGCTAGGAATCATGTGAGGAAATGCCATTTGGTAGACATCAGGCAGAGAAGCAAAACAAATGCTGGGCTTCTTAGGTTAAGGCCACAGGCTGGAAGATCCATGGGAACCAGAACTCACTCTAGGAGGTACAAAATATGTGGTTCAAACCAAATCAACCATCGAGCTGTATCCTTATATGCCAACAAGTGAAGCCAGGAATAAAAAGCAGAACTCTCTGCTGTCTTTTTAAAAGATAAAATCAGATTGTCCCACTGTGACTCTATCTGCATTATATAAAAGTGTCTTAGTCACTTTCTTTTTTCTTTTCTAATTGTTTTTACTGAGCTATACATCTTTTTCTGCTTCCCTCCTTTCCTCCCCTCTCCCCTTTTACCCTCTCCTGTGACCTCCATGTTCCCAATTTACTAAGGAGATCTTGTATTTTTCACCTTCCTATGTAGATCCATGTATGTCTCTCTTAGGGTCCTCTTTGTTGTCTAGGTTCTCTGAGGTTATGGCCTGTAGGCTGTTTTTCTTTGCTTATGGCCAAAAGTCATTTATGAGTGAATACGTATTATATTTGTCTTTCCTGGGTCTAGGTTATCTCACTCAATATTTTTTTTTAGATCCACCTATTTGACTGCAAATTTCAAAATGTCATTGTTTTCTACTGTTGAGTAGTACTCCATTATATAAATGTACTATTTTCTTGATCTATTCTTTGGTTGAGGGACATCTAGTTGTTTTTTTTGTTTGTTTGTTTGTTTTTGTTTTTCGAGACAGGGTTTCTCTGTGGCTTTGGAGCCTGTCCTGGAACTAGCTCTTGTATACCAGGTTGGTCTCGAACTCACAGAGATCCGCCTGCCTCTGCCTCCCGAGTGCTGGGATTAAAGGCGTGCACCACCACTGCCCGGCTTGGGACATCTAGTTGTTTCCAGGTTCTCACTATTGTGAATAATGCTACTATGAACATAGTTGAGCACATGTCCTTGTGGTATTGAGCATCCTTTGGATATATACCCAACAGTGGTATAGCTGGGTCTTGAGGTTGATGGTTTCCTAATTTTCTGAGAAATTACAATACTGATTTCCAAAGCAGTTGTAAAAGTTTGCACTCCACCAGAAGTGGAGGAGCATTCCCCTTACCCCACATCCTCTCCAGCATAAGCTGTCATCAGTGTTTTTGATTTTGGCCATTCTGACAGGTAAAAGATGGAATCTCAGAGCTGTTTTGATTTGCAGTCTCTGATGGCTAAGGATGTTGAGCATTTCTCTAAGTGTCTTTCGATCATTTGAGAATTGTCTGTTGAGAGTTCTCTGTTTAGGACTGTACCCAATTTTTTTCACTGGATTATTTACTCTTTTGAGGTTAAGTTTTTTGAGTTCTTTTTATATTTTGGAGATCAGTCCTCTGTTCAATGTGGGTTGGTGAAGATCTTTTCCCAATCTCTAGGCTGACGTTTTTGTCTTGTCGACCATGTCCTTTGCTTTACAGAAGTTTCTCAGTTTCAAGAGGTCCCATTTATTAATTATTGCTCTCAGTGTCTGCTACTGGGGTTATATTTAGGAAGTGGTTCCCTGTGCCAATGTATTCAAGTGTACTTTCCACTTTCTCTTCTATGAGGTTCAGTGTGGTTGGTTTTATGGTGAGGTCTTTGATCCATACCGAAAGCAATCTACACATTCTATAAAATGCCCATCAAAATCCCAACAAAATTCTTCACAGACCTTGAAATAACAATGCTCAACTTCATATGGAAAAATAAAAAAAAACCCAGGTAGCCAAAACAATCCTGTACAACTTCTGAAGACATCACAATCCCTGACTTCAAACTCTACTATAGATATATAGTAATGAAAACAGCTTGATATTGGCATAAAAACAGAAAGGAGGACTAGTGGAATTGAATCAAACACACAGATATCAATCATCCACACACCTATGAACACATGATTTTTGACAAAAAAGCCAAAAAGATAAAATGGAAAAAAAAAAAGCGTATTCAACAAATGGTGTTAGTGTAACTGGATATCAACATGTAGAAGAATAAAAATAGATCCATATCTACTACCATGCACAAAACTCAAGTCCAAATGGATCTTAGTTACTTTTCTATTGCTGTAATAAGACACCATAACCAAGGCAACTTCAACAAGAGTCAATTTGGGGCTCACCTCTTCAGAGGGTTAGTCCATGACCATCATGGCAGGGAGCATGGAAAGCAGGCATGACATGAGCCATAGCTGAGATTTCACAACTTGAGACACAACCGAGAGAGAGAGAGAGAGAGAGAGAGAGAGAGAGAGAGAGAGAGAGAGAGAGAGAGAGAGAGAGAGAGAGAGAGAGAGAGAGAGAGAGAGAGAGAGAGAGAGAGAGAGAAAGGGAGAGAGAGGGAGAGAGAGAGACTGAAGGTGGCATCAGTCTTTTAAAACCTCAAGACCCATTCCCAAGGACACACCTTCTCCAACAAAGCCACACACCCAGTCCTTCCTAGTTTCACCACCTGAGGACAAATGCATGAAACTGTGGGGTCCATTCTGATGCAAACCACCACAGAAGTTCCAAACTCTGAGGTTAAAACAAGAGGGATCTGACTGGACTTCAGGATTTTGTAAGGTAGAAGGGGGCTGGAAATGGAGTCGCCAATGTGCTGGAGGCTACTCGGGTGAGGCTACTTAAGCTACAAAGCAGATAATAGCTTTAGTGGGTTTTTTCCTTTTTACAGAAGAATAAGAGAAGTGATGCTTCAAGAAATCAAGTTTCTTACCCAGGACTTGAACCAGAGTCTCCCCGATGCGGCTCACCTTCGGGCACATAGAAGAGGAGGGAGAGTGGGTACAAGACTTGAAAGTCATGCAAGCCTTTACTTTTCAAAGAAAACCAGGACCCAGGAATGTGGAGAAAAGAGTCTAAGTGACACTGTCAGCTGGTGGCAGGACTGAGATGTATAATTCCTCCCTTTGTACCCTCTCAGTTTTCTCTTAAGAGCTGTGCTGTCCAATAGGGCAAAAATAGGAGGAGCCCTACTTAATCTTACCCATGAAAGCCTTTAGGCAAACTCCAGGCCTTATCCAGCACCACTAGACTTCTTCAAGAACGTGGTCTCAGCATTTGGAAGACTCTGAGACTCGAGGCACAACATGCCTGTCATTGGTATGTTGACCCTATCAGTCTGTCTTCAGTAGTTAACACTGTCACACCTCCCAAAACTTCAGCAAGTACTCTACTGTCACACGTCTTCATTCACTCATCCCATTCATTCACAGCAGGGACGCTGAGCACAGAGATGCTGATAAGCTTCCCCAGCTACTCATTACAAGAGGCAAGCTTTAAACTAGGAAACCTGGCTCTGGAACCTGTCGTGTGGCTAGCATGTCAGTTGGCTTCAATAAAATGACAGCAGAGTAGCATGATCATTTCCCCCAGTGTAGAGACCCTTTCATCCTACATCCAGTAGACTCCTGATTATGTCTATAAAAAGAATCCATGCCATAATGAACTTGGCCATCAGGCATATGACAGTAAACTTGGATGGACTCGACCCATAATGCAGCTGAGTTGCTGGATTGCTTAGGTCCTTTCGCTTTGTAGACTGGTGTCTTTCATCTTTCCTGAGGAGTAGCAGAGCTCTCTAAAGACTTATTTTTAGAAGACTGGCTTATTTCTTAAAGCTCATTAATCTAGGAATATTGATGGGTTCGGGGATATTTAAATTTCTACTATTCTGACCCCAGGACTTTCCAGCTCTAAGCATGTGTCCTGTGAATCCAAAAGGTGCTGGTGGGTTGGGGAGCTGTCTGTTAAAATGCTAAATTGATGGCATTTATCCAATCCGTATCTGTGTGCGGTGGGATTTGAACCTAAGTTGGGCAAGTGAATTAGCCTTACACCCTCTTGGCTTATCAACCCTCTAGGCAAAGATGGAATCCAATGGAATCCCCTTTATGCTAAGGGATTGCAGAGTTGTCAATCAGAGTGAGGGTCTCTAGAGAGAACATAATGAGCCATGGTCCCAGTGCAGGGGAGCCACGCTCCTGAATGTCCTCAGCGGCACGCCGCCGTGGAAGCAGTGCGTGCACTGGCATGTTTCTGGTCTAACAGCAAGATTTTTGATTGGTTTCTATAATAAAGGATTATTATACCAGTGAGTAGCGGGAGACTGTCAACACCCAGGTGGCCACTTTCCTAAGAAGCACAGGGGTGATTTTCCAGGGGGAAACGCCTGCCATCCCATCACCATCCAGGCAGGAAAAAATAACCAGAGGAGTTGATGAGCAGGTGAGGAGAGCTTCTAAAGAGCAACATCCCCTCCATCCTCTTCTGACTGAGTCCACGGGAGAAGGAAGAAGAAAACAAAGAAGGAATTGTCCGCTTCCCACTGAGAGCTATGGGCAGTGTCAGCCACCAGATGACCTGGGGAGAAAGTGCACTTCTCTCACAGTTGGCCCCTGAGCAGAAAGAAGGTGTGTTCTCCAGATGAGGAGCCACATGAGGGTGTGTCCTGGGCTTCTGCTGCTCTTCTCACTCTGCCATGCTTACCAGTGACTTTATCCAGCAAACAGCAAGAGCCTACTCAGAAGCTGTGGGGTTGCAGACTGTATATGGGGTGGGGGATGCACCGTGGCCTTGGAAACAGCATCCACTCTCCTCGTGAGTGACCCATTCGTTCTTAACAGAACAGGAACTTGCAGACAGTCCTATTCATTCTCTGGCACTTCCTGTGCCACTGCCTGACTTCCATCCACTGCCTACTCACAGATATATAGAACACTTCCCTTTTGCCTGTACCCTCCTACCAGATGACCACCCTGTAGTCAAAGTGACTGACAGCACTTCCAAATCAGAGCGAGGCATCCTGGCAGAGAGCTGGCCACACAAACAGCTCCAGTGTCCACTTGCTCTCAGTCAGCGTCACAGTTTCCTCCCTGAGAGCTTCAGATCTATGAAATAACTCCCCTCCTGTGGCTGCCTTGTCTCTCCTAAATTGAATGTCACAAATGCTACTTCCTCTTGGTATGCTAGCAGGAAACTGGAAGGAGCAACGGGAGCCACAATCTCATCTGTACCTGTGCAAGCCTCAGAGGTACAGAAATGGACCCCAGCCATTTCTATGGCCTGTGAGAGTTTGAAGTTCTTGGCACAGCATCTGTTGATTCTAAGGGCTTCTGTTCAGTGGCCTGACTTCAGAGCCCACATACACCATTTCTGCTCTTGCCCCTTGTCCTCCTCTCGCCACATGGGCTGAAACCTCAGTCTCTTTATCTGTCTTCATGAGACGTCCTCTAAGCCCAGGGTAGCTTCAGTATTGAGGAAGGAGGCTCAAGGTGGGTTCTGGGCTTCCCCTCACTCTTGTGTCTTTCTTTCTTTCTTTCTTTCTTTCTTTCTTTCTTTCTTTCTTTCTTTCTTTCTTTTCTTTCTTTTTTTGTCTTTTTGTTTTGTTCTGTTTGTTTTTTGAGACAGGGTTTCTTGAGTAGCCCTGGCTGTCTTGGAACCCACTACACAGACCAGGCTGGCCTGGAACTCACAGAGATCTGTCTGTCTCTGCCTCCCAAATGCTAGGATTAAAGGTGTGCCTTGCCACCACCTGCCCCCCCCTTTTCTTAGACTGACCTGAGAGGGAACATCTAAATGTCTTTACTTCACACTAGTGGTTCTTAACCTGTGACTTGTGACCCATTTTGGAACATTATATTAGATAGCCTGCATGTCAGATGTTTACATTATGATTCATAACAGTAGCAAAATCATAGTTATGAAGCAGCAACAAAATAATTTTATGGTTAGGGTCACCATGCATGAGGAACTGTGTTAAAGGGTCCCAGCGTTAGGAAGGTTGAGAACCACTGCTTCACACAGAGTTTTGCTCCCCTCTGAAAGCTTCCAGGTTGACCAACACTCCCCTGGGGTCTTCCCCAAGCCTACCTGGACTCACCAGCCTTTCTAACTGTTCCAACCCTTCCCCTCCTTCCTCTAGAATTCTAGAGAACAAATGGCTTCATGCCACCCTTCCAGTGAACTCTTCTAGGTATCTCGATTGATTCCCCAAGCAGCCCCAAGAGGCTGCCCTTGGGATGCTGTGCACCTTGCTTATGTGTGAATCTACAACTGCTTCCCACCCTGCTTAGGCCAGCATCTGGGATTCGCTCTGGAAAATGGGATTTGTGAAGATATTTCTGGAAGTAAACTGAAGAAAGCTTTCATCAAAAGAGAAAGGGAGAGATGGAGAGAAAGTGGAGGGAGAAAGGTAGAATGGGTTGAGAGAGGGAAGGAGAAAAGGAAGGAAAGGACCACCAACTGCATAGCTGAGAGTTCACTTTGAAAAGAAACAGGGTCTGTGGAGATGGCTTCCTTGGTAATGTGTTTGCTGCACAAGCGTGAGGACCCGGGTAAAAAAAATCAGGCATGGCGGCACATACGTACAGTACTCATGCTCACTCAGCAAGCTCTAGAGTCAAAGCAATGGCAGAAAATGCCGGGGGAAGACAGCCAAAGCCAATCTCTGGCTTCCACATGCATGTGCAAACAAACTCACAAACAGACCTGCACACACACACATGAGCACATGTTGTATGCATAACATAAACTAAACACACAGAGAAAGAGAGAGAGAGAGAGAGGGAGGCTCTTCCAGGCCCTGTGCAAAGCTTAAGGTCTTTATTGACAGTGAGGTCAGGGATGTTAGCAAGGACTCAAGTAACCAAGAGAACTCTGATATTGAAACAGTCAAGGTAACCTGGGCTACAGAGCAAGTTCCAAATCACTGACAACTGAGGGCTAGTCTTTTCCAAGTCACAGATCCACTGGTGTGACTTGTAGGTGAACGTGGATTTTTCAAATCCCTAAAAATGCCAGATGCTTCCCACTTGCTTGGATAAAACATCTTTCCCTTCTCTCTGCTCTTCTCACCCTTCTAGTCTCTACAGTAAAGTCCTGAGGGTACCTCACAGACATATAACACAATAGTCACCTTTAGGATGTCGGGGGGCATTGCTCTCGTTTCTGACGTCTCCCACATGGTGCTCCCTCAACAACCCTCCCATAATGTTCCCCAGGCCACAGGTCCAATGCTAAGGGTGCCAAGTGGACAGTTCCGTAGGGGCATCACACTCTGTAAGAGGTGTTCTAAAGCTGACTTGTGAAGATCCCCCAAATCCTATAGACTTTCACGGCAGCTGTCTGAGGTCAGAGGGCAGGATATAGGGTTCAACTCCCAGTGGACTGAGGAGCTTTCCTGGTTCATTTCTGAGCCTGGGTTTTTTTCTTCTTAATAGTATGGGTTGTCTCCATAGAACTCCTGGAGTGAGCATCTCTGCGGGTCATGCTCATATAAGCCTGTTGTATGAGGTGGAGAGCAGGCTGTTGTTCCCAGCACCTGAGAGGAGCACAAGCCCTTTTGTTGCATCCCACCCGGCTCCCTGGTCACATGGCTGCATGGCCTGCTTTTGGCCCTGGTTAGCTTATACCCAGAATAACCACACGAAAACTGTATTCATTTAAACTCTGCCTGGCCCATTATCACTAGCCTCTTCTTGGCTAACCCTCACATCTTAAACTAACTCATTCCTAATAGTCTGTGTCACCACGAGGTGGTGACTAATCGGAAGATTCTAACCTGCATCCATCTCAGGCCGAAGCATCATGGCGTCTCTCACACTTCCTTCTCTCTCACCGCCTTCCGATCTGTCTACTCCGCCCACCTAAGGGCTGTGTCCTATCCTACAGGCCAGGCAGTCCTTTATTCAACAAATGAGAGTAACCGAAAATACAGAAGAACCCTCCTCGACCATAAGCTTCATCTACACTGAATTCCAGTACTGTTGCATCAAAAAGATGTTTCCGAGAAACTACTGGAAAATAGGCACATTGTTCTCTCCTTAGTTTTCACACAAAATGACTAAGTTAAGAGGTTTTTAAAAGATCTTCCTCTTCCCCCTCCTCATTCTTTTGTAAGTACTTGAAGTTGAAACTCGGGCTTCACTTGTTAGCCAAGAATTCTTTTTTTATTATTGTTAAAAGAAACATTTACATTTACTCCCCTTGTCCCAGGCCCTCCCGTTCCCCCACTACCCCACC
>JAQHUG010000068.1:5261181-5284314 GCA_028555095.1 Dicrostonyx torquatus | reverse complement strand
GGTCTATTCAGATTCTCCACTTGGTTTTGATTTAATTTCGGTATATGGTATTTATCTAAAAAACTTTCCATTTCTTTTACATTTTCCAATTTTGTGCAATACAGGCTTTTGTAGTAAGACCTAAATATTCTCTGAATTTCCTCATTGTCTGTTGTTATGTCCCCCTTTTCATTTCTGATTTTGTTAATTTGAGTGTTCTCCCTCTGCCTTTTGATTAGATTGGATATGGGTTTGTCGATCTTATTGATTTTCTCAAGGAATCAGCCCTTAGTTTCATTGATTCTGTGTCTCTATTTTGTTGATTTCAGCCCTCAGTTTGATTATTTCCAGTCTTCTACTCCTCCTGGGTGAGTCTGCTCTTTTTTTCTAGATCTCTCAGGTGAGTTAGTCAAGAATTCTACCACCAGGATATACCTCTGTAAGACTTCAGGCAGGGTTATTAAAGTCTAATTTATATGAAATAAAATACACAGATTTTTAAAGTTGTATTTTCATTTTAGAGGGCAGGAAGCATGTGACTGCCATGGCATGCACACGGAGGTCCAAGGGTAATTTGTGAGAGTCAGTTCTCCCCTTCTACCATGTGAATCCTGAGGATCAAACTCAGGTCATCAGGCCTGGCAGCAGGTGCCTTTACCAGCTGAGACATTGCATCAGCCTGAACATACACACTTGTAAAGTATGGAGTTTGAAAACTCTTGACAGATATGTATGGAGCTCCAGCACCATACATACATGAGGAGACATAAGTCCTTTCAATCACCTGCAAAAGTCAGCTTGAGCGTCTTTGTAATATGGTCCTCCCTGTTCCCAACTCCTGGCATTCTGACCAATGGTTTATCCTTAATGTTTTGTCTTCCTAGACTGTCATGCAAATGTAATCTCATTATATTATTGAGTTCTAAGAGTTGTTTGCATAGTCTAGATCTGAGCCTGTGCAACTGGTGTATTACTTTTTATTCTTTAAAATAGGTATCTTTTTATATAAGTACCAAACTATTTCAAGGACCCGCATGTGGTACTAGTGTTTAGAATTAAAACATCCTTTGGCAAATAAAATACATAATGACCAAAGAAGTTGTGGTGGTTTGAATGCAACTGGCTCCCATAAACTCATAGGGAGTGGCACTATTAGAAGGTGTCGTCTTGTTGGTGGAAGTGTGTTGCTGTGGAGGTGGGCTTTGGGATCTCATATATGCTCAAAGCCACACCCAGTGAGACAGCTCACTTCCTGCTGCCTGTGAATAAAGACATAGAACCCTAGGCTCCTTCTCCAGAACTATATCTGCCTACACGCCACTATGTCCCATCTTGTTGATAATAGATTAAAACTCTGAAACTGTAAGCCACCCAATTAAATGTTTTTCTTTAAAAGAGTTGCTATGATCATGCTGTCTCTTCACAGCAATAGAAACCCTAACTAAGACAGAAGTTGGTACCATAGACTTGGGTATTGCTGTAATAGGCTAGCCCATGCTTTTGTTTGAAGGAATATAGACCTGGGGGCTATGGATTAGGAAGCAGTTGAAAGCTTTCACTGTTGCTTACTGAGCCATCCTAATAGAAGGATGGAAGACAGTGATGCTTAATAGGATTTGATTAACTGTGGGGGCCTGGCTCCAGAGGCTTCAGAGGAGAAGACATTTAGCATGTTACCTAGAGATCGTTCTTGTGGTATTTGCTGAAGAACACAGCTGCTTTTTGCCCTTGTCCAAAAACTCTGCTTGCAGCCATAGACTCTGTGGTGTGGTGATTAGTGTTAACTCTAATGAAGATTTATAATGAAAAGGAGTAAGCTAAGCAAGGAAAAATATTAAATGTACAATTTGAGGAGAACAGGAGGAGAAACAGAAAGTAGGACAGGGCTAAATCCTGTGTTAAAGAAGAGAAACAGGTTAAGAAATGGAATGAAGAGGGAGGTGACTTCAAGGCCACCTGGTCTGCAAAGTGAGTTCCACACAGCCAGAGCTGCTATACTGAGAAACTATGTCTTGAAAAAACAAAGAAACAAAATAAGCAAACAAAAACATAAACCAAGAGAAAAAAGAAAAAGAAATGGAATACGGGGAGAGGTGACCTCAAGGTAAGACAGATTTCATCCAGCTAAATTTCCAACTTGTGAAAAGGAATTAAAGAAAAGCTTAGAGCTGAGTGTGGTAGTGCAGGCCTTAAGGATCTCTGAGTTTGAGGCCAGCCTGGTCTACACAGTAAGTTCTAGAACAACCAGGCATAAGCAGTGATGGAAACCATGTAAAACAGAAAGCTGATGAAGATGTCCTGCAGGTTCTAGTCATTAACTACAATATAATCTAACACATTTAAAACTATTATTATTATCTTGCCTGTTGTCATGTACTCCAAAATGATGGCCATGTACTAGCCCTCAGAAGCTGCAAGCAAGTCCTCAGGTAAATGCTTTCTTTCCAAAGTTGCATTGGTCATTGTGTTTCATCACAACAATAGAACAGTGACTAAGACAGGTCACAAATATTACCGAGATTCATGAATGAGAAAGCAAACTTGAAACATGGTTATTTTGCTCAACATTACAAAAGGAGAGACTGGGAATGTTGGGATTTTATTCCAAGGTGTTGAAAATCTGAACTGGAGAGAGGTCCATGGGGATCACATGTACCGTTGGCAAGTAGACATGTCACTGGAGCAGTAGCTAAGAGCTCACATGAATTGCAAGTTGAAGGGAGAGATAGATAGATAGATAGATAGATAGATAGATAGATAGATAGATAGATAGACAGAGACTAGATGAGGGCTTTTGAAAACTCAAGTCCACCCCCATCAACACATATCTTCCAACAAGACTACACTTCCTAATCCCTCACAAACTGGGACTAAGCATTCAAACACATGAGACTGTGGGAGCCATTCTCATTGGAGCTATACCACACACCTCATAGAAGTTTTTGTTTGGTTTTGTTTTTGAGACAGAATCTCACTATGTAGTGCAGGCAAGTCTCAGACTCAATTATAGGTGTGAGCTGCTGCATCTGACATGACTTCACAGAATTCTTATACAAATTAAACAATTTAGCACCTGTAAAAACCTCCAAACAGGGGCTGTCAAATACGTTCCTTCTGATTCTATGTAGACACAGCCCAAGAAAATTACAATCTTTTTCCCATTTGACCTCATAGTTTTATTCTTAACCAATGTAGAAAGTCTCATATAAGCAAAGTCAACTCCTGTTTGCAAAAGAGGGTGAGAATTTTAATCCACATCAAAAAGAAAAGATCACTGGGCAATGGTGGCGCATGCCTTTAATCCCAGAACTTGAGAGGCCTGTAAATTCAAGGCCAGCTTGGCCTACAAAGCAAGTTCCAGGACAGCCAGGGATACACAGAGAAACCCTGCCTCAAAAAAACAAAAACAAAAACAAACTGAAAAAACAAAAAAGACAGAAAGAAAGAATAAAGAAAGAAAGAAAGAAAGAAAGAAAGAAAGAAAGAAAAGTTCAACATCATTTTATTCTATACAGATAGCACCTGGCATCTGGCACCAGGCTGTCCTCCTGATTCATCCTGAATGTGGGATTTCTCTGTCTTTACATGCGAACAGCTTGGACACCCACGCTATATGCCAGGAGAAGCCATCACTGCGGGGAACACACATATAGCTGTGCTTCTCCTGGAGCCAGCTGCTAGGCTTCTTCCACTGACATCCTGATCTTGGGCTCACCTGGTTCATTTCACCTGTCCATTTATGCCTGTGCCCCACGGGGAGAGAGGGTGGCTTCCTGTCTTCTGTTAGCACCAGCAGGGAGCAGCATGTGGGAGGGTTTCTGCTAGTAGCTGAAGACTAATAATGGCCAGACACTGAAGAGTGAACATTATCATGTCTATATTTCAAAGTCTCTCTGCAGAAGTTAGTAGGGCCCTCTCTCCCCCTGACTCCATCCTCCTCGGGCCTCACAGCCTTTCAAAACCCTCTCCCCCTGCTGCTTCCCCTCATCTTCTCCACTTTCCATTGTTCTTAGTTTGCTACTTCCTTTCTCTAAATTCTTCCTTCACTCTGTGGAGGTCCTTTGTTCTAATGTTTTCCTCCTGTGTTGCAGAGGAGGAACCTCAAGATGGATCCTCCCATAGTACAGCACTCAAGAAACTTGAGCTTTTGAGAGATGTTTCCTTGAAGAATTCCTCAACTAGAGTTTTCCTTGTCTGCATACACATCTTCATCTACACTGCAGGTCACAAAGCCCTGCATCTTCCCACTGTTCGGCCAGGAGTAACTGTTTCCATACATTCTTTTCCAGTCTGTTGTTCTCTTTTAAGATCAATCTCATGGAGATAAAATTTATCGACATAAATGAATTCACTGTAAGTATATGATGGTTCTTATTCTTCTAGGTCACCTTAAATCTACAGTTGCTCTTGACTGTTGCCACTCCCTCCAGAATCATAAACCAAAATGAATAGTTTTCTTCTCTAAGTTGCAATTGGTTGTAGTATTTTGGCACAGTTACAGAAAAGTAATTAATACAACAGCCAAATCAAAATGTTAATTGGACAGTTGCATATATAAAACTGGAACTTTAGTGAGTGCTGTGGATCGGAAACTTAAAGTTTTGATTCTTCATCATATCAGTAAAATTGAAAGACATGTTGGATGAAGCAACTGAGGTCCATGAGTTTAGATGAAGAAATGAGGCCCAAGAGCTCAGCACTGTCCCCTCCCACATCATGATGATCTGAAATGATGATAAACAGCAAAGATCTTAGAGCTAAAAAGAGAACCTGGGGAGGCTGGTGTCCTGTAAACCATGGGAGAGAAAGGTTTTAGGGAGGGAAGATGCATTAACTAAGTCCCAGAAAGAATTGTTACTAACTCCAGTAAGTTGCAGACTAACAAACAACAGTGGGTTAGCAACACAGAAGTCTTTGTGACATCCTCAGGAGCAGTTATAGAGCGGTGGTGAGGTGGTGGTGAGGCACTTGGGGAGCCATCAAGGCACAACGAGGTAAGTGTTCAGAGGAGAAGAAAAGGCTTGGGTAAACGCTTACCCAGTGACAAGAACTTCAGCTGTTGGAACTGCATGTACAAGATGTGCACAAGACCGAAGAACTCCAGCATGGTCTGAACAGAGGCTTGGGAAGTCCCACTCTAGCTGAGGAACTATTGGCAATTGATATCTGCTGGAGGAAGAAAAGCCAGTTTTCCTCATGGATAGGGAAACTGAGAAGCTATCCATTCTTCAGTAGATGGTCTCACACCTGTACACATACAGGCAACACTAAGTGGACTCAGTGGTTTTTGTTTTGTTTTTGTTTTTTTAAAGCACCTTTAGTTGGAAAAGTAAAATGGTAGTAGGATAGGAGAAAATTGGAGAGGAGGAAATGGAGGGTGGATTTGATTTAGACATATTATATGTATGTATGAAATCCTCAAACATACAATAAAAAATTATTTGCACAAATGGGATTTGCCATGAACGATGGCCAGTCTTACCTGATCTGAAGAGAATTTGACCAAGGTCAACTCAGGTGCCTCTAGCAAAATACTTTAAACAACAGAAATTTGTATCTTAACAGATCTAGGGGTTGGAATTCTGCAATTGATGGTGTCAACAAGGGTGGGTTCAAGGAAGGGTTGCAGACCCCAACTTCTCTTTATAAGTTCACGTGGAAAGACCTAAGTTAGCTAGCTCTATGGCCTCTTTTTCTAAGGAATCTAATCCCTTTTATGAGGGCTCCATCCTCATGTGACCTCAATATTTCCAAGAGCTCTCGTCTCTAAATGCTGTCACATTGAGAGTGGTCACAATTTTGGATAAGAATTCTATTGGACACAGTTATTCAATCATTGTAGAAGTTATACAATATAATAAGTTGTGTGCTGTTTTTCAAGAGGAAATAGACAGGTTCTAGAAGTAGACATTGAGATATAAACACCAGCATGGAGGAGGTAAAGAGGATTGACATTCCACACATACTCCATGTGCTTAGGTGATGCAACTTAGCTATGAGTCGTGTGTGTGTGTGTGTGTGTGTGTGTGTGTGTGTGTGAAGGTCAGACATTAACCTCAGGTGTCACTACTCAGGAGATATCCACATCCTCTTTTTGTTTTTGTTTGTTTGTTTGTTTTTGAGATAGGGTCTTTCACTGAGACTTGGAGCTCACCATTTAGGATAGGCTGGCTAGAAAGCTCCAGGGATTCCTGTGTCTTCAGATCCCCAGCTCCAGGATTGTAAGTGTATGTCACATGTCAGTCTTCTTCCATGGATGCTGGGAATCTATCTTAGGTCCTTATGCTTGCACAGCAAATATTTTAAGGATGGAGCTAGCCGCTCACCCTGTTTCCCACAAAGCTTCACATTATTTAATACAATAACCCTCCCCTAAGTATGTAAAGATCTTCACACAAGTCAGCACGAATGACTTCTCCCATAATTCAGCAAGTCTTCAACCATGTTCTTGGCTATACCCAGTCCGCAGGTAACTTTGGCGCTCTCTATCAACAGAAGGGTGGTGACAGAGGAGTCACTGTCCAATGTCCTTCTGTCACAAATTGCACGTCATAAAAGAAAGATGTTTCCTCTTCCTCTCTATCCTCTGTTCTTGGTTTCAACCTCTCCTCACATCTGTGAAAACTGGAATGAGAACCTTTGCTTTCATAGTGGGAGAAGATGAACTTACTTCCAGTCTTCCACGAGGAGAGCTGTTACTACTTCTCAAACAGCAAAACTGAGTCTTGGAAAGGATAAGATAATTATTGAGATTTCCACCAGTGAAGAGGGATGTTGGAGGGCTGGGATCAGCTCCACCTGACCTTCCGGCTCTCACCACTGTCTCCATTAAGTGGAATGCATCCATAAATGAGGGGCTCATTTGTCATCTGCCCTGCTGTTTTGCCCAGCAGCACTACCTAAGTGTTCCTCTGATCGCCAGCCTTGACCTGGCAGGAGATGCTCCCTGGCAAAGTGCCCATTTGAAAGCCTGTTTACCTGCTTACCGTTGTAATTTTTTAAAAAAGATTTTGGCTTATAGAAGGCTCATTTCAATCACGGACTTGGGTTGTTTTCATAATGCCAGCTGTGCAATAATTCACTGGTACACTATTGTTTACATCAATTTTAAAACCATGTAAAACTAAATATGTTTAAAGACATACCTGTAGTGAAATTGTCAAGCACAACCAGCCATATGTGTAAGTTAGCAATTCACACACACATACATACACAGAGAGTGGGGGGGGGAGTGATCTAAGGAATCTCCTAAACTTCCGAGTTTAAAGCCTCAACCATTTATTCTCATTTGCTCGAGAGTTAGCTGATCTTAGCTGGGCTTAGCTGGGGAGACTCGACTCCAACTCTTGTGCCCTTTATCTTCTTCCCTGACCTTGTGCCTTTTGTGGTGATGGAAAGAGATTAAAAATCAAGCCGAAACATGGGGAGATGATGGAGTTAGACTCAGAACTGATGTAGCACTTCTGTTTCTTTAAAAAACATGTTTTAAACTTATGTGTATGTGTCGGTGCAAGTGAGAGGAGCTGCCTGAAGGGGCCAGGAGAGGCCATCAGATCCCGAGAGCTGGAATTCCAGGCAGCTGTGAGCCATCCAGTGTGAGTGCTAGGAACCAAACTGGGTTCCCCTGCAAGATCAGTACAGGCTGGGAACCCCAAGAACTCTTGCAGCTAAGCCTAAAGAGATGGGGAGTATGCCTTATCCGTGGTGGGAGGGCTTTGCAAAGTCAGCTAGCAAAGCTGAGGCTTGGGGCCAGCCACACTGTCTTCCACAACCACGAAGCACAAGGCAGAGGGTAGACTATATCCCTGGAGCGAAGGAAGCTTGAAGCCAGAGACTGAAGAGCAAGCGGCTGCGAGGGGTGTAAATGTGGACATAAGGAGCTTGTGAGCACACAGCTGTTCAGCCTCTTGCTCTTTGTAACTTATGTTGTCCATGCATAAAATAATGCTTAATACATTTTGAGTTACTGGAATCATCTACATAACTAAGAAGAGTGGCAACATAGAGATTCTCAGATTCTGGTCTGTTTCAGTACAGTTCTTAAATTTATGCAACTCTACTAATTTGTGATTTTCTAATCTTGTTTACTCTCACTTGCCAATATAAATAATGATGTGGTTATCTGACATCTGGACATTAATATCATCTACATGCATATTTATAGTTGGAGCATGCTGTTCACACTTTAAAAAAAACACAGCCTCTACATTTTCACTGAGTTCATTTTCCTTAGTTCATTTCAAAGTAAACTCATCTAAAGCCACAAATTGTTGTCCTGGCAGTTATTAGTCTGGATTGATTAGGTTTGATCTCTGGGTTAATTTCACATGTAATCATATTATAGTTAGTCACACCTAGTGGCTCTATTAATTCAGATGTATTTGTACTTCCTTACCTATTAATTACAACCACCTCTGTAGGCTGATAGGGTCTCAGCCACTGAAGCAGAGTCACCCCCGTGTATGAGGGAACAAATTACTGCTTCCCACATAAGAATTTATAGGGATATTATTGATGACACCTTTACTCTCTTCCTGACTTGCAGATGAACAGTCTGTCTGCTAACTGAACAAGCACTGTGAAGACCAGGTTACACGGGCTTCCACCTGGCTTGAACCACGATCTAGGAGTGAAGCTGGCGGAGGAGGGGTGGAGGGAGACATTTTTACTATACGAATGCAAATTTTATTTGTAAAATTTGTAAACAAGTGTGTGTGTAGTTGAGAGCTCAGACTTTATGTGCATTGAAGGCTCACCTGGGCACAGTTTGGCTTTGATGTTTTGGAAGAGGAAATTGAAGGATTTAGAAGTACTTTTCTCATGATTAATAACCAGGACTGGAATAAGACAGTGAATTCTAGGTGCTACCATGTGAGTGATATCAGCCCACTGTCCACAGAATGCAGCTTCTTTAGCTCCCCCAGGCATCCTGCAGGCATCTTGCAAGCATCCTCCAGGCCTTCATTGCCAAATGAGGACTGCTGAGAAATTCAGCTTCAGCTGCTGGGCTCTCAATCTATTGGTGTAGGAAGGTTCTTCTATATTTTGTGTTACTTTCATTGGTTAATAAAGAAAGCTGCCTGGGCCTTTTTATAGGGCAGGACTTAGATAGGCAGGGAAAAGAGAACAGTATGCTGGGAAGAAGACTGGGTCAGGGAGAGAGCTGCCATGAAGCTGCCAGGGTCAGACATGCTGTATCTTCCCAGTAAGCCCACTACCTCGTGGTGACTTACAGACTATTTAAGAATGGGTTGAAATAAGATGCAAGAGCTAGCCAAGAAGAGGCTAACGATAATGGGCCAGGCAGTAATTTAAATGAATACCGTCTGTGTGTAATCATTTCGGACATAAACTAGCAGCTGCAGCCGGGAGCCAGGCACTGGGAATAAAAGGGTCGGCGTTCCTCTCAGGTGATGGGAACACAGCAGCCACCCCCTCTTACAACAACTTATCATCAAACTACCCACACAGTGTTGTGGGAATCCAATAATTCCATATCAATATAGATTCGTGTTGTTGATGTTCTTACTGTCCTGAAGGCAGCACAGTCATACAGTTGTCTGCCCATTCGTAGAATTATCTATTGCTTCCAAATATTTGATTCTTTTTCATTATCTATTTATTCTTAGCTCTGGCTACTCTTTGTTCAGAAAAATCTTGTAGACTTGTGCTAGAGGGCAGGAGCAGTGGAGCAGGCCTTCAGGCTTGGTCCTCAACTCCCCTATCTGGGTGCGGGGCTCATTGAGCTGAGCACATCAGTAGTACCACTTAGCCAACAGTGATGACATACTGCTAACTATGACATACTGCTGTGGGTCCTATTACGGTGTTAGTGCTGCTAGGCTTTTCAATGAACTGAACAAATTCAGATTCAGTAACCGAGATGAGTCAGTCTGAAGCCCTGGAGAAAGAGGGGCTTGTTCTGCTCTGGGGGATGCTGCAGCAGGCAGACCACTACCCTCACCCAGGGGCAGCTCATAACAACTGGAATTCCAGTTCCTGCAGATCTGATTCTCTCTTGCGGCCTCCACAGGCATGAGCATTAATGTACATGTGTACATAATTAAAAAGTAGTCTCCTTCCTTCCTTCCCTCCCTCCCTCCTTCCTTCCTTCCTTCCTTCCTTCCTTCCTTCCTTCCTTCCTCTCTCCCTCCCTCCTTCCTTCCTTCCTTCCTTCCTTCCTTCCTTCCTTCCTTCCTTCCAGCCAAGTAATCCTGAAACTGACCTTGGGCAGGCAGCCAGTTCTGCACAGAGGCCTGCTCTCCTTCTGAAGAGTGAGGGAGTTCAGTTTGCAGTTTTACGAAGGCTCAAAAGAGACCTTGGGAGTGAGTACCAAATGTCATCAGGCAGTTTGTCACAGAGTCCCTAGAATCTAGTAGGTGCCAATAAACCTTTGCCTCATCTGATCTCTCCATTTGGAATTTCTTCAATGTCCTGAAATTCTGGTTTTCCCATCAAGGAGCTTAAAAGCCCACTTCAAGGATTGATTTTAGTGTTCACTTTCTTATTTTACCCACTTAAAAAAAACTTCAAAGTTGCCAATTTTCCCCATCTGGCTCTTTCTAGCCTGGTTTTACTTTATGGTGCCCACGGGAGGGGAAGGACTGGGCTTGAGTCACTGGGGAAGAAGGAGAGATGGGGCAACAAGCCTAGCAGTGTGTGGTTTGCTTAACACAAATCACCATGTTTTCAGATGGCCCAGGATTTTCCAGAAGCTCTTATGACAGCATCACTGTCCCCCTGCCCTCCCCCTCCCTCAGTACTACAGTACTACAAGGCCGCAAGTGCTCCTTCATCAAAGCTGCCTCTTCCATCCATCCATTGATGTGGGATTCCCCTCTGTATGCTGTGAATACCATTGGTTAATAAAGAAACTGTCTTGGGCTTGCGCAGGGAATAGATGTAGGCAGGGAAAACTAAATAGAATGCTGGGAGAAAGGAGGCAGAGTCAGGAAGAAGCCATGTAGGCCCTGCCAGAGACAGAAGGAACTTTACCCAGTAAGCCACTGACACGTGGCGATATACAGACTACTAGAAATGAGTTAAATTAAAATGTAAGAGTTAGCCAATTAGAAGTTAGAACTAATGGGCCAAGCAGTGTTTTAAATAATACAGTTTCTGTGTGACTATTTTGAGGCTGAGCAGCCAGGAACCAACAAGCGACCTCTCCCCAACAATCCATCTGTCTGTCTATCCATCTGTCCATCCATCCATCCACCCATTCATCTGTACACCCATTTAATTACCATTTCATTTAACCATTTGCCTATTATCCTATTATGTACGTGGAGTAGAAGGTGAAACAAAAAGTGCTCACTCCCTGCCTTTGCTGAGCTCACAGTTTGGTCATAGTCGTGCCCAGTGATATGGGGCTGTGAGGAATGCCCTGGTTGGGCCTGGTGTGCAGAAGGGGTGTCTTGTCTAAGGTCCCCAGAAGACCTTTGGAATGAATAGGGAAAGGACCAGAGGGAGAACAAATGAAGGCCCTTTAAAATGAGCTGTTTTGGAGGACACAAAAAGTTTGATTAAGGAGTGACCCTGTTATAGAACCCATGGAGACCATGAAAAGCTAAGTCTTAGGAGGGAGCCATGGGGATTCCAGATGTTGCCTCGTCATTGGTCACCCTTTTCTGGGACCTCAGCTGACCTGAGCTAGTGAGAGCTCACTGACTCTGTGTTGTAATTAGGAGGGGAGAGGTGCGTGTTGTGTTCCCCAGTCGCCAGCCGCTGGCCCGCTCAGCCACTGGTTGCTTGCTTATGCCCGAAATAACCACATGAGAACTGTATTAATTCAAATACTGCCTTGCCCATTATCTCTAGCCTTTTCTTGGCTACCTCTCACATCTAAACTAACCCATTATAAAAGTCTGTATGTCACCACAAGGTGGTGATCTTACCGGACTGTTCTAAGATACATCCATCTGTGGTGGGAGCTTCATGGAGACTGGCTCTGATTCAGTCTTCTTCCCAGCATCCTCTTTTCTTTTCCCCGCCTATCTAAGTCCTGCCCTATCAAATGGCCCAGGCAGCTTTTTTATTTAACCAATCAAAGCACAGAAATACAGATGAACCCTCCTTCAGACTCTGGACTGACAGTGGGGAAACCTGCATGGGACCAAACTAGGCTCACTCACTGAATGTGGGGGACCATTGTGAGGTGTGGGCAGTCTGTGGGGGCAGTGAGACCAGGATTTATCCCTAGTGTTTGAACTGGCATCTAGGAGCACATTTTCTTTGGAGGGATACCTTGCTCAGTCTAGACATAATGGGGAGGACCTTGGTCTTGCCTCGAAGTGAAGTGTCAGACTTTGTTGACTCCCCATGTGAAGCCTTACCCTTTCTGAGGAGTGGATTGGAGTTGAGTGGAGAGAAGGGTGAGCAGGAGGAGGGGAAGGAGTGGGAACAGCTATGTTAAATGAGAAAAAATGTATTAAAATTCTTAATTAAAAAAAAAAAAGAGTGACAGAGGCTCTTGGAGTAGATAACACATTAATCCTAACACTCGGGGAATCTTTGGTCTGAGACTAATCATCTTTCTGTAGGAAAGTAAATTATTGTCTGATTCTAAATAATATGTTTAATTCACCCCAACTTTTCAACTTCTCTGAAATAAGCCTAAACTAGATCATTTAGGAAAAAAAATGAACATTTGAAAAAAAATCTTTTATCTCCTTCAGACTCAACCAATGAAGCATGTACCCTTCCAGGGTATTTTTCTCCCTCCCCGCCACTCCCCTCTCTCACACACTCACAGTTTATAAAGGGTTATGGCACATGTGACACAATGTTCATTAATTAAATAACCGCACTATCCCATTGTCTCTACACATTCAAATTCAAACAAAGCATGCCCAGTGGTTGAGCATTAGTTTAAATATTTCCATACTGGTCCTCTCTACATCCTTGATGAGTTAGCATTTAAAGGGACCCAGAAATACCGAGTGGGAGTTGCTGTGATCTAGGGAGATTGTTGACAGTTCCTGAGGAGGGACTCACCCATGGACTTGGATTGGTAACGATACCTGCCTTAGAGGGTATCCCATAAAGTAAAGCATAGATAAGCATGGGTGTGCCTTGGTCAAAGCAGCAACTGATAAGTGCTAGGACCTTGGAGTATTTAATTCTCAAGAGAGCACATCTTGAAGACAGGATTGGGAGCTTGAAGCTAAGGCTTGGGAGGCTAAATACATTGCTCAGGAGATTGAGCTGGAAGTCAGTCCTTGTCTGTCACCATGTTCCACCTCCTGAACAAGATTGTACTTGGGTAACCCCAGCAACCAAATGACCCACTAACATTTTAATGGCTAAGCCCCTGGAATATGAAGCCATTGCCATCTCGAGTGACAAGTCCAGGTCCCCAAAGGATTCTCTTCCCCCAGTGATTTCAGAACTAAATTATATTTATTTCCACTGATGCTTACTGTCAGATTACACAACAGGTATTCTGGAATCGCTGTCCGTAGCAGGCACACTCAGGCTGGAATGGCCACTGCCACACTCCTGCAGGAGCCGATCCTATGCAGACTCTACCAGTGTCTCTTTGACTCCCTTATTTGAAGAATGAACAAGAGAGTTCTCTACACAGATTATGCTTAGTTAGAGAACGTGAAGACACCCCAGTAGGAAGGACCCCAAGACAGTTCAGAGCTTAGTACCAAAGCTCTACCTTTCTGACTAGACCACAATGTCTATTCAAGTTAGCTTGGTACCATCTATCACCCTTCTCTGGCATATCAACACCACTGAAACTCCATTGCTCCAAACTTCTTCCTGGTCCATGATGCTCTCAGAAGATGGCATGACTAGGTTGTATGGGTCTCCCACAGGTGGAGTCCTGAGCATCTTAGAGTTTACAGACATCTTTTGTGGTATGTTTGCCGTGAAACATCATCTCAGAGAGGATGTTCCGCCAAGATGGCTGGGTTAGGAAAGGCTCTGAGATCAGCCGTTAACCCAGAACCAGGAATCTCTCACCCTTCAAGCTGTATGCAAGTGCCACCCACCATGCACAATTCAGCCATCAACAACTGGCTTGTGTGCCTACTGTGTACCCGGTGCCATTCTGCTGCCCCAGGAACTCGAGACACAATAGGTAAGAGGATGGACATAGTGTCTCACTCAAGGGCCTCACAGATCCCAGTTTTTCCTAGGAAAGTGTCTCCCTTGGGACTCTGAATGACCTTTCTGATGGTCTGATTTTCATGAGAGTCCCAGTAAAGCCATCATCTATATCTATATAGGTCTTAATTCTAACTCTAAACAAAATCCCAGCTTTCCCCCTTCAAAGAACCTTGGCTTTCACTACTTTCACTTAAGACTGTGGACTCTCATATCGGTCCTGGGTTCAATTCCTGACACTATGCTCCTTGCCCTCAGACAAGTCATTTATCAACCTTTTATGCGTTGTTGTCTGTGTTGGTCACTTTTTTAGTCAACTAGAGTTATGTGGAAAGAGGAACCTCAGCTGAGGAAATGCTCTCATCAGATTGGCCTGTAGGCACGTCTGGGGAAGGGCATTTTCTTGATTAATGATTGATGTGGGATGATCTAGCTCACTATGGGCAGGGCCACCACTGGGCAGGTGTTTCTGGGTGGTATGATAAAGCAAGCTGAGTAACAATTTGGGAAACAGCATTCCTCTGTAGCCTCTGTTTCTGTTCCTGCCTCCAGGTTCCTTCGTGATAAACAGTGATCAGCCAAATAACCTTTCCTTCCCGAGTAGCTTTTAGTCACGAGGTTTATAGTAACAATACAGAGCATATGAGGACAATGTCTCCATCCCAGATTGGGCCAATGGTAGCAGTTACCATTCGAGTTCTGGAGCGCCTACCATGAGGGACCATTCAAAGTTCTTTATGTATTGACTTAAAGTAATCATTATAAATATCTGCTATTACAGATGAAGAACTGAGAGACAAAGAGTTAAAGAACCGAAATATAAAAAGGCAAAGAATCAGCTTGAGACTCCTGAGGGATTTAAACAAGGGGGCAAACTGTTACTGTTATCTTCATGAGTGGTGATTTTGACTAAGATGCCAAGTACTAGACAAAGGCAAATTTTAACCGTGATGAAAAGAACACAGCGGGCTGGTGAAATGGATCTGTATATGTGTCCTTGCTGCTGAGCCTGAGGACCCTGAACCCACATGGTGGAAGGAAGAACCGACTCCCACAAGCTGTCCTCAGATTTCTCATTCATGCCTCACCCCTTTAAATAATACTTAAAAAATTAAAGCACACAGGAAAAAATACACTGTTATCATTTGAGTCTGAAACGCCCTCCACAGGCTGCTGTTGTAAGTGTTTGGTTCCCAGTTCACCATAATCGAGGTTCTGGAGTCTTTAGGAGGTAGGGTCTTGGCGACAAAAGTAGGTCACTAGAGGTGAGCCTTTGAGGGTTAGCAACCCATTGCCTTAGCTTGGCCATTCGCTGCACATGGTCCTTTGTCATGTGAACAGGCCTTCCGCACACTTCATCTGTCGGCTTCTACCACACATCTCCAGCTTCAGCACCCATTCCCTGATAAGACACACAGACACTTCTGAAACCATGAACCAATAAAGCTTTCTTCCCACAACAACAAAAATTCAACTAACACAGACCGTAATTGGCAGTGGGACTTCTTGCTTTTTTGTTTTGTTTTGTTTTTTGGAGATAGATTCTTATTCATCCCAGGCTGACCTTGAACTTACTAGTTGCAAGAATGATCTCGAACTTCTTTCTGATCCTCTCACCTCTACACTCCACCCTCTCCCTCCTAGCGGAGTGCTGGGGTTGCAGGCATGCATCACAATGTCTTGCTCATACAGTACGGGGGGTTAAGTCAAGAATTTTAGGCAAGAACTCTTCCAAGCTAAGCTATATCCTCAGCCCCATAGACTAAAATGCTAGCAGTGGGTAACCCTCTCAGGATGGTTAGATGATTATGGGTGATATTTTTTAGAATTCTGGGGACCTTTTACAATAAATGCCTTTGAAATATTTTGCCATGTGTTGTATTTCCTTAATATTCAGGAAAAATAATGCCCCAAACCCTGAAGGAATATAAATGAGAAAACTTTTCAGATCTGCTTCTGTTGTCTCTGTTGACAGTTTTGAATTCCCTCTTTGAGGGTTTGGAGCCCTGGAGGCTCCCAAGGCCACCTGACTTGGTGACCCCATTCCCAGAAGCATGAGAGACCCTCAGGCAATCTGTACTTCCCTGTGAATCATGGATCCCATTACTCACTTAGCTTCTTTATGTCTTTAATTATGACCTTCTAGATGAAGTGGAAAAGAAGTATAATTTTGCTCTAAGAGATATGCCAGGCCTACACTCCCAGCATTTCCAGGTTTCATAGAAATTGCAAGGATCATAGAAATTTAACCTGATAATTACTTCAATATTTCAAGGCACACAGCTTTACTCTCCTAGAATAATTATGGGTTGTTGTTTTTCCTCCCAAATTATTTTACTTCTCTGTTAAGACAGATTATACTGGTTTCTGTTGTGTGTGGCTGGAGACGGCAGAATGAGGGTCATCCTCAGAGATTCCTGTCCCATAGCATCCTGCTCTCGAAATATTCCACTTCATTAATTTTTATTATAGTTTTTTCTTAAATTATAAGTTTATGTAGTCCAGGAAATATGCATAGTTTGAGTATCTCTTCCTGAAAATGCTTTGAGGGGTTTTAGAGTATTGGTAAGTGTATAATGAGATATCCTGAGGATGGAATCCAAGCTAACATGTAAAATTAACTTACGTTTTAAGTACATCTTATACATGTCTTCCAAAGATAATAGCCACAATCTTGTTAATAATTTTGTACATGTAGCACACTTTCTAGGCATCTCTCTTTCTTCCTTTCTTTTTCTTTTTTTTCATTTTGGTTTTTTGAGACAGAGTTTCTCTGTGTAGCCCTGGCTGTCCTGAAACTTATTCTGTAGACCAGGCTGATCTCAAACTCAGAGATCCACCTGACTGTGCCTCCTGAGGAATTAAAGGCATGTGCCCCCACCACTTGACTAAAGGTAGCTGGAAAGACAGCTGGGAACCAAGTTCTTCAGTGTTTGGTTGTGAGCCTAGCACACCTATAAGGGGCTGCACCATGTCTATTTAGAGATCTGTGTCAGTCTCTAAGTAGAAAGGTCCAGGTTTGGAGTTCGGGGGATTTTTTTTGTGTGTGTGTGTGTGTGTGTGTGTGTGTGTGTGTGTTTGGAGTTTTCGGTTAACTTGTGTCTGATATAGTTTACCCAGAGTACCTATAGCAGGCAGTCAATGGGCAAATGGATTTGTTTTTGTTGCTTTTCTCACAGGTAATTGAGTTAATATATTTAGAAGATGGACCAGCTATATTTGTGTATTCTCTAAGTATGTGTGTGTGTGTGTGTGTGTGTGTGTGTGTGTGTGTGTGTGAGAGAGAGAGAGAGAGAGAGAGAGAGAGAGAGAGAGAGAGAGAGAGAGAGAGAGAAAGAAAGAAAGAAAGAGAGAGAGGTGAGCGTGTGCTTGTTTATGGGTACGGATGCAGTGGGCTTTGGAAGCCCACTTTTGGAAGTTCAAGGACATTTACCTCTCTCCTTGCTGACTGCTATGCCCACCAGGCTAGCTGACCCTCTACTTCCCCACAGTTCTCTTGTCCCAGCCTCCCATTTTCTAGTGGAGACATCGTAGGATTATAGATGCTTGTGATACTGAGTTCTGGGGCTCTGAACTCAGGTCATCTGGGTACACAATACTTAATGCACTGAGCTGTCTCCCCGGCCTCTGTGTTTGTGTATTCTAGGCAACTTTGATGTCACTGGATCCCTGTAACATCCTGCTGTGAAGGCTTCTTCTTGCTTCTGAAAGATTATTGGAGCCAGAATTCAGGATTTCTATATCTTATGAAGGGTGTCTTATCTAACACTGACTGAGGCAGTAGCACAAGATCTAACAAGTGAATTGGACGTGTTTTGCTGGAAAAAGTGGGAATACACATGTTAAGCACAACAAATAGCCACAAACAACCTCCAGACAATTGAAACAGTTTTTGGGGGCTAAGTCTTTCTGATTAAAACCATTTCTGCTAATCAAAGAACTGAGATGTTGGTTTCCAGAGCTTTGAGGATGGGGTTGAAAGGACAAGAAATCAGGTTATAATCCAGCACTTTAAAAAAAAGCATTGTTACAGAGTTGATCTTGCTTCACCCAGCCCTGTGACTCACTGGCACCAATCCTGGGAAAATCACTTCCATTCTAGTGCAGATTTCCCCCAGGCCATGATAGTGAGGAGGCCCAACACACAAAGGTTTGCTTAGAACTTGTGACCCCAGAGTAAACGCTGGGTAAATGTGAACTGTTAACAAATTTCCTCACCTCAGAGTGTAAACGAAGAGCCTGAGAGGCAGGCATTATTTTGGGCATTTGGCAGAGGAGCAAATGAAAATATAGCCTTGTTAAGAGGTAGCCTGAAGTATGCAAGGCTCTGGGACTACAGTGGTGTGCCACATGCCTGACTTTTCTCTGTTGATGCTGGGGATCTTATCTAGGCCTTCACATTTGCCCAGCAAGCATTTCACTGATTCAGCTATTTCCCTAGCACTGTTATTAATCTTTTGAAGTTATGTTAAACACATAGAAAGTAATGTGTTCCATTGTGGCGTTTTCTTATGCTTTCACCTAAATTCTTGTATTCCTTGAAAAAAACCTCTTTGGTCAGCTATTACTTTCTGATTCCCCTCCCCTCTGGCACAGAATTTGGAGAAAAAAAAAAACTGAAAAACCCAGGAAACACAGAAAGTGTTTAGATGCACATTTTTTCCTTTCTTTCTTCCTTTTTTTTTTTCTTTTCGGTGTGGTTTCCATCTCCCCATCCCCCTTGCTGAAAAGCAAGAGGCAAAAGAACTTGGCATCCTTTCTGCCATGTGGATTCTTCTGGGCCTCTCAAACATTCTGATCCCTGGAAAGCCAGGATTCCTGCTTACCCCGACTCTTCATTAAGTTGGCTGTGGTGTGAGGTGGGGAAGGCAGGCTGCTGGTACGGTGGGTGGGCATGCTGAATAACACCGGAGCCACAGCTGTGTCTGCCCTTGTCAGTGGGCCAGCCTGCCTTCCCCAGTCTGTTCCTGCCTGCTACCTGCCCTCGCCCATCTGCCACAGAATTCATAAAGTGCTGAAGATCACAAACATCTGAACCCATTATAGCAAACATACTTCAATTACATTCTGATTGCAGGCTTGGCTTCTTCCAAGCCCGGAGAACAATGGCACGAGGATCAAATTCTCCCCACAAAAGAGGTGCTAATAGCTAGGTAGTTCTATTACTTGGGGTGTGTTAAGAGAGGAGCCATTCTCCTTGATTCTGCTGGGTGCCATTCAGCTACCTGGCAAGGTACACCCCAAATGCAAAGCGAGGATGTGGGATAAGAGAGGGAGATTGATTTTAAGGCCTTCTTGAGGGGCTTCCCACAGCTGAGAACTAGTCTGTTTTCTTCCCCATTAGGGATCAAAAGGCTTGCTAGTTAAAATGCCTTTCACTTATTTGGTGTTACATGATCTGCTGGTTGGCATATATCATGTAAATTATGACCACTTTTCCTAAGGACATTAAAGACTAAATTGGGGCTGGGGAGTTGGGTCAGCAGGTAAGAGCTCTTGGTGGGCAAGTGTGAAGACCTGAGTTCAAATCCCCAGAGCCCACAAGAAAGGTTGGGCGTGGTCACCTGCCAAGAACCACAGCACTGTGCCGGGTGGACACAGGAGGATTATTGAGACTTGTTGGTAGCCAGCTAGCTCCAGGTTCACAGAGAGACTCTGTCTCGAAAGGAAAGCTAGAGTGGTCGAGCCAGACACCCAACATCATATATATATATATGTTCCCCGGGGAAGAACAAGCTGGGGCTATTCAGGTACAGCACCTGTTGTGGCTGGTGATCTCCTAGGGAGGGACTGTTAAGGCACAGCATAGCGTTTGCAGCCTGTTCCATGTGCAAGACAGACACACAACATTAGAACTGCCTAAGGCGTCTGTCTTGGACTAGTGCTGTGGAAAGTGAGAAGGAGGGCGTGATTGACAACCTTTTCCTGAACTTTAGAGTTTCCTGAAGGAGATGATGCATTCTGAGTGACCTGTGATCCACCACCACAGATAGCCCTTTCCCGGGGCACTTGTTTTGTTTTGTTTGCCTTCAGGACAGACTTACAACTTTGCCTGAAACCAGAGTTCTGACTTGCACAGGCCAGTGGCTGAGAACCCTTGGTTCTCATACAGTCCAATGGCACTCCTCAGGGAAGGAGAACATAGGAGTTTGTGGGGAGCAATAAAGTGTTTCTAGTCTCGAAGATCTTGAGGGCTCTGCTTCTCTAACTTATGGAGGGAGGCTGGAAGAGGATTTGGGTCCCCAAGTTCCCTTGCCTCTATCAGAACAGGCTGCAGACAGTCTCACATCCTATGGTGCTTTACGGTTCTGAACTACGCCAACGTTTTCTTTTTTGAACCAGCGAGAGCTTAAATGTCTAAACAAGGCAAACAAAATTCATTCTTACTTCACAGATGACACAAGCTGGCATTTCAAGAGTCCCCTACAGCCAAATGACAATGTGGTGTCTTGGTTTTCATTCCACTGAACTCAGAGAAACAGAGACTCAGAAACCCTGGATCTAACCCAAAGCAGGTAACTGTTGTCCCTTCCTTCTGTCAATGGAGACTTTCATTCTCAGGTTTCATTTCATGAGTTCTCTAAGGAGTGATAGGTGATTGCCGTTGCAACTCAAGAGCAGGGACTTTGTCCTTGTCCTCTAATCTGGGGTTCTGTGCAGTTCAAGGCAAGGAGCAAATGGGAAAGAATGATGAGAACAGGAACTAGAAACTGGTTAGGTAGGGCAGGGGCCCCAAAGCAGTGTTCTAGCTATTTGGTTTTTTAATTGTCAACTTGACACAACTAGAGTCACCTGGGAAAGGTAACCTTAATTAGAGACTGTCTTCTACCAGATTGGCCCAGGGCTATGTCTGTGAGGACTTGTCTTAGTTGGTGACTGATGTGGGATGGCCCAGCCTCCTGTAGTGGCACCATCCACCTCAAGCAGGTGAGCATTGAGGAAAGAGCAGTCAGTTAGGGGAACTCCTCCATGGTTTCTGCTTGAATTCCTGCCCTGACTTCCTCAATGGTGGACTGTGACCTATAAGTGTAAGCCAGATAAGCCCTTCCCCCCGCCCAAGTTGTTGACCATGGTGTTTATCATAATAGGATGTAAACTAGAACCATCAGATTCTAAGAACATTCTTGTTGGAGGCCAGCAATGCTAGAAGAGCGTTCTGGCTTTCTCTCTCTGTGCCTCTTCCTAGACACTGTGACTATGGGACTCAAGCTGAGCGGAGGTACCCGACACCCTGTGACAGACTGTGAGTCTTATCTCCCTCCCCACATCCCATTCCAACTTCAGCCATAGTCTTTGTCAAAGTCCCCAGACCAGCAGCGAGATGGTACCCTATTTCCTGAGAGCTCTCTCCTACTGTATAGGAGCTCTCTTCTCCCCTCCTCTCATTCTCTCCTTAAGAGCCCACCTACAAGCCTGTAGTAAACTGCTCTAAAGCTCACTCCATGGGGTCTGTGAATTTCATTCTTCAAAATCTCAAGAAAAGAACCTAAAAGCCAGTAGCCTGGGGTGGCTTTGGTGGCTGTGTAGCTTCCAGGGCCCCCGCCCCCCACTTGAACCAAGCTAACAAAGAGTCATGTCTAGCAACACCACAGTATTCTTATGTCAGCAATGCTGTTGGATCACATTAGAAAAAAAAAAAAAAAGAAGTATTGTAGGACTGGGTGTGGTGGCACACACCTTTAAATCCCAGACTCCGGAAACAGAGGCAGGCAGAACTCTGTGAGTTCAAGGCCAGCCTGGTCTACAGAGTGAGTTCTAGGACAGTCAAAGCTGCTACACACACACACACACACACACACACACACACACACACACCTGTCTCAAAAACAACCAAAGAAAAGACCGCTGTGGTAAGAACAGCTTGACCACCTGTTTAATCCTGTTATTGAACGTGCCAAATGCTTGTACCTGCCTCACCTGTTTAGCGGACATGTGAAATGAATGTCATTGTCTATGTTTTCCAGACAGTGGAAGAGAAAGATGAAGCAACTTGCCCAGTGGCAGGGTTGGAGCGGGAACTGGATGCTGCATCTGGTCCCGTCTGGTTCATAACTAGATTCTGCATGTGGTTATAGTACATGCGAACATTTGAAGAAATGTCTCTTTTTGCCCTCCAGGAGGACCAAGTCTCCTTTGTCCCTTTGCAAATGAGAAGAGGAAAAGTCCCATAAGTCCCAGTGACAGTAGGTTAGAGGTATTGCTGGGGAGATTACAGAATGCCTAGGTCAGTGGTTCTCAACCTTCCTAATGCGGTGACCCTGTAATACTTCATGTTTAAGTTTTTATGCTGCAGTGAAACTATAAGCTTATTTTCGTTGTTACTTCATAACTGTAATTTTGCTATTGTTATGAATCATAATGTAAATATCTGATGGGCAGGACATCAGATGTGTGACCCCTGTGAAAGGGTCATTTACCTCAAAGTGGTCATGACTCACAGGTTGAGAATCACTGGCCTAAGAGACTGTGTTAAATAAGGCAACCAATACAATGAAAGGGGCGGCGTTCAGTTTAAGAGTATGTGTGTTTGGGTAGTGAGATGGCTCAGTGGGTAAAGGTACTTGTGACCAAGCCTGTCAGCCCCAGTACCCACATGGCCGAAGGGAAAGAGAGAATAGATTCCTAAGTGACATCGTCTGACTAGGACATATGTTGTCCCATGGGGCACACGTACACGCACATGCACAAATAAAACATAACAAAAAATTTAAAAAGACTGTCAGGGGAATGCTATGAGTTAAATTTCTAGGAATCTTGTAAAATGCAGTTATGTTTTACTTATCTACAAGGTATATATTTAAATGACACTCTCCTGGACACTAAGGCTCAATGATAGAACATTGGAGACAGGTGAACTGAGGGCCCTGAAGGTGTCTGGGCAAAGGCTAAGCAACCCTCAGTGGACATGGCGGTGAGGGGATCACAGTAAAGACTAGAGGAAAGCTGGCTTTCAAAATTTGTGAGACTAGGTGTCTCTAAGTCTCCACTGCAGCTCAGGACAGAGATGGCCCGGCCACGTCTCCACTGCAGCTCAGG
>JAQHUG010000068.1:5220803-5260549 GCA_028555095.1 Dicrostonyx torquatus | reverse complement strand
CCCAGCCACGTCTCCACTGCAGCTCAGGACAGAGATGGCCCAGCCACTTTCCTCATCTTGCTGCGTGTTATTCCTTCTGCTTTATGAAACATTAATCTGCCCCTCCCACTCCGTCTTAATGATTTGCAATGAGCCGTGAGAGGCACACATATAACCCTGCAGCTTGAAATTCCACCAGGCAAATCTGAAATTATTCACGTTTTTCATGCAGATTTTTTATGAAGCGAATGGTTGATGAAATAACTCTCAAATGGTTTTGCGTTTTATGCTAAAGATTCTGCCCTCCCCTCCAATGGGTGTGTGTCTTCATGCCTCAGCTCCGCCGGGCCCTCCCCTTTCCTGTTTATGTTTATTTTGGAAGTAAAATGTGTTTACAAAATCAGCTAAAAAGTGTTAATGATCAGTTTCCAGAATACTAATGCGAATTTAAATTACTTTCACATGAATCAAGACAAATTAAAAAATGCCATTTGATCACAAACTGCTTTAAATTCATGTTATAAATAGGCACAACAAATCTGGATGTATGCTTCTTTAAAAATAGCATCTTAAAATAACCATTCTAGCCAGTCATAGTGGCACCTGCCTGCAATCCCCGCATTTACTTGGGAGGGGAGGTGGAGAAAGGAGGATCAGAAGTTCAGGGCTGGCTTAGGCTACATGAGACTCTGACTCAAAACAAGCCAAATTAAACTTTACAATTAAAACAAAATAACTATTCTGAAGGCATGAGGAAGTTTAGAGCGGGAAGCGTCTTCCCGGGAGGAACGATGGCAATTCTTGGTCACTTGTGTGGGTGACAGGACTCTGCTTCCCAAAGGCAGAATACTGCTGCTCATAGCTGTCAAAATTTGGTGCCAGCTGTGAAGCACACCGTTTCCATCTCTCTTGTTCTCTACTACCTCTCCAGTGTCTAAGACAGAGCCTGGCACCTTGAAGATATTCAGTAATATCTGTGCAATGAAGGTGTGAGCTATTATAAAATTTAACTCAAGGTTTTATTTGCTCCACCCGATATGAAAGTATGAAGTTCATGGTCAGCTAGAGTAGAAAATGGAGGCTCTGCCTGGATCTTGTTCTTCCATGACCTCTCCTGCCTGCTGTTGGGTTCCAAACATCTGGGCTGTGGAGTTGGTTATAAGTTTGGACTTTGCAGAGTGACGCAGCTGTACCCCAGAGGTAGGATAGATGTATTCCTTTCTGTGGTCCCATCTCCTGTCTGCAGTGCAAATGGAGACGTGTGGGGATAGCATAAAACACCTAGCCTCTCCAAGCTCTGATGATCAAGGTTCTTAGTTTCCCAGGCCTTAATAGGATTCTAGAGAAAAGAAAGCTACACTGAGATTGAGAGGAGAAAAAAAAGCTGGCTGGCCCACTGGACAGAGACCCCCCTTCATCCACAAGCATCCCACTCCTGTTCAAACTGCACACTGGAGTTTGTTTGATAAAAGTCTTCAGGAGTAATTTTTTAAGGATGAAGTCTTGAAACTATTTCTTGATAAAACTAAAGGATCTGGCAAAGGGTAAGGGCCCCATTCAGTGTCCAGCCGTGCAGGGAAGCACCCGCCACTGAGCTAAGCCATGCAGAGTACAAGCCATGCCTGTGTTAAATACAACTAACTCTGGATTCTTCAAGTGAGTTTCAAAATCTCACTGTCTCTGCTTTAGAATATGTCCATGTCAGGGGCTTGATTCACAGTTACAGGAGCACATAGATGTAGGTGGTATTAACCAGGATGCTACTCAGTGTTTTGGATGTCCCCCTTCAGCTTGACCAAGGGTTCTTTGGCTCTTGGCCATGCAGAGCAGAAACTATGAGAATTTTGTAAGCAACTTTAAGAGCATCCAAGTCCATGCCTTCTAGAAGCAAAGAGTAGTTCCAGAAGTCATCAAGGGCTTGGACCATTTGGAGAGAATGGTATCCACGGAGCTTGGGAAGTAAGCCAGAAAGGGAAGCTCTGGAGTTGGAAGGGGATGTAGTAGGAGGCCACTTGTTGGTTCCTAGCTGTCCAGAACCGAAATAATCACACAGAAATCTGTATTAATTGCAATACTGTCCGGCCAATAACTCTAGCATATTTCTAGCAAGCTCTTACATCTTAAATTAACCCATTCCTGTTACTTTATATTTTACCACGATGCTCGTGGTCTACTGGCAAGGTTCCGGCTGGTGGCTTACGTCTCTCTCCTCTGGCGGCTACATGGAATCTCACTAACTTCACCTACTCTCTCTATCTATATCTCTTTCAACCTGGCTATATTCTGTTAAACCATTGGCCAAAAACAGCTTCTTTATTAACCAATAGGAGTAAAACATATTCACAGCATATAACATCTCCCACATCAAGGGGAAGCTCTTTCCTTTTTAAGTAAGGGAGACCAGGACCTGACTCTGTAACCTGCTTGTCATCTAGACACCAAGCAGGAAAGATCCAGCAAAATCCCAAGTGGCATGAAATGTCACTTCTCAACTTTGGAAAGCAGGACAGTATGAAGGGAGATGGCTTTGAACTTGAACTCATCTGAACCACATCCAGGGTTTTACTGTCATCTGAACTGTATAACCCTTAAGAAGTTGAGGTCACCCTTCTAAGCATGAGCTTTGCTCACTTATAAAGACACTATAGGGATGCTTATCATACAAGAGTTGAAGTCCATGTTTGGGAAGTTTTGCTTTGTTTTGTTTTTGATACATTGCAGGTACTTAATAAAATGCAACTGTTGCTGTTTTAACCAATAGTCTCCACATCCCTGTGAAAGAACTTCTAGCTAGGGAACCCTCTGAGTGTAAAACTGAACCTACACTATATTACATGGGTCATGTATCTAGAGAAAAAAGCAGGAAAGAATGAGCAAAAGTACTGGAGAGTTCAAGGGGAGGTCCCTAGGGGTCTAAGCATGGGCATCTTCAAAGGCAATCTCTTCCTTATTTGCAAATGAGATTTTTGCTTCCAAGAAAATACAACTAGGAAAGGGCAAAAAAAAAAGCATGGTAAGAACTCAGAAATATTGTCCTATAGTAACATCTGGGGTGTCGTCATGACATGAGACTTGGGCTCCTGAGTTTAGGTCCTGAGTTGTCATTTGAAAAGAGAACTCTTGATCAAGTCATTGAATCTCTCTTTGACTCTGTTTCCTTACTGTAAATGGGAGGTAGAAAGCCTCAGGCTCAGGAGCTGGAGACACTTTCAAGTTAATTAGATCAGTTGGTGTGACCTTTGAAGGAAGTTATCTTGACAGGGAAACCACTGAAAATGCAAAGGAAGTGTTCACCTCTCTGCCTGCCTTTGCCCCTTGCTGGCGTTCATACACAGGGAGACACATGAAGACACATGTGCACTGAGACTGCCTTCCTTGGAGGCACAAGGCATCCTAACGCAGGTGGAGCATACTCATGCAGAGATGGTTAGGAACCTTTCTGCAAGGAGTCACTGCTTCTCCATGTCCTCTACCAATGTCTCCTGTTGGATCACTGCTCAGACCTGAGGTGACAAGACTGGGTAAGCCACCAACAAGTGTCTTGTATGTATTTACTGGCACATATAAATAATAAGCGTTCATAATTCATGTCATCCCTTAGGATCTCCACAGTCATTCTCTGGGCATTTCTGGAACCTTCGTCACATGTTGACACATATCACTGACTTTCATTGCTGGCTGCTCATGCTAGGTCAGAAATCATTGTTGGTTCAGAAATAGCATCATGAGTCTTTCCCCCCCCCCTCATTGAATAATTATTTCAATTTAATCCAGATTTCCAACCACTAGGAAGTAGTTAAATAAATAAATCATCCTCTTCTATCTGATGCAATTACACAACCATTTAGAATCATGGAAACAAGTCAACATCTGAATGTTAGGTAGGAAAAGGATAAAACATGAAACTGTGTACCCAGCACACTCTGACTTTGCCTGTGTACTCTTCGAAGGTTCTGTGCACATATCCAAAGGAGTGGGCAAGGGGATGCTTGAAATGTGATACCTGAGTGGATGGTTGTGGGTAGCTTTTACCTTCTTCATTTTCAGGATTTTCTGTAGTGGGCTTTTATCATCTTCAATAAAGAGTGTTTATTTTCACATTTATATTTAGGATATTTTCATAATTTATTTTTATTAAAAACTTTTAAAGTCATTTGAATACACAGAACAATAAAAAAAAACCCATCAGCATTAGCTTTGCAAACCAGTTACCAAACAGGATGAAAGAGACGAGTCCTTGGCCTGCTCCAGGATTCCTGTGTGAGAAGGGAGACGTCTTGGTGTCTGTTTCTCCCGGGGTCTTTATTGTATTCTCAGCCCATGCTGAAGTGCAATTTCCAGTCTTGGATTTTCACTCACTCAGAGTTACGCTATGAAAATGCCATCATTCACAGAAACTGTGCCTGGGAGAGAAGGGGACAAATTTTAAAAGTTGTCCTTAATCCCAGAGGAAGGATAATCAAATCAAGAGGTACAGACTAGGAGAATGGGGGCCATGGAAGATGAGCTCTCAGATTTCCACAGGGTCACAACTCCAGTTAAGGAATGTGCTCATATTCAGCTGTCGGCATGCTTCGGGCGGTGGCTTACCCATGGGCGGCCCTGATTCTGAGCAGGGACCAGCCTTAAGCCTTTCTCAGGCCCCTGCTGTGGCCCTTCCTAGCTGCCATGAGTGGGACATAAGCACTTAACTGTGGTTTTTATTTCATAGATGTACACACTGCGTCTCTGGCGGAGAGTGGTCTTGCCAGGGTCATGGAACCTGTTATGGAAAGCTAGGTCCAATCGTTCTCACTCCAAAGCCACTGCCATTTCCAATATCCCAAAACATCTGCCTGTGGAAAATATTCTCTGCCAATTCATCTTTAGAAGCGACCAGTTAGAGAAAAACAAACAATAAAAAAAACAAAAAACAAAACAAAACAAAACAGTCTGCCTCCAGCAGACAAAAGCAGCAACAGCAAAAGACCCACCAGCAAAATTTAAAAATAAGCTATGAAGACAGACTATAAGCTCAGATTTCAGTTCCTTACCTGACTTCTTCCTTTTTGTTTGTTTGTTTCATTCTTGGTTCTTTAGTATTTGATTTTTGTTTTTTGAAACAGATTCTCAGGTAGCCCAGGCTAACCTGAAACTTGCTGTAGCCTTGAGGATGTCCTCGAACTTCTGATTCCCTCCCAAGACCTGGATTACAAGCATGAGCCACCACACCCTATCCGTGTGGAGCTAGGGGTTGAACCTGAGGCTCCATGCATGCTAGACAAGCCCTCTAGCAAACGAGCCACATCACCAGCTGGAGACCCAAGTCTTGTGCAGTTCAGGGTGGACGAAATTCGGTGGCAGAGCAAAGAAACAAAGTAAAACAAATGCATAAAACAATGCTGATTTCATCTTCCTCCTCCCCTCCTCTTTCTCATCCTCCTTTTCTTCTTCCTCCCCTCTTCTTTCTACTCTTTCTCTTCCTCTTCTTCCTTCTTTTCTTCTTCCTCCTCCTCTTCTTCCTTCCCCTCTTCTTCTTCCTCTTCTTCCCCCTCTTCTTCTTCTTCTTCACCATTTTCTTGTGGTCATTGATGTTTATTTTACAAAAGCCAAACTAAATAGATTAACTCACTAAATAAAAATTGACCCCCAGTCTCTGGAATAGCATTCTATTTATAATAACATTAAATTTCTAAAATTTTAACTTTATTTTTGTTTACTATGTGTAGGTTGTTTTGCCTGCATGCATGTTTGTGGACCACGTCCATGCCTGGTTCCCCAAGAGGACAGAAGAGGGTGTCTGATCCTCTGGATTTGGAGTTACAGATGGTTGTGAGCCATCACATGGGTGCTGGGAATTGAACTTGAGCCTCTGGAAGAGTAGCCAGGGCTCTTAACCAATGAGTCATTCTCCACCTCCAACACATTAACTTTTAAAATAACATTTACCATGTGCAATGTATTTTTCTGAGCACTTTACACATTTTAACTATTTCATCCTTACAACCCTGTTATTATGCCCATCATGCTGATTAAAATAAAGCAAACAAATAAACAGAAAACAAAACTCAACTGAATAGCAAGGTCACAGCTAATTCTAAAAAGACAGTCCAATGTAGTTTAAGGCTGTTTAACTGAGAAATCAGCTGAGGATGTAGAGCTTTGGGCACAGCCCTGGTGTTCTATCCCCAGCTCAAAGAGGCCAAATTTACATTCAGAGATGAATTTAAAGCCCTTGGGCCAGCCACTTTCTAAGTGTGTAATTCAAGCCATCTATATAACCTCTTTTGGGTCTAACTTTCACTTGTTTCTACAAGGACTATAAAATCTGGCCTTGTGTTTGCGATACAGTCTTAACAAAATATTATCATTGTAATAATCTGAATGTAACTGACCCCCAGAATATCATATTAGGAGGTATAGCTTTGTTGGAACAAGTATGACCTTGTTGGAGGAAGTGCGTCACTGTGGGGGTAGTCTTTGAGGTTTTTTATGCTCAGGATACTGTCCAGTTGATTTCCTGTTGCCTTTAAGATATAGAACTCTCAGCTCTACCACCATATCTTCCTCCATGCTGCCATGCACCCCATCATCATGATAATGATCTGAACCTCTAAAAGTATAAGCGAGCTACTGTGATTAAATGTTTTCTTTAGAAGAGTTGCCATGGTCATGGTGTCTCTTCACAGCAACAAAAACCCTAACTAAGACCGTCTTCAAAATCTTATCATGCCAAGCACAGAGTAGACCCCAGCTTGTAGCTTGCTTTGGTTTCCTCTTCTTCTGTCAGTCCATCTTGTTTTCCTTGCTGGTTCCATGGTTTTTATGGAGATGGGGAGTTGAGGGAATAGGCTCATTCCTATGTTCAAATACTATCTTAAATGCTAAGTATTATTCCAGATACCGGGGACAGAATCAACACAGGCCACACCAAGATACACATCCTAGGAGGACTACCATCAGCAAGGCTGCCAAAAGCACCTGGCACCTCCAGATGAGGGTCTCCACCTTGATCTTGTCTTTACCCACCTGCTTTCAAAGGCATCTGAGTTCACAGCCACTGTCTCAAGTGCTGCTTATTCAGAATTCTCTGAGAATCTGCAGGTGTCATTCAGTCAGCTCTAGTTGGGACTCATCTCCAGAAGTGATGCAGAGGCTCAAACACATGGGGCTTCTGTCTCCTATCCTGAGCATGGTAGGAAAGGCTGGAGTTCGAAGACCAACCTAGGGCTGTCTCAAACACTCAGCTGCATCACTGATTCGTTCATGTCACATGACATGTCTATGCTCGCATGTTCCGGGCCTGTGAAGTGCTGGGGGTGTGCACTGATGGATGCAACTTTGTCTCTGACTTTAGACTAAGTCCAACAGGGGCATAAGCCACCTGGGAAGTCACTGCAGCTAGGAATGAAACATGAGTCTGAATACAGGGTACAGATAGGAACTGTGGGAGACAATACTTGAGAGTTGGCAAAGTTTAGACCATATAAGGTCTCCATGATCCCTCTAAACAGCACAGCCAGTGACAGCAATTTCCTGAGACCAAAACTTTTGCTCTTCTTTAAATTTGTCTTCTCTTCAAAGATTTAAAGTTCTTGCCATACAGGTCCTTCATTTTTCGGTTAGTTACCACAGATGGATATTAGACATAAAGCAAAGGACAGCCAGCCTACAGCCCACAACCGCAGAGAACATAGACAACAAGGGTTGGGGGAAAGATGGAAAGGGAGCAGGATAAAATGTATAGATCAATAAAAGCAATTAAAAAAACACTAAATTTGTCTTCTCATCATAGCAAATAAGTTATTGCTGCTTTTTTTTAAACTAGAAGAGAATTTGGAGAATATCTGGTCCAGGGTGAACAGACAAGATTCATAAGACAAGAGTCAATTCTGATAGCAAGGGGGCTGTTTGTTTGTACTAAGGAGGTGGAGGCCAAATCTAGGCTCATTAAAGTCATAATTGATTCATGGTGCCTGTCACACACAAAGAAGAAAAGTATTAGTCTCTTTAAAAAATTTACTTTTCCTTAAAAAACAAAAACAAGAAAATTCATTTAACAAGTCACACAGCTAGCTGGTAGCAGAGGCTAGCCCAGAACCTGAGTCTCCTGAGCTGCAGAAAAACTCATTCCCAGCCCCAGGACCCCACCTTTATCCAGTCCTCCTTTGCAGCTGCCAGGGAACAGGCTGTTCCGATGACAACCAGACTACCTACTTCACAGGTCTCAAGACTACTGACCAGAAAGTGCTTCTGTTAGCCCAATGCTGTGTAACAGACTACTCCAAATGCTCATAGCTTCAGCTGGTTTGCTATTGTCTATCAGGATTTTCTGAGTTGACTGGACTCAGTTGGCTCCTTCTTCTGCTGGTCTGGTTTGGGGGTCATCTCACAGACTCATAGTCAGAGAGCAACTGAATCTGGAGTTATCTGGGGGCTCTGTTCTAAGACAGGATATGAAAATGGCTTCTTTACTCACATCCGACACCTTGCTGCCCATCCATGATATTCCTCATTCCAGATGCGTCTTTCTTTGTCCATGTGGGCCCTCCCCAGAGGGGTAGCTGGACATGATGCACACATAGCAGAGAATGTCAGGGGTGCGAAAGCAGAATCTCCTGGGACTTCCTAAAGCTTGGACCTAGACCAGTGTGGTTTCCACCATACTCTCCTGGTTAAAGCAAGTCACAGCCACAAGGATGACTCACAGGAGAGGACCTCACGTGGAGAGACATAGGAATCACAGCCACAAGGCCGACTCATGGGAGAGGGCCTCACGTGGAGAGACATAGCAGAGCCAACATGGGAGTGAAGGCGGTGGAGACCCAGCTTGCACTTTAGCTGTGCCACCAATACAAGACTCCTTGGGAAAATTCTAGAAATCTGGCTTCCCTCACTGGTTGTTGGTGGAGAGGCGACAGAGCTCAGGCCCTGTAGTACAGATTTTCTTTCTACCACCGCTTTTCTCTGAAGAGCTCCTCCTCCAGCCCGTGGACACTAACTGGCAGCCAGTAGTGACTGGCATTGGACCTACTCTGCATTTGCTGGAATCATTGTGCTCTAGGGAGGTGGTGCAGGAGCGCTTCTAATAGACAGCAGGCCCTCCTAACAACACCATCGGAACAAGAATCCCCCTTATCCTTGCAACTCCTTGGGCTTCTCAAATTAACATTAGAAAAGGTTAACCACATACTGAGAAGTAACTAAACTAGTCTTAAAGACAGATTTTTCAGAAGCAACTCCTGACCTACAAGAGTAGCGAGGCTTTATTTTTATTTATTTATTCTTTCTTTCTTTCTTTCTTTCTTTCTTTCTTTCTCCTCCTGAGACAGGGTTTCTCTGTGTAGACCAGACTGGCCTGGAACTCATAGATTTCTGCCTGCCTGAGTGCAGGGATTAAAGGTGTGCACCACCACTGCTCTGTGAGTAATGAGACTTTAAAAAGCAGAGCTAGGGGGATGTCTCAGGCAGTGAAGTGTCTACCACATAGACAGGAAGACCCAAATTTAATCCCCATAACCCATGTAAGAAAACAAACACAAAGGATAAAGGCATGCATCTGTAGCTCCCGTTCTGTAATGCAGGGAGCAGAGACCAGTGGGTCCCCGAGTCTCCCCGGCCAGTCACTGTAGCCAAATGATCAAGCTCCAGGCTCCCTGAGAGAGTGTTTCTGAAATAAGGTGGTGAAGGATGGCTGGAGACACTCAGCCTCTACCTCTGCTCTTCACATGTGCATGCACACATGTTCATCCACACACATGCACCTGCACACGCATGAACACACGTGCGCACGCACGCACACACACGCACACGCACACATACATGTGCATGCAAAGAAATGAAATCAACAACAGAAATCCAAAGCAGGAAGGACTCCAAGGAACTCTTCTGCTCTGTTCAGTTTTGACTCTTGGTAAGGGAGGTGTTGCTAGCACGAGGGATGCTCAAATCTCCACAACCATCATACAAATATGGAATGGTTGCTGATGTGTTGTAGTTCTTAGAAGTTTCCTGATAATGGTTTTGGTAACAAGAGAAGGGCTTGAATTCAGGGAGTCTGTTTTTCCAGACTGTTTTCCAAACCTGAGCAAGTCAAGGAGAGAAAGGTGCTGCCCTCTGTTGGGCAGACAGAGAAATTGGTCACGAACTTAGAAAGCAGACTTGGGGCTTTCTGGTCCACAAGTCCCTTCCAGTTCTTCTAACTATGATGGCACAAGTTTCTCACTTAAGTGTCCCCCAGAAAACGGGAACAAAAGTGTTAGACACTTACATAGGTGGGATTTCTAACATAACCACTTAGGGGTTTTTGGTTTTAGCAAGGAGAAAACTATCAAAATCATAAACTGCAAATACTGGGGAGAACCATTTGTCCACGTGTAAGGTGGAAATAGAAATGCAACTCACCTTTCCTAAGTTTTCCAACACAGAAGCAGTTCACCTGACCTTCTGAAGATGCCGTGTCTCTCGACAACAGCATCCATGCACAGGCGCGTTAGCGAATCTGTCAAATTGCCACTGTCTCCGAGAGGAAGGCCACCTGTCAGGCTAAAGTGATGCTCTCCTCACACATCCCACATAGCTTAGTGTCCTCTTCCATCCGTACCACACAAGGAGGAGAAAGCAAGGCAGAGCTGGGCTTTGGGTCCCCCAGAGAACACCCGCATCCTCAGGAGGTAGTAGGTGTCAACTCCAGGCAGAGCAGAGGCGGATTGTGTTTGAGCACAGGCAGCCAAGGAAACCTGGAGCAAAGAGAAGGCTCAGCTATGGTCTGCTTTGGCTTCTTTCAGAACTGGAGCATCATTACCCCCTACATGTGTCATCACTGGGGGCTTGCTTTAAAAATATTCTGAAAGGCATGAAAATAGAGAAAAGGGGAATGTGCCAGAAAGGATTACAGGGAGGAAAACAAGTGTGTGCGAAAAGGGCCTTGGCATTTTAGTCAACAGCGGAGAGATGACTGGGGAAGCGAGCCCATCACTTTGACTCTGTAGCTCCTCTTGTAGAAATCTATTTATAGAAAATGTCCAGATTTAGCTATGAAGAGGTTAATGCTTGAAATAGTAACAAATTAGAGTCGTTCAGAATACCCTGAATATAGCGTCGCTGGAGTAAATGGTACTGCTCAAGGGAATGCAGGCTGCAAGAAAGTTCTCTGTGAGTCGGTGTGGAAAACACACCATGGTTGGCTGTGCTCCTACGTGGCCAATCTAGAACAGAAATGCTGCTTGCCTCCCTTTCCTATAAATAAAACCATAATGTTATTAAAGTTTTGTTGCCTAAAAATAAGCCTAGGAGGGAGCCAGGTGAGATGACTTAGTGGGAAAGCACTTGGCACGTTAGTGTGAGGACTGGAGTTCACAGCCCCAGAACCCGTCTGTGTGAATGCAGGGTAGATGCAGTAGTCGACTGTCATTTCAGAGTTCTTGGGAGGCAGATCCAGGGGATTCTGGGAACAAGCTGCTTAGACTAACTTGGATCTTCCAGCTCCGGTCTGAGTTGAGAAAGTGTGCAGCAATGGATAAGGTGGAGTTGGTCGTGGAAGATTCCTGGTGTTAGCCTTGAGCTGTTGCATGCATGTGGTCACATGTCACATGTACCTGAACATACATACGAGCTCACACACACATACATGCACACATACATTCACAATAAGTAAATAAACATAAATAAGTAAACCTGGGGTGGATACATACTGCTCTATTCACAGTGAAGGTTGCTGGGATTCAGGATCTGGGACAGTTGTTAGTTCTTAATTGTAATAAATCTATAGTTTCTTGTCTTTTTATTATTTGCTCATTTGTGTTTTGTCACATGTTTACATTGGATGCTTGTTTAACTGGAGAGTTAAGTATGGTTCCTCACCATACAGGAACCTCATGCACATGTAGGCAGTTCACATGCATATGTAGAGTTCTGCATTCTTTATTCTACATTCGCCTGTAGAGTTCCCCTTGCCACTCTACGGATAGAATAAAATTGTTCAGGCAAATCATACACAGAAAAGACTATGCAATCTGTGATGTAAATGTCCGATGTCAGGGGGAAAACAGTGCCTGTTAAGCATTTTCTGGAGGATGAAAGGCACAAATGATTGAGTATGGAATTGTTTCCCAGTGTGCCCTGTTGTAGTCAACACTTGTTTAAAAGGAATGGTCTGTAAATAGCGTGATCTCTGCAATAGACCTCCTTGATTCTAAAATGCACTCATTTTCTTTATACTTCATCAGCTACTAAAATGCTAGAGAAGGAGCAGGGGGGCAACTGGGGGACACACAAACTAAGGCTTTAGTGTGAGGAAAAGGAATTTTCATGAACCACCAAAGTGCTACTTCTTGGGGAAGAAGTATACCCTGGATTCCTTCCAGCTGAATTCGACAACAAAACCCAAGAAAAATGAACATTAATCTTTTATGAACTAAAGCCCCAGAATGAACAGGCTTGGAGTTCAACCCTAATTAGGTTGCATCTCAGTGCAGAGAATTCTTAACGAACAAGGACATCTAACAACTCCGGCCAGCACTCTGCTGGGACTGTCGTGGAAGTGAAGGCACCACTTGGCCACACTCCACTGCCGTGCACATACGGGGCTCCCTGCCTCTCCTGGAGAAATGCTCAGTCATCATGGAAGAAGAGTGAATGGAGTTTCCTCAGACTGAAATTCTTGGCCACCCTGCTAACCCATGGCCATCTGGGTGGCGTGTGAGTAAATGAGAAGAGAAGGGGCAGGAAGCATGACCCTTGGAGCGAGTTTCAGCAAGTCGAGATTTCCTTTGCTTTGTGGCCAATGTAGCTGCCAACACCGGCTCTGCTCATAAGCAAGATAATTGCATGTGTATTATGCACACATAGGAGGTAGGAGTTACAAACTCTGGGAGATCTGAGTTCAAATCTCCATTCCTATGTCCTGTGACTCAGAAACAGTCATTTCCTATCTATAACATGAGGAAAAGGGCTTCCTGGGAGGGAAAGATGAAATGAACCAAGTCGTTCTCAGGTTATTCATTTCTACGAGAGAAAAGAACTCAAGATAGGTTCTGATTGCGCTGGATTAATGGAGGGGAGCTCCCTTCTCAAGGCATCTTCCAAAGCAAAGGCCAGATAGAACCTTCACTAAGACCACTCCATCATCTCAGAGTGCCAGTTCAAATCTATACTCAACGTATTTGCCTGCAACTATTTTCGATCCACACTCCCAGCACCCAGCCCCAGGAAAAGCATGGGTGATGGCCACCCGTGTCCTAGAAAGATGACCCAAGAGGGCCTGTGGATCACTTATAGACTTGATACAAACCTGCACAGCCTTGTCTTGTCAGTTCTGACTCTGCTTCAATTCAGAGCATCCTCCCAAACCATTCAATTTTCCTCATGTTCAGAAACTCGATAGTCCTTGGTCCCCATAAGGATGATTCCCCAGTCATCCTCGACTTCAATTCAATAGTCGTTGACATTCTCCTGGACTCTCCAATGCCATTTATTTGATGTACAATAAATGCCCCTCCCCACACACCCTGCCACCCCAGCTTAGTCCAGCATCTCCCTGCTATCTGAGAATGCCTTATCCTATTATTGTAATTAACTGGTACCATGCTAGAAGGCTGAGCCAGAAGCCAAACTCTTGGGTGGAGAAGATTTGCCAAGGGTTACAAAGCATAAGAATTGGAATAGATAGAACTTGGCACTCAAGTCCTCTTCCCTCCACATAGAACTTTATTCTGGAAACTCATTAGCTCTGAGCAGTACAGTACATCAGCATTCCAGAAGATACTAGTGTCTGCGACCCATGAAGATTCTGTAATTCTGCTCTTTTGGTTGTCAGTTCCAAAACAGTGGTTTCTCTTCTCATTGTCAAAGTGTGTTATTTTACACAACACTGTGATATTTGCTATACCATGTTGTAATGATATTCATATCACCCTATCTTTATTTATATTGACTCAATCATGTTTCAACTATTTTATACACAACCTTTCTTCCCTCTAGAGGGAACTCTAAGAGGGATGTATGACGTCACTATTTCATAGTGTGGACTATAGGCTCAGATCATCGGTGCCTGTTGTATATTGGTGTTTGAGAACCTCAGACCCAGGTACTGTGGGAATCTAGAGGGGTAGAGGTGGAATCCAGCCTGAGAACAAAGATGAAAAGTTGGGAACTGATCTGGGTACCGGAGGGTAGACTGGAGGACAGAGGAAATAAGGAGGAAAGCTGTCTCAACAGAGAGAACATCAGAAGAGGTGGCACCAGGATGGCAAAGGAGTAAGAATGTTGTCTCATGCTGTGACTGGCACACAGCAGGTCCTTTGAGGTACCCATGGCTGCTTTGTGAACTTGGCCAAAGCACATGGATCTCCTATGGTCAAATGGAACCCAGGAACAGCTGCATGAAGGGGAAGGCTGGGACAAAGACCTGCTGTATGCATATAGTGAACCACCCTGAAGTAGCTATAATGATCCCCCTTTGACAGACAAGTCTACAGTGTCTTAGAGAATTAACTTTCCTGAGAAAGGTTGAAAGACAAGATTCCATAGGAGCCATATCCAGATGTGGCCCCATCTGGTCCTGGTGTCCCTGGGTCTTTCCTCCTGGCCACACGGAGGCTGTCAGGATTGTCTTTCCCTTCTAGCCTCCACCAGTTCCTCTTTGGACTGACCCTGAGTCTGGTACAGATCAGGCTTGGAAGACTTGCTCATTTGCTTTAAAAAGGCATTGTTTTCTGCCCTATTGGCATTTTCTAAATGAGGTGCAACAAGGTCAAGCTTCTGGGCATCCCTGGAGGGGAAGAAGGCCACGCAATGCCTTTGGGCAGAAAAGAAAGCACCCAGAAAGGACGCACCACTAAATTCAACAGGGAAAACCATGTGGCTTCTAGCAAAGCCCCAGATGGGAGCTTCCCATGAGATCGCCCCATCGTGCAGGGCTGCCAATTCAACATCTGCGCCCAACATATTGGCCTGTGAATATTTCAGACCCACACTCTCAAATCCAGATGTGTTTTTATCATGAACTCTATATTCTGCTAGAAATTACTGAGCTCTACAAAAGGAAATTAAGCGTTCACTCAGGCAGAAACAGACCAGTGACCTAAAATGTACTGAACATGTCTCGTGTTTGGGGTGCTGACATTTAGAGACCCTGAATACCAGTGTCCACCTATCTCCTGGCCACCGTATCTTCACCAGAAATTATATACAAGGGGATTGATGTTTGCTTTCAAATTTAGTACCCTGTAGAAGGATTCTGAATAGGGAAGCCATCATTTGTACCATGGCTTTTATATTTTTAAATAGTTTGGAAGCTTCCTAGTTTACACGGATTGCCTTTCTAGTCATGGAGAAACCACTTATGGGTAACTCAAGCACAGTGCAGCTTAATCATGGATACACAGAAGGGTCACCTGGGGGAGCTTCACAAACACCAGTAACACAGTCCCTATTGGAGCATCTGGAGGCTGGGCCTCAACATCAAGGTATTTTTTCCAAGTTCTTCAGTTGATTCTAAGCCATAGGTGGTGCTGAGAACTTCAAGCATAGTTATAGCCACATGCATAACAAAGACTCCCAATCTGCTTTAAGACAATCTACGCCTAAGGTGGCAGGTGGACTTCAGGGGATAGAGACTGAGTCACTAGCTTAACCTCAGCTTTCAGATCTTCTGCAGACTATGGTGGCTACACACAAGACATTTACTTACTGTATAGATTAGCTATTAGTTATTCTCTGACAATTTCCTGTATATAATGTATCTCGTTCACACTCACCTCCACCTTCCCACTCCCCAAGAACACTCACCAGCATAACCCCCTCCCACCTTCATGCCTCTTCTTTCTTTTTATAACCTGCTGGGTAGAGTTAGGGCTGCCTGCTGAGATGTTGGCTGCCTCAGTGGGCTCCCTTCATTGGTTGGATCTTGTGCGTGCAGCCATGACTACAGTGAGGTCATGAGAGCAATGACCATGTCATATCCAGAAGACAGCATGTCACACTCTCCTCCTCGTCTTCTATGATGCTCCCTGAGCCTCGTTTGTGTGTGTGTAGGGGGGAGGGTTGATATAGATGTCCCATTTTTAGCTGGTCACTTATTCTCAGCACTTCAAGCAGTTGTGAGTGTCTTCATTGCTGTCCTCTATAGAACTGAACATCTCTGTATAAGGTAGAGAGGGGCACTGATCAATGCTTATAAACCTAAGTATTTAGAAGGCGGTTCAACAGTGCATTTAGCAAAGCAACAGTAGTGGATTTCACCTCTAAAGTCCACGGCCTCCTGATCCATGGGTTTTTGACTAGGTTTCAATATGAAGCATGAATTCTCTCCTACGAAGCAGGCCTCAGATTCAAGCAAAAGATGACTGTTACTCCCACAGCCTTCCTGCCACTATGCCACTGGTGGGCACATCTTGTCCAACGTGTCAGTATCATAACATTCATAGGGCAATGATGTATAAAAACCACAATATTTTCCCTCCTCCAGTAGCCTGCATAGCAGCTTACGGCTTTATAAAACCTATCCAGCACAGCGGAAGTTGCCAGGTTCCTCTTGAGTTCTTCATGTCCTGTAACCAAAGTGTGCTTACTTTGGCAATACCTTCTGACTAACTAGTGACATCAAGCAAGCAAGAGAATTAAGAACAGTCCATGTTGTTTGGAAGGTCTCTGGGGCCTCCCTGACAAACAGGGAGAAATTTTACATCTGGCACTGAGATTTTCATTTAATAACCCATGTCTTCTGGGGAAAACTGTCAAACTGTCAACCCATGCATGATACTTGTGTTAAGTTTCTTCATTTTAAAAATCTTTAGTTTACAGAGCCACAAGTTTCCAGATAAGGTTTTCATGTATTCACAGTGAGCCCACCCATCCCCTCTCTTCTGTTCCCCATCCCAACCTAAACTTTTAAACATGAAGTAGTTAGTCTTATGAGATGCTTTTCTCATCTGCCACTGTGGATAATGATACCCGATTGGGCTGCATGCTAGTGTTTGCTTGTTTATTTGTTTGTTTTTAGCATTTATTCTTCTACGCATTACACCCCAAGCTCAGTTTCCCCCCCTCCATTCCTCCCAGTCCCTCCCCACACCTTCCTCTCTGTCAAATCAACTCCTTCTCTGTTTCAGGATATCCACCACACAAGGCTTAACAAGTTACAATGACTGGGCACAAACCATCATACCAGAGTTGAATGTGGCAACCCAGTAGGAGGAAAAGGGTCCCAAGCACAGGCAAAAGAACCAGAGGCATCCCCTCCCACTGTTGGGTCCCACAAGAACACCAAGCTACACAAACATAAGGTATATGCAGAGGACCTAGCTCAGACCCATATAGGGTCCGTGTCTATCACTTCCATCTCTGTGAGCCCCTACAAGACCTGATTAGTTGGTTCTGTGGGCCGGGTTCTCATGGTGTCCTCGGTCCCTCTGGCTCCTACAATCCTTCCTCCCCTTCTTCTGTGGGGTCCCCTGGCTCCACCTAGTGTTTGACTGTGGCTCCCATCCCAATGGTTGCTGGATGACAAGTGGGCTAGGCCATTGAGGGTAATGATATCTGATTGGACTGCATGCTATGATTAATTGTAAAACGCTTGCAGATGCTAGTGATTGCATAGAGCCTGGCACATAGTAGACGTTTAGCAAATGATTTACTCTGTGGTTTTGCTTCAAAATACACACACAGATACACACACTCGGGGGTGGGGGAGAGGGAGAAGGAAAGAGAGAGAGANAGAGAGAGAGAGAGAGAGAGAGAGAGAGAGAGAGAGAGAGAGAGGCTCTGCCTCAGAGACTATCCTGAGTTAAAGGACTTTAAAAACACATGGAAATTTTCTTCTGACTAAAAGGGACATCTAAGAAAATTAGGAAGAGAGTAACTTCTCACTATATGACTCAGGACTGTGTGTCTCTTAAGGTTAGATACCAGTGAAACATTCATGTCATTGGAAGTCTGTGTCCACATTCTAGAAACAGTACCAGAGATGGCCCTCCTTGGAAGGATAACCAATGTCCTGGAAAAGACAGCAAAGCTTGGCGAAGAGCAAAGACAGGTCCAAGTCAGACTCCTCCCACACGGCTTAAGCTGGTCATGTACACCGAGCAACATCTGCAGGCAGAAGCTTGTGGAAGCCTCCAGTGCAGTGGTTTTCAACCTGTGGGTTGTGACCCCTTTGGAGTCACATATCAGATATTTACATTACAATTCATAACAGTAGCAAAACTAAAGTTATGAAGTAGCAACAAAATAACTTTTTTTTTCTTTTTTTTTTTTTGGTTTTTCGAAACAGGGTTTCTCTGTGGCTTTGGCAACAAAATAACTTTATGGTTGGGGGTCAGCACAACGTGAGGAACTGTATTAAAGGATCGCAGTGTCAGGAAGGGTGAGAGCCGCTGCCCCAGTGGGAGAGCCTAGGAGCAGCCTCTGCCTCTGCCATGGCAACCAGAGAAGCTAAAACCAAACAAGACTTAACTGCTGCTGGCAGGACCTCACCACTCCCTAATTTGCTGTGCTAAATATTATCCCTGACATCCCCCACAAACTGAGCTTTTATCTTATCACAACTTGGTAAATATTATGATACGTTGTGGTTTTTGTGACCACAGAAGTAACTTTTTCATTTATGAAAAGGGTGGCCAGAAAAAATCAGTGGCAAGAGCTCGAGAGCAATTACATCTTTGTTATTCGGCAGTTTGGCCAGATGTCAAGGGAGGCTATAGCCAAGTGAGTACTTTGTTTTGTACTTTGGGTGTTTTGTCCCCCAAAGTAATCCAAAAATTAAAGTACCAGAAGAAAATAATATGTTTGTATAACATTCTGGGAAAGCTGAAGCTTGTTCTGGATAAATACCGTGGGAATTATTCCCTTATCAATAGGGAGAGGTGGTGAGTTTTTAACCTGGGTTAGCATCTCTTTTTGGTCAGGGATACGGCTACAATGTCAGAAAGGTCAGAAAAGCAGAGTCTCCCTTCTTCTCCCTCTCTTCCCCCCTCCTCTGTAGTACATGTAGGTATGTATAATGATATAACAAAAGCTGATAAAAATTTATAGCAAAATATTTTACTATAAATATTTATAACATATATATTTAATAATAAATATTTATAACAAAAATATTTTATCTTGTCATCAACAAGATAAAGTACTCCAAAATTTAATTATAAAACAACAGACAAACAAACAAACATCACAGTATGGGATCTCTCTCCCTCGGTCCCTGAAGTAGCTTTCTGTTCTATATTTAAATAAGCTCTCTGAGATAGAGGAAAAGCTTTTACATGTCCGCGCCTGTTTTAATGTAGCCTGAGCATAGTGATTTATTTTACCATTTATTATAAAATAAAACTTGAGGACAAATATTAAAGATAAAATCCTGACACAAGAGTAAGTCGCTGTGACACACACCCACCGCCACCGTTCATCTCCCCTCTCGAAAGGGCCCGCACCACCCCTTGGGTCCTCCTCTTTCTCCTTTAAGGCCTTTCTTTCCCTTCCCCATCAGGAAACTCCATGATCCATTAGAGACAGCTGAATGTGGACCCCGCCTCTCCAACCAAGTGCTCTGCTCCATTCGACATCGGACCACAATACAGACAACATTCCCAAAACACCTGAGCCCAGTAGGGAAGACATTACCGGACAGTCATTTCTTGAACCCATGGGAATCCACTACTTTGGCCAGTGTCTTCTTTACACCTAACCTCTATGGCTTAAACAAGCAGGCCCAGTATTTTAACTAAAGTCAAGGCAGTTTTCCTCACACAGGATGTGGTCATTTGTCCACAGCTTGTCAAATGCATTTGCTGTGTTGAATGCAAAAGACCTTGTTTGTATCCTTAGAAGCCTGACCACTCCTTTAAGACAAGGGCAGTCAGTGAAGGCTCAAGGATGGATACAAAAATGGCCACTTCTTTGTTTCTGTCAATGGGAGGCTGGAAAGGAGCCAGGTCTCAGAGACTGGATTTCTCCTACCTCTGTATAGGGTAGATGCATATGCTGTAATGTTCAAAAGTGTTTGCCAAGTGCTGTGGGTGACAGTAGAGATGGCCAACCCAGCTTTTGGTTTCATGGTGTTTACCTGGAGCTAACTGATCCAAGGAAGCATAGACTTGAAAAGCTGCTACTTGAAGACCCCTAGTACAATGGTTCTCAGCCTTCCTAATGAATGCTGTGACCTTAATACAGTTCCTTGTATTGTGGTGACCTCCAACTATGAAATTATTTTCATTGGTACTTTATAGCTGAAATTTTACTGTTATGAACTATAATATAAATATCTGTTTTTTCTGGTGGCCTTAGGCAACCCTCAGGAAATGTTGTTCAACCCTCAAAGGGTTAAGAGACACTGCTCTAGTGGTTTCTGGAAAGCCCTGAACATTTAACTATGCTGCCATTTATTATGTACTGTTTTGGGTTGAGTGTAAACTGCCCCCAACATGCTAATGTGTTTAAACACTTGATCTCTAACTGGTGGTGCTCTTTGTGGGGTAGGGACTGTGAAACCTTGAAATGTAGGACCTAGTTAGTGGACAGGAGGTGAGCCTTTAGTTTGTAGCCTGCTCTGCATCCCGTCTTACCAGTTTCCTAGTGGATTGGGACAATGGTCTGTATTCTGTCAGTTATATTTTAAATAAATGCTGATTGGCCAGTAGCCAGGCAGGAAGTATAGGTGGGACAACCAGACAGGAAGTAGAGGTGGAGCATTGAGAATAGGAGAATTCTGGGAAGAGAATACAGTCATGATCCAGCCACAGAAGTAAGATGTGACTACCTCACTGAATAAGGTACCAAGCCATAGACAAGAATAATTGGCTAATATATGTTATAAGAGTTAATAAGAAGCCTGAGCTAATGGGCCAATCAGTTTATAACTAATGTAGACCTCTGTGTGATTTCTTTGAGAATTAACGATTGCGGGAACTGGGCAGGACAGAAAACCTTGGACAACATCCTAGTTAGTCATAACTGAGCTGAAACACCTTGTCGTCACAGGATGATGAACCACAATGCCCTTCCAGCCGCCATGATGGACTGTGTTCCCAGGAACCATGAGCCACAATAAACCTTTCATCCCTCCATCAGGGATTCTGTCACAGTGATAAGGTATCCTAAAACCTTCCATCTTCATAAAGACATTGAAGACAGAAATTATTTCCATTCCACAAGTGAAGAAGCTGAGGCCCAGTGTTCAAGTAAGTTGCCTAATGTACAGCCTCACAAGTCCCAAACTCTGCCTGTTCTCTTTGCTAGTATTTAGACTGCTTCACGCATGACACAGCCTCATTCATCCAATGACTGTAGGAAGCTAGTGGCTCTCTGTAAATATTTAGCATGCCCAGGGATTTATCTACCTGTAGTATCTGGCCCAGCAATATTTTCCCCCTTGCGTTGCGTTGTAAATGCCACAGAACAAAAAGAGGCATGTATCTTAATTACATGCCTCTTTTTGTTCTGTGGCATTTAGATATTACAAGACTTTGATAGCTTTTAAGCAAGGCAGCAAAAATCTTCCACAAATGAGTTCCCTTCAGGAGGAAACAAAAATCTATTGGCAAGGATTAAACTATGACTTGCCAAAGACAGGCAAACTATTTTTTTTCTAAATTCATGTTTCCATGTGTCAACCAATATGTGAGCATAAAATCTTTTGTAATATTCATTTTGGCAGCAATATTATTATGATATAATACTCTCATGGCATTAAGAAATAATGTTCAAACCAGGAGAGAAGATGTTTAAAAACACAGAATGTTGATTCATGTAAAATTCTTTTCTGGATTAAATTCTGTTAGTAATTTAAAATCAAGGCTGAGATTATAACTTATTTGGTAAAGTGCTTTGATTCCCAGGGCCCAGATGAAAATGGTAGACATGATGGCACTCATTTGTAATCCCACGTGGAGACAGATATCCTCGGGGCTTGTTGGCTGGCCTGCTTGGTCTACCTGGTGAGTTCCAGGCCTGCAAGAGATTCTGTGTCAGAAGAAAGTTGATGGTGTCTGAGAAACATCTGAAGCTGTCCTCTGGCCTCCACACTCACATGTGCTCATATGTACCACCACACACATGAACACACGCCAAAGTTTAAAGATTTATTTTGACTTGTGTGTGTGTGTGTGTGTGTGTGTGTGAGAGAGAGAGAGAGAGAGAGAGAGAGAGAGAGAGAGAGAGAGAGAGAGAGAGAGAGAGTATGCCACATATGTGTGGTGCCTGGGGAGGCCAGAGGCGGACATCAGATCTCCTGGAGCTGGAGTTACAGGTGGTTGTGACCCACTCAATGTGGGTGCTGGGAACTGACCTAGAGGCTTTGGAAGAGCAGCAATTGCTCTTAACTTCTGAGCTGTCACTCCAGCATCTCCTCCTCAAAGAATTGTGGCAAGTACTTTGGCATTCATTGGAAACCTGTGGCTTCTCTCCCCATTTGTCATACATGACCTTGTGGTTGGGGCACTGACTTAAGATCTTAGGGTGGTCTCTGAGAAGTCAAGGTCAATGACCAGTGAATCCTTTCTTCTGGCTCTAGGAACTAGCAATTCAGTTCTAACCAAGTCAGAACACAGCCTTCCCCTGACCATGGCAACTGGTTCTGGAATACGCCTGCAGTCTCACTGGGTCAATGAGATTTGCAGGGGGTGGGGGAGGGTTCCAAGAGTCTTCTTGGGAATCTTTTCTTGCTCCTACGGGAGAAGCAGAGGATGAAGCCCCTCTGTCTCTGGACATATGCTCCTTGGGATACAAGCCCTGGGATAATTACAGTGACATCAGTCTTCACCCCTAGAGACACTGGTATTCAGATATTAGCATCTCCATAAAGAGTGTGGGATATTACTGAAGGCCACCTGGAGCTTACTTAGCTATTGTGTGCTTTTTATGGATGCCAGCACACTTTCTTATCATTTAAGTCATAGATGCTATAACTAGTGTGCTCCTGATCAGCATTGACCAAATCAATTCCCTTAGCATAATTCTAACTTTGCAAAAATAATATTACAAAGATATACACCTGAGGTCATCATAGCCATCTTACTCCATGAATAGGAAACTAAGATACAAGTCAGCAAGGGTCAGGATTTCTCTCCCTCATTCCCTAAGTAGCCTTCTGGTGTGTATTTAAATAAATCCTCTGAGATATAAGGAACTTATATCTCATGGTCAAGCCCATCTTAAAGTACCTTCTAGGCTGACCCAGTAGAGAAGGATGTACTGGGTAAGCCTGGAAATGACTCTTCTTTATACCTAAATGTGGACTTTAATGAATAAGCTAATAAAATAGTTTTCAAATGAAACACAAATGGCCAACAACTATTTTTAAAAGTGTTAAATTTCCTTAGTCATCAGGGAAATGCAAAGTAAAACTACTTTGAGATACCTCAGTCAGAATGGCTGTCATCAAGAACTCCGACAACAAATGCTGGAGAGGATGTGGGGATAGAGGACCTTCTTGCTCATGGGTAACATTAATACCGTCATGGGACTCAGTGTGGAGGTTTCTCAGAACATATAAAGTGGAACTACCATACAACCCAGCTATTCCACTCCTGGGCATGTACTCCCAGAACTCCACATCCTGGCACGGAGATGTTTGCATAGTCATGTTCATTGCTGCCTTAGTCCCTGGAGCAAGGAATTGGAACCCACCTCGATGACCATCAACAGATGACAGACAAAGGAAATGTAGAGCATGTACACCAGGGAACTTCAGTCAAGGAAGTGCACACATACGCGCTCTCACAGTGGCTTCAGTAGTCACTTCACGTGACAGTTCTGAGTGGCATACTTCCTGCTTCCAAAATGTTGGAAGTGCTTGGGCAAGACGAGAATCTCAGAGACACAGAGTTGCTGTCCTTGAAGCACACAGATCTGTCACAAACAGTTGGGTGTAAAGATGGAACAGCTAAACCTCCCAGCTCTCATGGAAGAGGCAGTTGAATCCAGAAAACACGGGTGGATCCAGCAGGAAAAACCTCCCTAGGTCACATGCCCAGGCCTGGCCACTAAACAATAGAGGCAGGAGGGTTTTCTGGGCAGAAAGAACAATGCGATGAGCAACACACAGGCTGGAAAAGCAAACGCCTGTCTCCGGGGTGTAATAGATCTCCACAGACATTCCATTCTAAAGAAAGCTTAATTAAATTTAATGGTCAGCCCTCTCTTGGTGCTAGGAGGCATTTTAATGTGGTATTTCTGCTCTAAGTGGACAAAAATCAGTCTTTTCTGCCTCATTGTTTGCAATGAAACAAACTTCCCGATTAGAACCATAACTCTCACGATGGTCCAGTGTCCTCGTTCTGCCAAAAGCCCCTAAAGGCACCTGAGAGGGACACCACACAGATCCTGGGCTGGGCAAGTCAGAGCGGAGCTCCTTAGGGGCTAGACATTGGCGTCCTGACCATCTTGAGGCTTCCAGGTGTCCAGCTTAGGGTCTGGTGTGGTTGTTATCTGATATAGTAACAAAAGAAAGGAAAATCGGGAGGGAAGTAAACAGGGAAGGAAAGAATGAAGAGAAGAAAAATTCGTTGGCTAAGAAGAGCTGCCGGTAGAGAATGTCACATCTCAGGTAGAGAGCAGCTGAGATAGGGTGTCGATCTAGAGGAGGACCAGAGAACTGCCCGCCAAACTCCGGTATTGATCAGGCCTCCATCTTGGCTCCTTTTCAGGTCCTCTGTTACCCCTGGGACTCAGGAGATGGTTACACTCCCACATGGGTCTGCTTGACTAAAGTTAATTCCGTTCTCTTGCTACAGACTGGTTCAAGAGTGAACACGTGAACCGATGGAGTCTGCAGAATGCCAAGCTGGCTTGCTAGTGGGTCCTGGGAAAATCCCCAGAAGTGACTGACTCTCTTGTTTTAAAGCCCGGAAGTACTACTTTCCATGACTAGTCTGTGATGGATGTGTTGGCCAAACCTCACCTTGTCTATATTGGTGCTCATGAGGAGGAAGGCTCAAAGCTTGCTTCCGGTTGTGTGAACTGTGTGATAAAAGCAGGGTTAATAAGGGTTCTCATTGCTGGGCTATGGTAGCGCATGCCTTTCATGCTGCTTGAGAGACTAGAGGTAGGCCCATCTCTGAGTTCGAGGCCAGTCTGATCTACAGAGCAATTTCCAGAACAGCTAGGGCTACACAGAGAAACCCTGTCTCGAAAAACAAATAATTCACAGAACTGCTGGGTTGATGAAATGCAAAGTAACCCTGAGGGTAGGAAACACACAAAGCCTGCCAGGAAAGGTGGTACTGTCATCTCCATTGGACCAGATCTGCATTCCCTCCTGTGGCCCTGTCAACACACAGTGGTGCTGATAGCTGATCAGCACACACCATGCAGTAATGACCTCACTCAAACTTTATTCCACTTAATCCTTGGTGTCTGAATCAAAATAGAGGCAGGGTGGCTTACAGGAAAAGGCACAACACAATGGAGAAATGAAGGTGCATGAGGAAGGTAGGAACTTAGGATACTAGAGAAACAATGAAAAGCTATGACTGAACCCCACACTGGGCTCTGTGTTGCCTTACAGTCAAAGCAAAGACAGAGACTTTCATTTGTTTACATCTGGCATTTGGAGACAGATTTTTGTTCCTTAGCTTATGCTGTCCCAGAACTTACTGTGTAGACCAGGGTAGCCTCACACTTGTTAAGTCTTCCCACCACAGCCACCAAAGTCCTGGATTACAGGCATGAGGCACTGTGTTCGGTCAGGAACTGATTTTTCAAGCCAGCGCTGTGAGGGCCACAGAGCCGCAAGCCTGCTCCACCTTGACTGGAGGTTAGGGAGTTTGAGCTTAATTTTCCTAAGTTGTTGACAACAGGTGTGGCTACAAACAAGATTCTGACCGAGAGTGTGATTAATTAGTACTTTGGGTGTAGAGGTGAATCTGCTTCACCTGGACTAAAGGTCGGAGAATTCAGATCTATTCCTTATATCACGTTAATGACGTCTGTTGCCTCCCCCTCCCCGTTAGAAGTACTTAAGCACGTGGAAAATAAACACGGTGGAGTCAGTATTTACTGAACGTCCCTCCCGATGCTGTTTTGTGTTTTTGTCTCTTTTTTATATATCTTTGTTTCTTTTGCTTAAAAATTCTATTCCTCACACTCCCACTCTAGAATATGAGTTTTGTTGAAGCTGATCTTCAACACAACATCATGCAAAACATTATGCCAGATGATGTAAGAGTTACAAAAATGCATAAGACATAACTCCCACCCTTGAAGAGTTTCCAAGATAAATAAGGGGTAAAACACCCCTATTTGAAATGATTGTAGCATAGTTATTTTGGGTCCAATACAGGTAGTATATTATCTAGGAAAAAAATCTACATCGGCAGAAAGACCAGTCCCCGCTTTGCTAAGTTCCAGTGGAAAAAGAGATATTTGACAGGGGCTTGAGTTGGGTTTGAATTTGACAATTGAGGGCATGTGATAGTCATTGCAAGAACACAGCATAGTTAAGAAAGGGTGAATGACCTTCTTGGTGTGAGGGTAGCTGTCAAACAGTGGGATTTAGAGAGAGCAGGGCATGAGGTTATCGAGTGGCATTGAGGTCAGTTGGATGACATGTTCTGGACTTTAAACGCCATTCTTCAGGAAATGAATAAAAGCTACCAGAAGTTTCTTTAATAGGAAAGTTGTGTGAACACTTTTTTTTTTTATTCAGTGAAAGTTCATTTGGGTGGTGCCTCCCCCTGGATAAGAATTCAAAGTGTGGTTGGTGATCAACTAGTACATTTCCATCAGAAACTTACCCTTCGCCTGTGCCATCCTGCATTCACTCGACAATTTTTCATCACATTGATTCTAAGTCAGTTATTCCCAAAGAAAAGACAGAGATTCATCATCTTCCCCTTTATGATTTCCTCCTCTGTCATCAAACACATCAGTAGGCATGAGTTTTATCATAATTCAATTCACGCCTTCCACCCACCTTAATTACATGCATTTCTACCTGATAATAATTCACAAGAGTATTCTACAAGACCGGGAAGTTAAACTTCTCTTTGACTTGGCAAATATTTGGGGAGAATTCCTACCAAGATACGCAGGGTAGGAAGATGCCTTGTGTTGTTTTTCTGTGGGTATGAGGAAGGCTTTGAATCAGTGAAGGCTCAGGACTCATCCTTTGGGTGGAATTATGGAATTCAGGTCTGAAGATTCTGCTGGAACCAGCCTTTGGCATAGAGTGAAAGCAAGCGCTCTGGAAATGGTTTCCTGCCATCAACCACTACCAAGAACTTTGCTTCCCCTCACCCAAGGTGTTAGCCTTGATACCAGTCACTACCAGCAAGGACCACATGAGTTGGAATCAGTTGGTTGTTCAGGAGCAGGATTTTAGGGTACACCTTGTTTGTCTCTGAATTGCCCACTACTCTTCCACCCAGTTTGATACTTGATATAATCTAATGCTAGAGAAAGCACTCTGAAAAACCATCTCTCATTCCTCCAGGCCGAGTCAGATGCCCACCCTTCTCTGTGTGATCATACAATAGTTTGTGTATTTCTCCATGATAGTGTGACCAACATCTAGGTATCTAACATCTAGATGTTTAAAAAAATCAGGAGTTTTATACCTATTATATTTTTAAAGATGGTCTTTGCTTTATTTATATTTTATGTATAAGGGCTCTGCATGTACACCTGCAGTCCAGAAGAGGGCATCAGATCCCACGATGGATGGTTGTGAGGCACCATGTGGTTGCTGGAAATTGAACTCAGCACCTCTGGAAGAGCAGCCAGTGTTCTTAAACCATGGAGCCATCTCTCTAGCCCCTATATCTATTATTTTATCCTGTCTTCATACTGACTCTAAGAGATGCCCTTTTTATTATCCTCATTTTAGTGACGAAGAGGGTGAAATCAAGCATGGTTAAGAGACTTTTCTGACATCACATAGCCGAGGAGTACTGGAAAAGGCTTGTTTTCACACTTGGAGCCTTATCCTTAAGTTCTTTGATAAAATTTTATATGCCTTCTGCATTTATGTCCATTTTCCTTCTTCTCTGACACCACATCTAGTTCCTGAGGATTCTCGGTTGCGCATCAACTCCATCCATGTCAGCACCTCTGTCTCTCCATCACAGCATGTGGGAAATAGCTGGTGTTTCAACACCAAAGGCAGCTGCACGGGTGAGGACTTGAGATCTGTGACAGTTTCCTCCTGGAATTCACCAGTTTGTAGAAAACCTGCACTTGAATGCTACTTGGAAACTTATCAGACATCCTAGAGGAAGGAGGCCCTACTCTGCCCCTCCCCTAGCTGAGGAGTTCAGTCACAAGCACTTTTTCTCTAGGTCAGATGACCCACGTGAGAAAGAACTTTCAAAAGAATACTGGAAAAGAGAAAGAAACTCAAATACAGTTTCTTACTCTTTACCCCACATAAATACATATCCAGCAAGCCTTGACACACATGCATGCTATTTCATTTTTTTTTTAAATAAGAGAAATCCATTTCTGAAGGCACATGCCCAAGCCTTTATCCAAGTGAGGACAACTATCCACTGCCTAGCCCTGCTCTGTGCCCAGGGGCAAAGAAGCCCAGACCCTGGATCTGGGCTAGAGCAGGACCCTCGCCCACATGGATGAGTTCCAACAGAATTCTTTCTAGTGCTTCCTGTTTGGGTGGTTCTTTCTGATCTGCACTTTAATCTGGCAACAGGGGCAGCCATAATTCTAAGTCTCTTAATTTTTCCAGATTTAAGCTATGGGAAACAGGAAAACTGAAGAGTATATTTTCTTCTAAAGATTCTCAGATAACTGGAACAATCTATGCAGGGATGTTTTTGTCCCCCAGATCTTACAGTACTTCCATGTAGAGGAGCCTCATCACAGAGCTTTGCAGCTTCTACTTGGTGGCATGAAATAGAAAGACATGGTTGGTTTGAGGTTGAGAAGAGGGCTCCTCTCAGGAAGAGCACTTCCTTTGGTCCTGAAGATGATATGCTGCAGAGCATTCTGGGTAGTATGAGAAAGGGTAGGACATATAGCATGGTAAGGCAACAAACAGGAAGTTTAGAGTGGGCAGACAGATGTACACAGGCGAGAAAGGAGGTTATAATCAACAGAACAATACAAATAGCTCTCTTTTAAAAAGAACAGCACTGTTGCCACTCTTGGGCATATACCCAAAGGATGCTCAATCACACCACAAAGACGCTTGCTCCATGACGTCATAGCAGTATTATTCGTAGTAGCCAGAATCTGGAAACAACCTAAATGTCCCTCAACTGAAAAATGGGTAAAGAAAATGTGGTACATCTACACAATGGAGCATTACTCAGCAAAAACAAAACAAAACAAAACAAAAAAACAAAAAACAAAGCCATCATGAAATTTGCAGCAAATGTATGGAACTAGAAAACATCCTGAGTGAGTTAACCCAGACCCAGAAAGACAAGCCCAAGCCTTCATCCATAACTGATGGAAGCAGATACAGAAACCCAGAGCCAAACACTGGGCTGAGCTCCAGGAATACAGTTGAAGAGAGAGAGGAGGGATTACATGAGTAAGGGGGTGGGGTGGGGATTAAGATCATGACAGGGAAACCCACAGAGATAGCTGACCTGAGCTTGTAGGAGCTCACAGACTCTGGATGGACAGATAGGGAGCTGGCACGGGACAGACCTAGGCCCTCTGCATCAGGGTGACAGTTGTGTAGCTTGGTCCGTTGTGGGGCCCCTAGCAGTGGGACCAGGACCTGTCCCTGACACATGACTGGCTTTTCAGAACCTATTCCCTATGGTAGGATGCCTTGTTAAGCCTTGATGCAAGGTGGAGGAGCTTGGTCCTGCCTCAACTTGATACTCCATGCTTTGTTGACTCCCATGGGAGGCCTTACCCCTTCTGAATGGAGATGGAGGAGGGGAAGTGGAAGTGGGGAAGGTAGAAAGGAGGCAGGAGGGGATGGGAGGAGAGTGGGGAGGGGAAACTGTGGTTGATATGTAAAATAAATAAATTTAGAAAAAAAGAACAGTGCTATTGAAGAACTGTTGTGTGGTTTTAGTTTTTGTTGAACTAAACTAGTTTAGTTTTTGAGGTTTTCTCTTCATTATTTCTCCTTCTTCACTATCTCAAATAATTCAGATTCAGGAGGACACTTGCTACCAGAGACTTTGGTCAGGAAGTCTCTGGGGGAGAAAGAAAATGGTATAACGCCCAGTGGGGTGACCCAGGGCAGTGGCTATGGAATACAGATCAGAATCTTGCTGCAGAATCCCAGTCAGAGACGGCTGCGAAAACCTGAGTTACTCCAAGGCTCACCCCAAGAGACTGAGAAGAACACATTTCTTCCCATGTGTGGCTGAAGGCTTTCAACAGAGATGCCCCAAGCACCTGGGGGATGTGAGACTATCCATGCAGCTGAGATTTGAACTTAAGATCACGAGATGTTCTTCAGATTGCTCTGCTGCTTATTTTCCCCTTGCAATATACAATAGATCATATTTCTAGGATTATAACAATTTTGATTTCTAGGATTCTGAAAAGTGCAGGGAAGGATAAATGTAGAATTTGTCTACATCTCCTCCCGCTCAAAAGGAGATCCAGTGCGTTTTAAAGATGTGTATGTGTTTTCGTGGAGCCAGGGTCTCCCTGGGTATCTTGGGCTGATCTTGGACTCACAACCCTCCCTAGTGCTGCTGGGATTGCAGATATACTGCCTCACACCTGGTGCTAAAAGAAGTTCTGGATTTGGGAGAACCCCAGATTTTAGAATTGGAGCTGGATATCAGTGTGACACAGGAAGCAGTTGATTAGCTTACATCTAACCTCTCTGGTTGCACCTTTTCATGTGTGTGCAATGGCAGAGAGGGCAGAAATCTTGAGTTTGAGCTGAGGTGCCAGAACTCCTGTCCTAGAGGCGGATAGCCATTTGCCGGTATTCCGGTTAGAGAAGGTTTTCTGTCCTCAGGCCCCTGTGCTGCACTGGAGGTCCTGGATGTGATTGTAGGTTTTTGCTTGTTTGCTTGTGTGTGTGTGTGTTTGTGTGTGTGTATACACATATTTGTGTGCTTGTGTACATGTATGTGCCAGTGCCTATGGAAGGCAAAACTGGACTCTGGCTATCTTACTCCATCACTCTCCATCTTATTTTTGAGACAGTGTCTCTCTCTAAACCTGGAGCTCACCCTCATGGCTCCTGTCTGACCAGTACATCCCAGGTATGCCCCGTCCCTCTCCTCAGCACTGAGACACAGGTTTTTCTACTGAACCATCTCCCTAGCCCCTGGATAAGAGTTTTGATGCTTCCATTTCTTACACAGAGCCTCTTCTGCCCTGGAGTTTGGGTGGTGACATGTTTCAATGAACAAGCAGGACATGGGGCTTTAAAGACAAAAACCAAACCCTTGAAAATAAGCGGTCCCTGAGAGGTCTGAGGTTTGAGAAACTCGTGATTTTCAGGAGTTTTCCCCCCTTTCTCTCCCCTCCAGCCTGTTCTCCGCCTCACGGTCCCCACCAGTCATTCGTGCTGGGTGTTTGAAGCTGTTTGGTGACAACCCCAGGCTGAGAGAGACAGGAGACAAGACACAATAAGCATTTCAGAACGCATCTCACAATGTGATCATCAACATGTAATATGAGCCCGGCTTAGTTAAATAAAATGTGAAAGCCATATTAACGACCCTTTCGGCTGTCCAACACAGCATTTTATTTTCCTCTCCAAGAAGGCAGAGCAGAGGGCCAGCAAATAAATTATAGATGAAACCTCCATCATATGTTTATAAATACACTAACATTAGCATTTTACTTCCTCATAAATCTGCAGCAAACATTCAGGCACAAGATAGAAAGCCCTGTAAAACAATGATATATTCTCTGCTCGCAGGCACTGACTAGTGGCCCATTCACTCCTGGCTCCGTTCTTTGAACACGCTCCCTCCGCTCATGCCCCCTCATTTAAAATCCATTTTAATTTAAAGATGCACAAGGCAGTGCTCGTGGTACATTTACTCAGCCTAGTTATACATCATGGAGCAAGGAAAAGAAAATTGTTTCATCTAGAGATACGGTTCAATGTGGTCACCACTGAACAGTGGAGTAATTACCATATCAGGCCCACTCAAAATGCACTCAGGGTGTTCTGTGACCTATCATCTGCTAATCTGCATAGTGAAGTATAGCTTCATAACTATAAATTGCTGACTTAATTAAAACCAGGACCTTTCTGTCATTTAATTACAGGGAGAAAGGTTATTGCTTAAATGCAATTTTCCAAATGTGATTTCTTAACAGTTATTAACTGCTTCACCATCATTTATTGTTTCAGATTTTTCAATTTGAAAATACTCCCTGTGACAGAAGTAATGACTTCATGAAAAACTCAATCTAGAGGGAGGCCAGCCAGCTCATTTGTTTCTCCTAAGTGAGCCGACGGGTAGCTGGAAAATGTCACCGGAGGATCCTGGGATGACTCTCACTCTCGGAGAGTAATTAAAACCCAGGAGGTTATGGCAGAGATGGGGTGAGGTTTGCAGACATTTTAAAGGTGACACCTCCCTCCCACCCTAGCTGACAGGTGTGTTTGCCTTTTAAAATACGAGGAGGGTGGCGTGTGGCAGGGAAGTTAACCCTGGACTCTGCTCAGGTCAGTGTGTGGTGGTGTGAGCAGAGACAGGCACAAAGAGCACACCTCAGGCCCACCCCAGCTAGACACCCCTTGAGTGTCTGTGGCTCTTGGTAATCTATTTCTGCAGCTAGAATTTTGTCTCCCGAGAATGTAGATGCACTGCCAGTTTGGACCTGGTAGAGAGCCATGAAAAGAAGAGTTACATGTTCTTATTCCCATGCTCTGTTTCAATTCTTGAGAGGCTGTGTCTTCTCTTTTTCTCCATTTTATTGTATGTGGCCTGTAAGTTACACGTGTAAATCTCAGTGACACTGTCCAGTCAGACATTCTGGACAACTTAGAACCTGCCTTCTGTGTCACATCTACATGGACAGGAGATTTGTGTACTTTCTCAATTCTGTGGCTGCCAACGGAGATCTGTGACTTCGTGGACAGTCTTCCACTTCCTGCTACAGTTCCAGCTCCAGCCAGATCCTGTGGTGGAACGCCTGCTCCTCCCCTGGCCCCAGCAGCTCTCTGCTAAAACGAACCAACACACTTCAGAAGCTGCCGTAAGTTTTCATTCCGCCTTGGAGAGGGTTAAAGCTGAAGTTGTCCAGACGGAGAAGCGAACACTCTCCAAACTTCAGTATTTTGTAGCCGTTGCTCTTGGCTTTATTCATTGTGGCAGATACATAAAAATGAGTAATGAGGACATCATAAAATCTTAATCAGATTATTAATAATCCCTATGCTCTCCATCGGCAACATGCTTTGCAGTTCTCAGTGTCTGCATCCACTTTACTGATTTCAATTTCAATTAAGCAAATATTTTAGTAACGCAAATACCAGGAATACCAGGAAGCCAGAACTCCTTGACCACTGTCAATCAGGGCAATCATCTGCTTCTTAACCCCCTTGTAGAAGGCAGAAAGGAAGAAAGAGGCCATCTTTACAGGGCCACTTTTCCTCTTTTTTTTTTTTTTCCTTTCTAACTGAGTTTGTTGTTTGGCTCTCTTATGCTCATATATCGTGTGTTCTGATTGCTGCTCTCTCTCTCTTACAGATGTCTCATCCCTCCCAGTCCCTCCTAGTCCCTTTCTGAGGTTCATGAATTTTGAGGTGATTTTGTGACCCCTTTAGTTTACTCACCCACTTGTGTGAGCAGCAGAATGGAGTATCCACTGGAGTCTAGTGGGTACACTGATGGGCACACAAGTAAAGACGGTGGTTTCCCACTGCCTGAAGCAATCAGTAACATAGTTCAACAGTGAGGGGTAGCACCCCGCCCATCACCCATCATGCCTCCATTGGTGCTTGAGTGTTGACAGCCCCATTCTTACGCAGACACTGTGTGGCATCTGCTATGAGGTCCTGACAGCAATGGCTGTGTCCTGCCCAGACAGCATTTTGTAACCTTTCTCTGTTTATTATTTTGGTAGGAAACACATTCAAATTTGATCAAAGAGAGTAAGAGTGAGCTCAACGTAAATACTCAGAGCCTTCAATGAACACATCAACAACCAAACTCTAGCCCTGCTTCAAGTGAACCAAGCCATCTCCCCAACCATCTCTTTTCAAGCTCCAAGAGGCAGCCATCTTGGATCTTGGTTCCACCATTCACTACCAGCCTCTGTTTCTTGGTCGCCTTCCTAGAAAAGTCAATCTTCTTATCTAAGGCTGTCCCTGTTTAGGAAAAAAACAAATTATGGGTCACTGAATAGGTGTGTCTTAGGGCAGGACAAGCAATAGGAGGCAGAGCTAGGACAGTAGATCAAGAATTACATTCTTTGGGGGCCAGGGAAACAGTTTGGCCAGTGAAGTCCTTGTCACACCAGTGTGAGGAGCTGAGTTTGATTCCTGGAACTCAAGTGAAAAAACAGGCACGGCAGTACTGTAGTTTCATCCCAGGGGAGGTGGCAACAGGAGGCTGGCTGGAGCTGGCTGGACACTGTCTTAGCCTAATCAGTCAGCTCCAGAGCCCAGCGGGAGATGCTGTCTCTATAACAGGGTGAACAGTCTTCCTGAGGAACAACACCCAAGGGAGCCTCTGGCTCCCACACATATGTGTATGCATGCACCCAGAAGAACACATACCCACATGTACATATGTGCATGTGTTTACACACATACACAGGGGGAGGGAGGGAGGGAGAGAGAGAGAAGATATTTATGCTTTTTATCTAAGAAGCAAGCAAACTAATTCTTGCCAACCTAGGCAATCTACCAAGGGTTACTATGCATTTTTGAGCTAAACCACATCTGTCCTCTCTCCTAGTCAGGGCCTCTGCTGGGGGCTAGAAATGCTAAATTATCTTAAGCAACAAACAATTTTAAAATCTCTTCAATCTTTACTAGGTTTTATTCTAATCATTAACAATAACACCACCCTCCCCTTATGACTGACAAGAGCAGAAATCCCCCAATTCAAAGGAGAAATTCCATTGACTTTCAATGAGAACATAAATGACTTCTTTTTTGATAATTAATACAAATAAATTTTCCATTTGTACTCTGTCATCTAATTATTTGACTATTGGATATTAATACCACCCAATCAGAAAGATGGAAAAAGACACTAACAATCACTAATACACTCACAAGATTTTAATTTGGAAGTGGAAAATTACCTTGTATTTTCAAGCTTTATTTTAGTTTTATATGCATGGGTGTGTGCCTGCATATATGTCTGTACATTGTGTGTGTGTGTGTGTGTGTGGTGCCCACAGAGGTCAGAAGAGGGTGCCAGATCCACTGGGACTGTAGTTAAAAACAGTTGTGAAGCCCCCTGTGGATTCTGGGAATCAAACACCCCATCTGTCTTCTGGAAGAGCAGCCGGTGTTCTGTGTGTGTGTGTGTGTGTGGTGCCCACAGAGGTCAGAAGAGGGTGCCAGATCCACTGGGACTGTAGTTAAAAACAGTTGTGAAGCCCCCTGTGGATTCTGGGAATCAAACACCCCATCTGTCTTCTGGAAGAGCAGCCGGTGTTCTTAACCACTGACTCATCGTTCAAGAACCTCGAAACTCATTTTTAAATGAATCAGATGCATAATAGTGACAGAATTGACTTCATTCTTACTGAAATTGCTTCATATAGCGAGTTCTCTTTGATCTAACAGTCCACTCTAACATGAGCAATGCCCTAGAGGCTAGCTTGGAATCTGGGCAGAGGAAATTATTTGACTCCTCCACACTGTCCCCACCACCATTGGAAATTAGGCTTTAGAGAACACACACACACACACACACACAATGTTTTTCTATGAAATGAGGCCTCTGTTTGTATCCCTAGTTATCTGCAGACCAGGCTGGCCTTGAACCCACAGAGAACTACTTGCCTTTGCCTCCTGAGTGCTGGGATTAAAGCTGTGTGCCTCCATGTCTATCTCTATATTTTATTAAGTAACTGGTTGTTTTTTAAAAGAAAATTTTTGTCGAACCTGGAGTGTATGGCATATAAAAAGGCAAGGTAAAGACTATTGCTAGATGTGTGTGCTGGCTCTTATTTTTGGTGTGGGTGGGGGGTGTGCATCTATTTCCAGGTGTGCACACCCATGCACATTTATGCAGACACCGAGGAGGACACGGCATCCTGCTCTATTGCTCTCTGCCTTATTTCCTGGAGGCCAGTCTCTCACTTAACCCTGTTCTTGCTGTTTCATCTAGGAATTCAGGAAGCCCTAGGGATCCTCCCCCCGCCCCCCACCATCTACACCAAGCATGGAAAGTACTCCTCCTACCCCCACACCATCCACCCCCAGCACTGAGGTTACAGGGTAGTGCCTAGCTGCTTACATGGCTACCAGGAACTGAATTCAGGGCTTCACGCTTGCATAGCAAGCACTTTTACCGTGGAGCTCTCTCCTCAGCCCCAACATGAAGACGTTGCTGAGGCTGAACAACACTGGCTGCCTCTAGGTGGATTTCCTCTGCGCCTGTGTTAACTCCTTTCTGCTGCAGTGGTAAAACATGTGACCTAGGCACCCACGGGGAGCCACGTGTTCAAATGACAAAGCCAGGGAGACACAGTTTTCATCCAAACCAGCACACACTCAAATCTGTCAGCTCTTCTTGTCTTTGTAACAGCTTTACTCAGACATGACTCATTTAACTTGTCCAATCCAGCACGGCTGGGCATGTAGTTCAATGGGAGAGTTCCTGATCAACATGCACGAAGGTTTGATCTCTAGGAGCCCAAAGAACAAACAAAGACAGAAAACAATTGATAGTTTTTAGCACTTTTGCGAAGTTACACAACCATCATCACCACAATCAATTTTAAAACTTTTTTTTTTTTTTTTGGTCTTTCCAGACAGGGTTTCTCTATAGTTTTAGAGCCTGTCCTGGATCTAGCTCTTGTAGACCAGGCTGGCCTCCAACTCACAGAGATCCTCCTGCCTCTGCCTCTTGAGTGCTGGGCTACACAGTAAAACCTTGTCTCAAAAACAAAATGAAACAATAACAACAAAAAACAAAACCAAAAACAGTAACAACAAAAAGAGCTTCATTCACTTCCTTTTCTCACTACGTGCATTTCCACTGCACAGAATGCAGCATGCGATCTATCCCTCCACCAGCTGTTAGACATTCACGTTGCTTCTACTTTCAGATTCTGGCGAATACAGTTGCTACAAACATTCCTGAACAAGGTTTTACGTGAACGCAGACTCAGAGGCAGAACTGCTGTTATTTGGCATCTCAGCCTGAGTCTCAGCTCAGGTTACTAAAACTAAATGCTGTAAATTGGCTGTTTTGTCAAGAAGGAGACTGTTTCTCAAAAATCCCAGAGGCTAGAGGTCAGAGTGCCAACAAGGTGAACCTCTGGCAAGGGCTGTTTCTCATCCAGATGGCTATCTGCCCCACCACGCCCCACCCCAGTACGTCTCCGCCCAAGCCAGTTACTTCATCTTCAAAAGAGTCACTTTCACCTATGAAAATATTCTTTTTCAACAAGAGTAAAAATTAGTAGTTGGAATTTTAAGTAATTTACAACCAAGTTCAAACCAACTGCAAAATCCTTTCGTCACTGAGAGTAACCCCTTTAGCTGTCCAGGGTACAGAGTCCAGGGCACTTGTGTTCTGGGGGAACTTGCCTGATTTCTCTACATGATAATTGCCTCAGGAGTGTGACTTTTACAAATTCAAGCCACCGAGTAGTCCAGTATCTGAAAAGGTATACAATTTAGATAGCAAATACACATACAAGCATCATTTCACATTGTCATCTGGACCTTGAGAAAAGGTCAAGGATATGAAGCAGTACCTTAAGTAATGTCACCCGGGCTCATCTTTGCTTACCAGACAGAGCCCCTCACAACAACTGGCCAAGGAAGGCAACTAAGCCATCTAAAGCCAATCAGAGTGTGTCCTTGGTGATCTCAAAAATAAGAAAGACATACCATGCATTCTTTTATTTGCTTAAAGACTATCACTAGCTCTTCATCCCTGTGACTCAGCTCTTTCTGAACAAGACACAGAAGTAAAGATATGGAATGGGCTTATCTCTGTTTGAGGCAGGTTCTCACTGCGTAGTCCAGACTGACTTGGACATTGTGCTACTCCTGTCTCAGCCTCCTGAGTGCTGGGATTACAAGCATGTACCACCATGCAGGTCTGGCTGTATTGTGAGGAGCTGTCATTCATTGTTGTGTTCATTATAGCATCCTTTATCTGTAGTTTGGACATCAGAAAGGGTCACAGAATGCAGATTCAAATTACTTCCTTTTACTTTCCGCAATTTCACTCAATATTTTTGGTTCTTGGATTTTGCAATGGCCACAAGAAAGATGATCCATCTTAGAGACAGAAACAACAGGCAACTTTGTGAGACCAGGTGATTTGACATTCAAAGGCATCTGCATAGATGTCGTTGCTCTAGACACCTGTCCCTATAATGCAGTTCTGTTCAATACCGTTTGAAAATATTTGTGAGACTGGAGAGATGGCTCAATAGTTAAGAGCACTGATTGCTCTTCCAGAGGACCCAGGTTCATTTCCCAGCACCCACATGGCAGCTTACAACTGTCTGGAACTCCAGTCCCAGAGGATCTGACACCTTCACATGCAGGCAAAACACCAATACACATGAATTTTTTTAAAAAAAAAGAAAATATTTGTGCAAAAATTCTTCAATCCTTATCAGCATGCACACTTAGAGAAGGGGGTGCCTTCTGTGTCTCACCCATCAATTTGGAAAAGTAAGAGCAATCCTGCAGAGGTAGTTCATGAGGACTGATCATTTGTGGGAGCCCCTGCTCACTTTGCTTTTTCTTTTTCTTTCTCTTCTATTCTTTCTCCCACTTGAAACTAGTCCTGAATCACTGAGGAGCTATTTCAAGCCTGCACACCCTCAAGTGACCGCTCTGACTCTCCCCACCATGCTTTGGAGCACGTACATTGAAATGAGCCAACTGCATCACTCAGCCATGCCAAAGGCACGCTGGCTGAGCTGTTCTGTGTGTTCTGAGTTCCTATTTGTTTGTTAATTGCTTTGCTTTTGTTTTTGTTTTTTGTTCTCCTCCTTCCGGCAGGACAAGCTGTGCTCAGGTCTCTTTCAGTGTGGGTTTTCCTTAGTTCACACCTCTCCAGATCTCCATCCCTGTGATTCAGCCAGAGCCATCACTAGCTTTAGCATTCTAACTACATGTCACTGCCACCATTGTCTCTTGTCACAGCTCTCATTCCATGTTCCAATAATAAACTTCATTAGTGTCTCCTTCCCCTACCTTTGAAACACTGTCTTCTCATGAAATAATTAGCTGTGCCCTGCATCCTATCACTCGACTGGCTGACAGCCATTGTGGGTGAGCTAAACAGTGAGAAAATGAAAATTTTTTGGCAATTTCCATTATCGTCAATGGAGGTATTTACTTGTACAAATATTAAAGGTTATTTAAAGATGTACACTGGCTTCATTTCATTAGTGGTTTGTAGAAGGTAATAATTGAAAACAACTGCCTAGCCTCATTAGAATAGATTACCTATTCATTTTCTGAAAGAAAACTGCCATTTCTCCAGGCTGTGTTTTTAACTGCTTGCAATGGTAGAAAATGAAAACAAAAACCCATGAATATTTCAGAACAGGTTATGTTCAAATACTCTTACTGTCTAATGTAAATCAGACAATAGTCTTTTGTTCTGGGAACCTGAGATGCCCAGTCAGATGAGATAATGAAATGTCAGTGACATCAACAGCCACCTAAAAAAAGAAAAAATAGAAGCAATCGCAGCTAAATTCTCTTGTGGGGTGGGGAGGTGGTTCAGTCC
>JAQHUG010000068.1:5141522-5204866 GCA_028555095.1 Dicrostonyx torquatus | reverse complement strand
TAGCTTTTTCTGACTGTGTAGACACTAGAGCAGCCTTAACTTCTGACCTCTTCTTCCTCATTTTCTCCACTCCATAGTGTAGTACTCTGTCGTCAGCTGCAAGACCAACAGAGCCCACTTGGAAGAGAGATCAGAGTTCACAGTGGGAACTCTGGGGCTTCTACTAGAGGGAGGTGAGGCCAAAAGGAGGCCTGCAAGCAATTGCCACAAACAGCAAGTGAGCTGGTGAAAATTTAAACCACAAAAACCTGACTAACAGGTAGGTGGAGACCCTACAATTATGGTAGAGCTCTCGGTACTGTTAAACTAAAATCATCTACATGTTATAATTAATGACTTGAAAAATATTTTTGTATATGAGACAAAACATGAACATGGTCATCTCTGGGTAGGAAAATTACAGGTAATGTTATGTTTTTCAATTATATAAAGTTTATAGATTTCTAAAATACGCCTTGAAACTTTTCTAACAATATGAGAGTTATTAAAAGGAAACACAATTGCATGGTTATTGCCTAAACTTAAGTTAAGTGTTTCTTCAATCTTCCAGCAGGTGGCGCAATGGCAGCCATTCCCTCCGCAGCCTGCAGAATCTCAGGATGCTTTGCTGTCTGTCTGAAGGTGGGTGCGAGGAAAGACAATCTGTCGGGTGAGGAAGAGACACATGGAAGGAAACGCTGAGGCTCAGACTCGCCAGCCCTCAAATCGCTGGCCCCATGGTTCAGTTCTTCACACAGCAGCATAAACAGTGTTTGAGAGGCACAGCGCTAACAGGCAGACGTGTCTTTTCTCTCTCTAATTCCGCTATTTGGCCAGAATCAAAATTCAAATTAACCTCTCTGTCGAGCATTTCTGGACCGGATTACATCTGCAGCATGACCATGTCCTGGTGGTGAATGAGATTTTGAGCTCAAAAGCAAGGGTAGGGCCCAGGAACTTATCCTTCCTCTCGGTATCCTACGTCCAGGGTAATTTTAATGAGCTAGGATGTCCAGCTAATGGACATTTGATAATTCAGTTAATGAACGTTTGACCAGAAAGCCAGGGTGACCAGCGTCCCAGAAATTGAAGACAGAGGCTCAGTCTTCATCCCACCACACAGCACACAGACTCACACACTCAGGGAATAGCCTGCTTACAGCCTCCATCACGTCAGGAAGGGATCCCTAGAGAAACTACACTTTTCACATTATCATTACAACTTTGTTTCAAAATTTAAACTTGTCTGTGCCCCCAAAAAACATTCCAAAGCAGAGGCAGGAAACCATTGATTTCCACCAAAGTGGTCCATGTTCTAGCTACCTACTAACATCGGGAGATAGACAATGTTCCAGACTTTTTCTGTTATCTCTCGTTTTTTTCAGTAGGTCTTCAAAGCCCTTTTCCATGTTCCAAAAAGAAAGAAGAGCTGGGGGAAGAGAGGGAAAGAGAGAGGAAAGAGGAGAAAGGAAAGGCATGGAGCAAAGGGGAGAAGGGAGAGAAGAGAGAAATAAAAGAAGGGAAAAAGGGTAAGGAAAAAAGGAAGGAAGGAGGGGAGGAGTATGCAGAAGGTAAGGGAGGAGGATGTGGGGATGAAGGATAGTGACATCTCTGCGAAGAGAAGCTTGGCAGAGTCCACCTGCCTGCGTCCAGCAGTTTTTACTTTCTGATTCTTACGCTGTTTTACCTTCACTGCAATCTAGATGCCTCAACTGAGCACCGGCTGCTGGCATTCAGAGTGTGGATTCTGACAAAAATGAATCCCAGTCCTGACAAACAGGAGCTGCTAATCTCTTGCAAGTCAAGGGACCAGGGGCTGGAGGGATGGCTCGGAGGTTAAGAGCATTTGCTGCTCTTACAGAAGACCTAAGTTCAGGTCTCAGCACCCACGGCAGGTGGCTCACACTGCCTGTAACCCCAGCTCTAGGGGATCGGACTCCCTCTTCTGAGCTTCTTAGACACCTGCACCCATGTTCACATAACACACAGACACATACTCAAAAACAATTACATTTTTGAAAAAAGAAAATCAATGCAGAGGAAGGAACTATATAATACGGCAAGAGTACCTGCCCCTCTCTGGTAGCTCTCTTCTTCCCTCCCCACCTCTCTTGTCTGTTCCTTTCTCCTTTTCTCTCTCATACACACATTTCCTGGACCATCATAATAGTAAGAGTCACATAGAAACAACAACAAGAAGAAGGAGCTTCCCATGTGGGGCTACAACCAAATGTTTTGGTGTATGTGCATGCATGCATGTGTGTGTATGTGTGTGTGTGTGTATGTGTGTGTGTGTATCTGTGTGTGTGTGCTTTCATTACACCTACATTTCAGTCCCAGCCTGCCTCTTCCTAGCATGCTAACTTGACCAGATTAACCAAACTCTCTGAACCATTGTCCCCACATCTGCCACACTGAACACTGAGAATAGTTCCCGGTCATGAGCAATAGTGGTGGCATGCCAGGTGGCTCTCCAGGCTGGAGCTCCCTGACTGAGTGGGCATTTCATCAAGTGTAACCGTCACCTGATGGGACTCTGACTCAGAAATAACTTTTGAAATGTTTCAGTGTGCTTTTTGAGACCTTTGAAGTGGCTGTCTGGAAGACATCTGTGCGACTGGTTAGCCTAAAGGATCAGGTGATCTTCAAACCAATTTAATTAACCAGGCAGGAGTGCAGACAATGAAAAAGAAAATGGGTCCAGTGCCAGAGCAGGTTTCTGTCAGGCCCTTTTGTTGGACTGTCATGCAGTGTTTGTGACCCAAGGGAGGAGCTCGGCTTCAAGGTTCTTCAGGGGGCCCTTTGGTGGTAGCTACTGACCAACCACTGCAGAAGTGTTGCCTATTTACTAGCCTGGCGCACTGCTGATGATAGACCCTGGTTAAACAGAAACTCTGAGTCACACTGTGAGGGTCAATCCCACCCCCATCTGTGTGTCCTTTCACCTGGCAGGCCTCTTTTATAAACATGTCTCCCTTAGGGAAAGATGTCAGTGGAGAATGTGTGCTTTGGTTCAAAGGCCCTTCTAATTCTGGGAGGACCACTCAACATAAAAATGGCAGTGGTTGATTCCTAGTCTTGGGTAGCTGGTGGAAGTTAAGATATTCAGGGTCCTCACTTTCTGAATACCATGGAGAGGGATTCTTGCCAGTGAGAAGAGAAAAAGGGTCCAGGAGCATGTGAGGATGTTATGTAGGCTTGAGAGTCCAGGAGCCTGTGAGGATGTTATGTAGGCTTGAGGGTCCAGGAGCATGTGAGGATGTTACATTGTAGGCTTGACGGTCCAGGAGCATGTGAGGATGTTAGAGTGTAGGCTTGAGGGTCCAGGAGCGTGTGAGGATGTTACAATGTAGGCTTGGTGTGGCTAAGAGGAATATGAGAAGATAGCTTGCACATTGTGGGAACATGCTGTGCTCTGTGCACCCCAAAACAGGGAGTACCCAGTCAGCTTCCAGGATAGTCAACTTTAGTCGTGGACCCCAAGCTCTTGGTGAAAGGGGTAGTCATGAATTCATGAGAAAGACCAGGGAGAAGGAGAGAGTGAGTGAGACAGCCAACTTGGTAGCCGATGCTCGTGGCCTTGTGCAGGGGTGGTAGACACATGGGGCTGCCAAGAGAAATCAGAAGGACAGTTTGTCCTTCTGTTATTTCATGTTATTTCAGAGACCCTAGAGAGTAAGGCAGATGTCATTGGAACTGACAAGAGTAGGAGAGGGTGTGGATGAGATCTCACTCTGCAGTTGGAGTCTGGATGAGGTGGCCTCAAAGCCATCAGCACAGCAGAGCTCCAGGGAGCTCTGAGCAGCAATGGCAGTGGGGACATGGCGGTCCAGAGTTCTTGGTCAGCAGATTTTCTAGATTTTATTCAGGGAAACTCTTCCCCAACAGGTTGCACAGGTTGTGACAAAGGACCTGGAGGGCCTGCTGAGCTGTGGAAGATACAGGGACATTTGCCACTCAAAAGCAATAACTTTAACATCTGAAGGGCATCCCAGTCATTCACAAAGCTCATCAGCTTCCTTAATCTCCCCAGCAAAGATGACTATTTGTGCTTTGCACGTTAGAACACTAAGACCCGGAGAGATCAATCATGTCAGTGCCTGATGCCACGTTTTCTGACCCTCCACTCAGCATTCTGATCACATAATAGTCAAATGAGGTGGCTACTGTGTAAAATCTAAACAGTGGTCTTTCCTCGGATAGTCCAAGTCCTACCCTAAATCCATGCCTCGCTATATCAGCTCCCTGTCTTCCCCAGAAGAGCACATGACCAAGACTGACTTCTTGCCCTCTGTCCTGCTCCCCCTTCCTCCTTCCCTCCCTCTCGGTCTCTCTCTGTGTGTGTCCTCTCTCTCTCTGTCTCTGTCTCTGTCTCTCTCTCTCTCACTCACACACACATACTTGCCAGTTGAGGCAGACTGTAACTTCACCACAGGCTAACTACATTCTTGCAAAGAAACTTCCAGAACCTCAATCTATTCCTGCAGTCAGCCCTCCAGGGAGGGCAAGTATTGCCTCTGGAGATGCGGAACACCGCAAACAAACAACAGAAAAGACTTGTGTGCCCAATGGAGCTGAATTTTAATTGATACTTTCTCCCACAGTGTTCTGAATCAACATCCCTCAGCCCCCAAAGATGATGGAGGGGGTGTGGCTTAACGCCACAATTAGCAGACAAGCCCACAACAAACTGTAAACATTAATCATATTAAATATTGAACATGGACTCTGAAACGCTTGAAGAGCAATGGGTTTTTAAATTTTTATTTTACAGAAGACAAAGCAACTGTGGAGGGAAAAGTCCAGTGTCAGGCACTGAAGGGAAATAATGGAACATTCTGGAATTTATATAAAAATTACAGCTTTGTTGTGTTTCCCACTATATATAGTAATTTAATCATTTGCAGCTGATTAATTTCAGTGAAGGAAAATGTAGCCTTATGCATCTCTAATGGAGTTCCAGGGCTTGAATTCTAATTGTGAGTTGGGAGCAGTTTAAATCTAAATTAGGGGTTAGCTGGAGTAAGGGTTGAACTGGAGTCATCTGTTGACATGTAGCAACTCAACAAGAGGTCAGGAAGTGCTGTGTGCAGAGCCCTCGTGACTGGCTTTGTCGTTAGAATTCTCTACAGTTCAGGAATATTGCATCGCTTTCTGAATTAGTTCCTGGCGTATTGAACTCATCCCTTTGGCATTTATTAACATCGGTTTAGTGGGTATTTGCATTCCATTTTATTAGCAAGGTGTGATGGCTATTCTGGTTTGTCAACTTGACATACCCAAGAAGAGGGAATATCAATTGGGGAATTTCCTATGTGTGGGTGGCCTTTTCTTTCTTGGCCGCCATCCCAGGTAACCACACAGAGGCTTATATTAATTACAAATGCTTGATCAATAGCTCAGGCTTGTAACTAACTAATGTTTATATTTAAATTAACCCATATTTTTGATCTATACTTTGCCACATGGCTAGGTACCTTTTCCCAGTACAGCATGTCCATTTCGCTTCCCTCTCCATATGCTGGTATCTCTTCTGACTCCATGACTCTGCCCATCTTCCTCCCAGCATTCTCTTAGCCTGGTTTTCCTGCCTAATCTCCTCCTACCCAGCTATGGGCCAGTAAGCTCTTTATTAGCCAGTGAGAGTAATACACATTCATAGCGCACAAAGAAATTGCTCCACAGCACCTGTGATTGACCTGTGAGCATGCCTGTGGGCATTGTCCTGAGTGCTAATTGATGGGGGAAGGCCTAGTCCGCTGTGGGCCCTGCCATCTCCGGATGTACAGGAGGCTAGTGAGAAGAAGTAGAGAGCAAGTCAGCAAGCGCCATTCCTCCGTGGCCTCTGCTTCCATTCCTGCTCCCAGCTAGCTGCCCAACTTGAGCTCCTGCCCTGACTTGCTCAGTGATGTGATTACTGCATACACATCAAACAAGCCTTTTCTTTTCCAAGTTGTTTTTGGCCATGATAGGAAGCAAACTAAGACACATGGAAACAGGTTCAGAGAAGTGAAGGTCACATTGAGAAAATCACACTATGGAAAGATGTAAGCGCCCCTCTCCCCCTGAAAGATTTATTAAGCCCAAACGTCCCAGTTCCTAAGACAATGTTCTGTTTCTCCAACATCTCTATTGAGGATGAATTTTCTCCCTCTTGGGACTCTGCAGAAGGACCCAGATTAGAGCAATACTGCTAGGAGCGAGCCCCAGTGAGAGTCTCAGCGTGTACGCAGCACTGTGAAAACTGAAAGCATCAGTTTAGTTAATTCCCAGACACAGCCATGAAGCAGGCACTGCTGAAATCCCCTTTAACATCGAGGCTCTGCAAAGTCTGCTCAAGTCCACAGTCTGGAGGGAAATCCTGCTCCTTATCACAATACTCAGAACCCCTCAAAGAGGAGCTCAGACCCTTAGGCTCCCCCATCTTTGAATCCATCTGCAATTCAGTATGTTCTGACCATGTGCTTAGGGTAGGGAGCAAGGAGAGTGTGAACCTACATTGAAGTCTTTGGCTTATCCAGGATTACCTGGGCTAAGAGAAAATGTTGGTTTTATTTTAGTGTTTGTTTGTTTTTTCACCTCTGGGCTTCAGTGTTAGCGGCTTAGGACAGACAGACCTCACAAATAGGCAATGAGAGGTGAGCAGAAGTGATGAGGTCACAAATGATATGAAACATATTATCCATGTCCTGGGAAGACATGTGTTATCTTCTCTGTAATGATGCCCCAGAGTCTGTTCTGATTTCTGGCTCTTTGATTTAAGTGGCCGTGGAACAGACCCTGAGCTGGACCATAGTGGGCACAAAATAGGAATGAGAAATAAATCTTTTTTTGCTGGGGCTGGAGAGACAGCTCAGTGATTAAGAGCACTCTCTGCTCTTCCAGAGGACCAGAGTTCCATTCCCGGCTCCTATGTCAGGCAACTCACAGTTGCCTGTAATTCCAGTTCCAAAGGATTCAATGCTTTCCTGATCTCCATGGACACTCTCACGCATGTGGCATGCACCACCCTAGTGTATGAATACACACACATAAATAAAAAAAATCTTTACTGTCATCAGTCACCAAAATTCCTGGAACATTTGTCCTGCTTCAGAAACTGCTTCTGGTTAATACCTGAGCCACTGATCCTATTCTACAGAAGCCATCTCATCAATGGAGAGTCGGTTGTCTCTCCATCTTCCCTGCTCTTTCTTCCTTTCCTCACACTCTGAGGAGGTAGATGGTGCTGTTCTTTGGATTTCCTTGAAGGCCAATAAGGGCCTGGTCTGCAAAACTCCAGGTAATAATTAATCTTGTATCACCGTCTACAAGAAGGGAGGCTGGGGACATCAGTAGAGAATGGATTGGTGAGTTTTGATGCTGTGAAGTGAGTGGAAAATTATTTAGATGAACGGATTAATCTGATTGAAATGGTCCCCAGAAGCAAATGTCAATGAGGCAGACATGGTAATTCCTAGGTTGTGAAGCAGTGCTGGTGTGCATGCGATACAAAGTTTATGCCAAAGCCCAAGCACGACGTTACTTCCCGGATTGTGACTGCTGTAAGCATGGGACCACCATGAATGGGACTGCGTGTGTCGAACACAGCTCAAGCAGGCTGATGGGCCAGCTCTGATGTTCCTAGAACTTAGAAGTCTTCTACAATTGGGCAAGGTCAGAAATACATCGTCTGTGTAGAAGTTAACACCAAGCATTCTAAAAGCACCAGCAAGGCAGGTCCCAGTGGCCTGTGTGTGCCCGAGGCTCTGCTTTTGTTCTGTAGAACAGCACATGCTGCCTTCAGAGGAGGCAACCATTGTTTTAAAATATGTGTGGGATCTTAGCAGTTGCCTGGTCACATAGTCACATGGCTGGTAAAATGCGTTACTGTTAAAATGGGTGCTCAAGACAAGTTAAATAATGAGAAAACAGCTAATTTTGTCTTTTTTTTTTTTTGGTGTGTGTGTTTCATTTTTCTTTTCTTGTAGAATGCATTAGAGGATCTGCCATAGTCATGTTCACTGTGGTCCTCTAGTCAGGTACAGCATGCAGCAAAGACAAGAACATCTCTGACCACAGAACTCTAGGCAGATTGATACCTGAATGTATGGATGGATGATGGGTGGAGGAAGGATGGAAGGAGAGAAGATTGTTGGAGTGAATAGCCAGATCTGGAAACAGATGTGATTTTGAATCATAGGACTGTTTGTAAATGATAGGGAGTCGTAATGAATTTTTGTTTGTTTTCCCTTTTCTTTTTCAAGGCAGGGTTTCTCTGTGTGGTCTTGGCTGTCCTGGAACTCACTCTGTATACTTGGCTGGCCTAGAACTCACAGAGATCCACCTGCCTCTGCCTCCCGGGTGCTGGGATTAAAAGCATGCACCATCACCACCCGGCATGAATTTTAAGATATCTTTAATAAATAGACCTCCTATGATTTGAGTTCTCCTGTGCACATTAAACCAACTGGTAACTTCCTGAGCACAGAAAGCACATGATGCTTTCTGTGATCCCACACTGGACTAAGGGAGGACTTTGAAGCCAGGTTGGACCACTTGGCAATACGTTATCTTAAGAAAGAAAAGGAAAACAATAATAGGAAGAGAAGTGGGGCAGGAGGGAGAAAGGAAATACATTCATTTAAAAGAGACTTAAACAATTAAGTTACCTCTTACCTCACATAAATCTCAAGACCAAGGTGATTTCAGGATAGGTTAATTTGGCAGCTCTTTGCTAGTATCATTAACCAGACTCCCTCACTCCATCTCCCCACCCCCTTTCTTCCTTTCTTTCTGCTCTTCTTGTCTCTGCACAGAAACAGTCTCCCTTCTGGTGGCAAGATGTTCTTGTGATTTCCAACCCCAGGCAGACATAATCCTCCACTAAAACAGAGGAGCACTGGCTCTTCTAGGGAAGAATTTCTTTCCCAGTGGCCTCCAGAAAAGCCCCCTTAGTTCTATGTAGCAAGTTTTATGTGTCACCCCTGTGTTCTGGCTATAGTGGAAGTGGAGAAAGGGAGTACTTGGCATTTTACACCACCATAGTAGAAAGTGAATCCTACCAGCTACAAAAAGTGGGGATCTCAGAATGGTGGGTGGAGAGCCAAAAAGAAATGTCTATCACGTGATGATGTGATTTCCATGATTTACACTGGGTTCTTAGAGAAACAGAAACCAATATCAGCCATCCATCTAACCACACACCCATCCTTCCCTCTTTCTAGACTTGACTCATGAAGTTAAGCAAGCTATATCCCAAGATCTGCAGTCAATACGCAGGAACACAGGAAGGCAATGGGGAGAGCTTTCATCAATGCAGTTATCTGCCTGTCCAAAGCTAGAGAGGGTCAGTGCCCCAGCCCAAAGTCAGCTAAGCATAGGCTCTCCCTCTGCCTCTTGTGTCTTTAAATGATTGTGTAAAACTCAACCACACAGGCAGAAGCAGTCTCCTTTGCTCAATCTACTGATTTTAATGGCAGTCAGTCTTAGTTGCTCTCCTATTGTTGAGTTAAGATACAATGACCAAGGCAACTCACAGAAGAAAGAGTTTATTGGGCTTTACAGTTTCAGAGGGTGAGTCCATGGCTGAACATCAAGGCCTGGAGCATAGCCGCAGGCAGGCATGGTATTAGAGAAGTAGCAGAGCTCTTACATGTTGAGACAATAACTACAAGTCAGAGAAACAGAGCTAACTGGGAATGCCAACAAGGCCACACCTCCTAATCCTTCTTAAACAGTTCCGCCAACTGGAAACCAAACTATTCTCATCTGAACTACCACACAGTCTCATCCAGAAACACACTCACAGAAGCAGCCAGAATAACATCCTATAAAATTTGAGAATCTCGAGTAGTCCAGTCAAGGTGATCTATAGCCTAATCATTGCACATAGCCACCTCACTTTTGTCTTTATGGCATATGTACACATTTGTGTGTGGACGAGGTGCATAGGTGTACACGTATTTTGAGGCCAGAGGTCAGCAATAGGCATCGTTCCTCAGGAACCATCTACTCAGATACGGGGTCTTTCACTAGCTGGAGCTTACTGATTAGATTTAGCTGGCTGAACAGCAAGGCCAAGGTATCTGCCTGTCTTCGCCTCCTCTAGCTGGGATCACCATCCCACAGCACATACCCAGGGTTTTGTATGGATTCTGAGGATCAGACTCTGAGCTTCCTGCTTACAAGGCAAACACGTTAAGGACAGAGCCCTGTCTCTCCCCCCCAGCCCCAGCAGCCATCTATTTGTAAAATGAGGCATGTAATTCATTTGTGAGAACTAAGAGAAATTATATGTGTAAAGTGTTTGGTGCAGTATCTAGCATTTGATTTGACCTCAGTATGAGATTTTTTTTTAAACTTTGGAGTATTTTTTAAATGCTTATTTATTTATTATGTATACAATATTCTGTCTTTGTGTATGCCTGCAGGCCAGAAGAGGGCACCAAACTTCATTACAGATGGTTGTGAGCCATCATGTGGTTGCTGGGAATTGAACTCAGGACCCTTGGAAGAGCAGGCAATGCTCTTAACCTCTGAGCCATCTCTCCAGCCCTCAGTATGAGATTTTTAAGAGAGATTTATTTTATTTTCAATTATGTATATGTGGAAAGATGAACAAGAGTGCAGGTGCCTGTGGAAACCAGGAAAGGAAGTCAGAGCCACTGGAATTGGAATTAAATAGGTCATGAGCCTCCTAAGACAATTTCGAGGGACTAAGCCTAGGCTCTCTGCAAAAGCAGCAAGTACTTGCAACTCCTAACCTCCCTTCCAGTCCTTCATGGGATTTCAAAAGAACAAAACAGAATTCACAATGGTAATTACAGTTGGCTCTTTGGTCCTCCACCCTTCTGCCTCTGGAGGGCTGTCACACAGGATCACACTGATCTGTGGAATCCTCAGACACCCACAGCACCTGCACAGCTCTTTTCTGTCTGCAGAGACAACATAGGTGAGAAGCCTGATGCTTCTGGCAGAGTGCTCTGTGCTGATCCCAGCAGATTCCAGAACTGAGTTCTGGGCAAGCTAGAGGGGAAATCCCTCCTTGAAAACTGTTCCCTTCTCTTCTTCAGAGGTTTTTCTCTAAGACTCATTTACTGGTCAGCAAACATTTATTGAACACCTGTTATGTGACTGTTCTGTGTTCAAGAGGGCCACACAGCACTGCTTCAGGAGGTAGTGGAAGGCTGGGTAATTGGCATCACATTCTCTGTCTTCCCCAGCTCCATGATGCCAAGAGATCACAGTCCTGGCATCCCTTGAAGGCCTGCCAGGTTTGGGGATGAGAATGAGAAAAGTATTGAGATTTTCTAGATTTGACCTTGCAGTGTGAATACCTGGTCTCTGCATTTCATTTTCTGGGCTGGCCTATGGCCAGTGTGCTATTTTAGGACAAAGATGGACAAAACAAGAGATTATCTTTTTTCCTTTGTCTTTTCTCTTCTGGGATACTCTGCATGTGTGTGCATGTGCACGTTTGTCTTTCTATGTGTGTCTGTGTGTCTGTCTGTCTCTTCCTGTCTGCCTCCCTCTCACATATGTGTGTGTGTATGATGTACATGTGGTATATGTATGTGCAGGTTTGTGTGCCTGTGTGCACATGCAGAGCCGGAGGATGCTGGGCATCCTCCTGTATCACTTTCCTGTCTTATTCCTTTGAGACTGCAGCTTTCATTGGGTCTAGAGCTCAGCTGGCAGCCAGCAAGCTCCAGTTATCCTCTCAGCCCTGGAGTTACAGGTGCATATATACATCCAACTTTTTACACAGGGGCTGGGATTGGAACTTAGATCCTTGTATTTGTGAAGGAAGCATTTTACGCACTGAGCCATCCTCCAGTCCACTCTTTTAGGGCCGCTCTGCCCAGGTCTTGGGATGAGAACATGAGAAGGAGCTCGAGTGTTTTCTTCCCTTCTTTTCCCAATGAGTGTATATTTTGAAGAGACTGCAGTGCCAGCCATCATGGCCATGCTGACTTCCACAGCGTCTGTGTGTGGAAATCAGCAGCAGTGAGCATCTTGAGGCCAATCCCACATACAGCACCCCTGAGAAGTCAGAATTCCGGAAGTGCAGCCTGGGGATCCTATGCTATGGTTTACATGCTCAGTACAGCAGGGTTTCTTCACCATGGTAACAGGCAGCTGGTGCTATAAGAGTCCCTGATGAGGAGCCCGTTTGTGTTCAGAGATCTCAATGGATGAAAATGGTCCCCGTTGTTTCGTGGTATCATGTGTCAGTGGATGGTTTGTGAACACTTACCGGACCTTTGCTGGTAAGTACTATGATAACCACTTCCAGTAAACTGAACTTAAATATTAAATCCATTTAAGACTTTTCCAATTTTTTTCTTTTGAAAACTTCAAGCCTAAAGAAGAGTTAAAAGAATAATATGAGTGATGAATATCTGTGTACACATCACCCGCTTTCTCCAGTCACCAGCCCTGCGCCATATTAGCTCTTCCTTTTTAACACATACATGTGCACACACTTATATACACATACACACTATATAAAAATTCACAAACCATCTTGTAAATGACTCTCAAGTCAAGTGAAAAGCCACACACAATTAACAGCCCAAATGATCCCTCCTAGGTTTCTTCTCTGTCAACACCCCCAGGGTAACCATTGTATTTTACTTCTAAAATTGAAATGGGGCTTGTGTGTTTTTTAAACACAGTATAGACAAAACCAGATGCAGTATGTCCTTTGAATATATGTGTGTACATGTTTGTTGGTGGGAGGTAAGCTTAAGTGTGCATACACATTTGTGCCCAGAGGTCAAGGGGACCCAGTGCAGGGTTCTAGTCACACAGAACAGTACAGGCCAGACAAGGCAGAAAGTGGAGCTCAGTATACAAAGAAAGAGTGCTCTGGACAACACTCCCCCCACCACCACCACACCGATTCTTAGCCGAAGCTGGATGTCGAGACAATATCACTTTATAAGAGGAAATTTTAAGAATTCAACTCCAGTGAGATATTGGCTTAACAAGGATTATTCAGAAATGCTGAGACCCAGGAGTGCAGCATCAGATGTCTTCATGATATCTAAGTCTCCATCCTCCCTGTGAAAGTCACCAGCTTAATTAAGTGTTCAAGTGTGGCATTTCCAACATCGTACCAAACCACCAAACAGCACGTTCATCTCAGAATGCAGTAGAAGCTACTCAACTTCCCACCACTTCTTGTGCCAAAATGCCTCAGCTGAGACTAATCAGGAGGGAACTCACTGGGCAATGGTGATGCATGCCTTTTATCCCAGAACTGGGAGGCAGAAGCAGGCAGCTCTCTGAGTTCGAGGCCAGGCTGGGCTACAGTGCGAATTCCAGGACAGCGAAGGCTACACAGAGAAATCCTGTCTTGAAAAACAAACAAAAAGTCAAGCATGGTGGTGTGCGCTTGTAAACCTGGCACTGGAAAGGTGGAGACAGGAGAACTCCTGGAACTTCTTGGCCAGCCAGTCCTGCCTACTAAGCAGATGCCAGGCCAGTAAGAGCCCAGCCAGGAAAACAAAGTGGACATTTCATGATGAGTGGCCCTTGAAGCTGAATTCAACTAGATCAGCTCTACCGCTTAGTCCTTACCTGACCCATGGCAGGCATTTGCGCAGGCTGCTCTCCTGGCTGTCCCCATGAAGAGAATAAGCAGAGAAGACTTTGCTCATCTTGCTCCCCACTACCTTCATGTGGGTACAGTCAGGCAAGAACATCCCATCCAGTGTGATACACAGTTTGCTGTAGACTACCCTGTTGTTTCCTACTGACAGCTTGCAGACCAGGAATGGACGGCAGGAAGGAGCTCCCATAGCAGGCAGCTTCCATGGAATGCACACATGTAGTTGCCAGGCGCTGGTGAAAGCCTAGCCCTAGTGACATTTTTTAAGCAGAGTAATATAATGAAGAATCATGACCAGCTTAAAAGAATTTTGTGCAGATTGGAAAGGTGGTGTCTTCTAGGCAGACACAACCCTATGGCTGCACGGTCAGCAGGAAATCCCTTTGTGTAGACAGACACAGCTCCTGCTTGTGGAGTGCTTGGCTTGACACTGTGAGGGCGGTGTTTAGGTCTTGTGTATCCCTCAGGTGGAGGTTCTGGCTCTGCCCCGATGTCCAGTCAGGCCCTAAAGCCAAGTATTTATTTCAGTGATGGAACCCTATTAATGGTTGATTGTTTTACCTTTTGTGAAATGCTCTCACTTAGCAAAATTAAAACAAAGCAAAACAAAAGAAAAAACAAAGCTGACAGCTGTGTAGTGCCTCTGTTTGGACATTTTATTGTACATAAAATTATAAATCACTAACTAGCAGGGGATGTTGTCTAAAAGGAGCAGTTGAAGCAAAGGAAAGTCACCAGGACCTAGGCAGAGACTATATTAACATCAATGTCTCTTCAGTCAGGGCGACCTGCATGACATCATGCCTCAGAGCCTGCCAGGTTGCTATGGTTATCTTCACAGACCTATGTAATTACCTAGGAAGTTGCTGCCTTTGTGACAAGTGAGGTCTGTGCTATGCAGGTATTTGAGAAAGAAAGATTTTTTTTCTATATCTGAGAAAAGTGCATACTAGCATTAAAATCGTGCAGGAATGAAGCCATGGGCACACGTGAAAATAGCCATGCACACAGGAGAAGCTGGGGGCTTCTTGCATGATTTGGAAATGAGAAGAACTCCATCCAATGCTCACAGGCCTGAGGAGTAGGCAGATCTGGGTTTGGGAAGCAGATCTAGACTTTTGTCTCTTCGCCAGGAGTCTTGCAGTTGCTAGCAGCAGACAAAGAACCTTGGTGGGAAAAGAGAGAGCTCAAGCAGACTTACATAACAGGGAGGGGAGGTGCTATTCCAGGTGCAGCGGATCCAAGGCTTGATGACAGCATACACCCTGGCTCTTCTGACCCTGTGTTACCTGCTCTCCCTCGCGCTAACTGAACACCGGTCAGCCTCTGGAAGGGCTCCTGCATTCCCAGGTGACTGCCAGCTCCTGACTTTGGCTCTGCCAGAAAAAGAATTTGTCTTTCCTAATCATACAAACAAAAGCACTGAGCCTGATCTCTCTGACCTAAAATAGATCACAGACCTGCTGTGGGGGATAGGTGCTTCAGTCATAGTGCAGGAGGAGCGCGGTCCTCCAGGATGCTGCCTCTCCAGAAAGGGGGAGTTTTAGGAAGTTTGTCCTCAGGCATTTCTGTTCTTATTCTCATTGTCTCCACCCAGCTCTCCCTGTGTCATTCTTTCCCCCCATGCCACTGCTCTGTGTTCTGAGATGCCAGCGTCAATCCCAGGACCTTGCTGGTGGTCCAGATTGGATCAGACAGTGAGAGAGTGGAGACGGGTGGAGACTACCATTGTCTCCCTAAACCCACAATGCTTAGAGACCCTGTAACCATCCTGGCAGGAGGAAATATATGCTAAAGAGAGCTGTTTGTGCCCTCTCTCTGGGCTGTCAGATTGCTAAAACCACTGACCCCTAGGGATTAGAGTTTCCTTAGGGAATCCCAGGGCAGAAGAGGAGAAGGATCAGTCCCTAGTGTCAGGAGTGACTCCATATTAGATTACAGGGCATACTGTAGGGGAGGTAATTATGGATGAGAGTCTCTTATCCAGGACTGCCTGTCTATTCACACTTCTAGCCCTCTGTTTAAACCTAGACACCCCCCCCCCCCAACAGTGCCTGGGAAATGGAGTTCAGGCTCATTGGACCTCTTTATTGACCACACCAAGCAAATCTCCTTTCCCTGCTTTTCACTGTTACCTGTCTCTTCACTTGGTATATTGAGGATAGATGGTCAAGCTTGATCATTAGAGAAGCCGGGACCTCAGCACTGACCCCGGTTACTCAGAACACCAACTGCTCCTTTGCTCCCCCCCCCCGCTGCCTCTAAGGGAATAACGGCTTCCTTCTGCTGCTTGTCTCGGGAAGAGTTACCTTCCATATCTGTTCCCTCAATCCTCATACTAAACGTGTGTCTGTCTCTCAACTTCAGTTTAAACCAGAGACAGCAAACATATCCCATACACCAAATAAACTTGAGAACTGCTTTTAAGAGTCCCCTCAAATACCAATATCCTTACACATTCAAGTCCCTGACATAAAATGGGACCATATTCACATGGAACACTTGTTCACACTCCTATAAACTTTAAGTTCGTTGTTTAAATCAGCCTGTGGTACCTAATAAGATAATATTATCCTTAATGTTGCCATGTTGTTATATTGCATAGGGAATAGGGGCAAGAAAAACAGCCCTAAGCATGTTCAATACAGGCACATCCCCCCTACCCACCCTCAGTTGGCTGAATACATAGGTATGGAACCCACAAATAGGGAGTCCCAGCTGTATCTTTCTATTTCGGGAAAGATAGCTTTACTGCAACATGGACAGATAATACTGAGGTATTACCTTAACCCTAACCCTAACCCTAACCCTAACCCTAACCCTAACCCTAAACCCTAACCCTAACCCTAACCCTAACCCTAACCCTAACCCTAACCCTAACCCTAAACCCTAACCCTAACCCTAACCCTAACCCTAACCCTAACCCTAACCCTAACCATGAATTTTGATAGCGACAGTATGTGACTAGACAAACAATTGACTTGCAGAATTGTTTATGACTATTATCTGATCCTTCATAGAAAAATAATTATTAGATCCCAGGGCAAACTATCTTATGGGTTTGAGTTTTGCTGGAGCCTTCCTTGTCTATTGTATCACCTGCAGCATTTAAAGAGGAAATGCTTCTTTGTGTGTCAGTGCTGAGCGTCTCCTATTGCAAAAGGCTGGGCCTACTGGCTCAAGGGAAAACCCACGCAGGGGAAAGACTGGTGTAGGGATGTTTTGTTTCTGTACAGTGAGTCTTGCTCTCTCTCCCACCGAGTGGAAGAATCTGCAGCTGAGAACATACAGCAATTGCCCTGTTCCTGTACTCCCCCATCCCCTAGGCAGAGTGTTCCAGCTTCATCAGAGCACATCACTGAACGGGAAAATCAATATGTAAAGAGCCAAACTAAAATGCCGCATGAAAAAGATGAGCATTGCTGGGTTTAGAAAATAAAAATGCTCTAAACAGATAAACAGTAAGCAAAGCGCTTTGATTTGTACTGTTTTCCAGTCCATAAAATCCTAATATCTGCTGCCGTTTCATTAAGAACTTCCATGCCACTCGGCATGCTTGCTGCGGCCTGAACGAATTGCTGCAAAACGCACCCTGAGCCACAGATCCAATCTTTTGCAATGTTTTACATGGGTGCTAAATGGGGGAGAAGTCTGATCAATCATCAGCACGGCGCTCGTTTAGGGGAAAGCAAATGCTAGAGTTAAATGAACAATATCTATCATTCCAAAATGTGGCCCTTCCAGTCAATCAAAGGGAAAAAGGAAAGGTGGGCAGAAACCACTGGCTGTAGCGAAAACCCGGCAATGAGCACAGGTCCCCAGGTCCCCGGCATCCAGAGCACCGCGGGGTGTGTTTGAGTAATAAGTTCAGTGGAATTAATGTCCAAATCGTGTCTGAGGATGTCTCCTTTGGACTCTCTAAGCTGGACAATACTTTGGCATTTGCTGATACCTCTGAGCTGTTTCATGGAGTGTCACACTCATTCTCATGGTGGCCCTTCGGAGAACTTTCTGAGTGACCAGCAGAATTGAGGACACAGAGCAGTGCCTTTTCCCTTGATGGCCTCTGTAGCTACAAGGAAGATGAGACTCTCCCAGGAGATCAACAACTCTGAAGTGGATTCTGGGCTGTGACACTGAGAGGTCCTGGACCGATTATGAAATCACACTCTGAGCCTCAGTTTACCTGTAGAATGGGATGAGTATTTCTTCTAATCTCCACCCATCATCAACATTTGCTGATAATTTGCTGAATGACTCAGATGTTCTGGGATGACCCTGGATGCTGAGGAAGATACAACCAGGAGGGTATTTTCACATGCGCCTGTGTGTGTGTGTGTGTGTGTGTGTGTGTGTGTGTGTGTGTGTGTAAAGGATAAGACCTTTTAGAGGCATGGAAAGATTTCACATGGCCATGGCCAGAGATGCCAAGTGTGGAAGTGAGAGCCCCAAGAAGAAGTAGAAGTAATGGAGCCCCAGGCTTCTTGAGGAACCTCTTTTCAAATGGTTAATCAGAGTAGCCAGTAACTCCCAAAACAATGCGGACTGTCAGTGTGACCCCTGGATGCCTCTGAGAGGTTGAAGGTGAGACTTTATTGCTGAAGAACTACACTCTTAGGACACAGGACCCGGATTATTTGAGCCAAATCTAACCTGAAAACCCCTGTCCTGCAGCCTAGCGTCCATGGCACCAGAACAAGGGAGGGAAGCAGTGAACAGTCCTGCCCAGCTTCAGCTCCTGTGAACCTGAGAACACACAGCCATGAGAAGCTATCAGTAAAGGTGCGGCAAGTGCACTCACACGGCAGTGCTAACCAACGACTGTCTAGCTAGACTTAGGCCCAGTCACCGGGAGAGAAACCATGCCTGGTACCAGCCAACTTCCGGTCGCTAGTGAGGTCATGGACCTTAGAAAGGGATCTAGTGCAGCCCCTTGGCTAGGCCGGTGCAAGTCCTTACTGCATTCTGAATCTTACCCTTGTACCCACAGGGAACCTGAGCTTCCACCCTTCATCCAAGAAACCTCTCTTTGCATCAGACTGAGACCGTCACAGAAAACCACAGCTGGACAGAATGCAGACATCAGCAGAACATAGGGAGCCCAGCCCCAGTGGATCTAAGGCTCAGGGAACATTGCAGAAAAGAAGGCAGAAAGATTCAGAGTACCAAGAAGCCCGACGGAAAAGAGTCTTTCCTAGAAAGGGCTGCATAAACATGACCAGAACAATGGCAATATCAGTGGGCATGTCAGTGCAGAAGGAGGAAGACAAAAACCCACAGCATTCCACCCTATACAATGCCCCCTGAGAAAGGGAAAATTAGCCCCTCCCAATGATGAGCCCCCTAGTTGGTTATTCAATGCAAGGCAAGAAGCCCTGAGACCATATATATATATACAATATATATATATATATACACACACACACACAGAGCAATAAAAACGGACTCAGCACGTCACATTTATATACTTTTTTTCATACTTCCACATACATAGATGTAACAATAACAATAAAGAAAAAGAAGATATCCATTGGAGAGTAGGGAGCAAGGAAGGAGTTGGAGTAAAGGGACATGGAAGGGGCTGGAGGAATGATGGGAAGGAAGAAAGTGATATGGTAATAGTTTAATTAAAGAAATAGATAAGAGAATTCACATTTGTCCTGGGGACAACCAGAAGCCACTGGAAGGTTTCTGCTAGGGCTGGAGTAGAGTGCCCTGATCCTCTGTGTTCTAGAAAGACCTCTCCACCTTTTACCTCAACTCTTCCAGTTAGTGGGGTTAGGGAAGGCTGGAGGCTGGAGATGGTAGCAGCTGGGCAGGGAAGAGGCCTCACACTGACAGGAGGACCCAATAGATTCCCCTTCCTCTGCCTCACCCCACAAACAAAGGCAGTTGTGATACTACTGACTGAGAAAGCAGATGCTCGAAGACCCATCTCAGGACACAAGGCAAGATACAGGAAGGTACTCGGTGTCAACCCAAAGCCGTCTTCCTCCCCTGGTTCCATGTTCCTCTCTCTACATCTGTGGAAACACCCCCACCCCATCACTGCACTCATTGGTCAGACTTCAATGGCTCACTCAGATGCCTCTGGATTTCCTCAGGCGCCACTCAAAGCTCCTCTGCTCAGCCCCCTTAACCCAATGGTCCAGAGCAAGTCAGCCTAACCACCCCCTCCACTTGGACAGACTGTGGCTTTTACTCAGGCTGGGTTCCATCCCTAGCACCTTTTTCTTGCCACTTGAGATTCAAATCAGAGAAGACAGCTGTTCTCTCCCTCCACATGGCCTCTGCTGATCACGGCAGGCTTTATTCTCTGACATTAGGGTAGCTCACAGGTGATGGCTGATGTTGCAAGAGAGGAGAAACATGAGGTAAGTCCTGTCTAGATGATAGACAACAAAACTGCGCTGCAGCAGTTCATTCTAGCATGTTCCAGACTCATAGAGTCCTTCAGATTCTGGACCAAGCTTTAAAATCATGGGTGGATTAGGACTCGGCGAAGGGGTGGGAGCAGCATTTGTCTAGGCTCTAAGCTACAGAAACCACCGTCCCTGCTCTTCCTGCAAACAAACTTACTAAGTCCTGCTGAAATGAGGGTAATTGCTTTATTGCCAGAAATTACCCAAGCTTTGCCAAAGAGTGCTACCTCACACGCAGTAGGAAGTAAGTTCAAGTGAGAAGGAAAACAATCAGTGTGCCACTTTAGCAGCGCTCATCGGCTGGTTGGTTGATTTTGAAAGCTAACTTTTTATTTCTAGAATCACAGTGGTGTAGGAGGTTCTTCTGTATTTGTGTTGTTTTCATTGGTTAATCAATAAAGAAACTGCTTGGCCTGATAGGGCAGAACTTAGATAGGCGAAGAAGACAAAACTGTATTCTGGGAGGAAGAAAGCAGCAGATAGAGCTGAGCTGCCATGAAGCTGCCAGGTCAGACATGCTGAATCTTTCTCGGTGGTGACATACATATTATTTATAAGAAATGGGTTGAATCAAGATGTGAGAGTTAACCAATAAGAGGCTAGAGCTTATGGGCCAAGCAGTAATTTAATTAATAAAATTTCTGTGTGGTTATTTCGGGGGTTAAGCTAGTTTGGTGGCGGGATGTGGCCCGCTCCTCCTTACTATATCACAGAGTTCAAAATCAACCACAGTCTGCTCCCCTCTGCCCCAGTGGCTACAGTCCTTGGATGTGAAGTGTCTGAGCTCCAGCCCGGTTCCCAGGAAGTGGGCCATATTGGACATACTGGACCCTAGAGTTGTGATTGCCAAGATAAGGGAGCTAGGTGACCTCCTGAAAGAGCCCACAGCTTCATGCTCTGCTGTCAATCTGCATGCTGGAGTTCCAGGACACAAAAGGCCGCTAGCTCCAACTTAGGCTCCCTCTGAATCTCTCACCGGGTAGCTCTGCCACCATGTGCCCAGCCATCTCCAGTACGGATTCCAATCTCTAGAGCTAGAGATAGACATGCAGATACCTGTTATCCATCCCTCACAACAGCACATGTACCCTGCCTTAGCCCCCAAAGGGCTGGCTACTCACAAGGCCCCCATTTCCTCTCAGCCCAATGCACTTGCCTCCCATTGTTCTCGGCGTGTCCAGCTTCAGGTCCCCCTGACACTTCCCTTCGGCAACACTCCAGCTTCCGCAGTTTGCAGAGTTTTTCTGGTAAATTCTATCCCCTCACATTTCAACTGTCAAACCTCTTCAAACAATGGTTTTGTAATTGCTATCTTCTGGCTTTCTCAGATTGGACCTTACTCCCTTCTACAGGGATTTGGAGGCTATCAAGTGGCTATGTCCTCCTGTTTTAGGTGCTGTGCCTATCTGTACCTATCTGTACCTTGACTCTAGCTTCCACCCATCCCCCTGGCACCTTACAGTGTTAGAGACCTCCTCTCTATGTGTGCACCCACTCCCTCCCAATTGAACCCATCCCTTTGGCTCTGTTTCTTTATAGTTCCTTGAGAGTAATAAGTTAGTTTAGGAATTCTCCCCAGCGTCCCAGGAGAAGAATCATTACATCAGTGAGGACACAATCTATAGCTGGTTACTACTATGTGATGCTAAAGCAATTTTGTAGATAAACCCTTGATAACATTAAAATAAATTTTAAAATAGCTTTCAAAACAGAAGAGTTCAAATGTATCTGAAGATGGAGTAAAAAGAGCTCAAGTGCACACACGCTGCAAGGCAAAGCTTTTCTTAGGGAGACACAACACAGAGCTGCTCACCCTAGATAACAGTCAACAACCAGCCAAGAATGGGTACCATTAACATCCAGCTTGGTGAACCAATGGGTTCATGAGGGCATTTGTCTGGGCAAGGTGGGACAGAGGCAATGGATTAACCCTGGAACTGGACTGCTAGGTAGTTGTAAACCACCTGGCGTGGAAACTTAGGCCCTCTGCAAGAGCAGTATGGCTTTTAACTGCTGGGCCATCTCCATCTCTCCAGCGCCTGCTGCCACAAGTTACCCTGTTTTTCCTATTCATATCTGTGAAGCTTTGGTGCACACCCTCCAACTTAAGTGCAAATCCAAGTCCCTAGGCATCATAAATATAGAGAAAATGGGCTTTTCCACTTAAATTAGAATGTTCATTGGTTTATTTTTATACACAGCTATTTGACACTTCATCTTTAGAGTCTTCAAAAAATGATACTTGTTTGACCTGGCAGTTTTGTGTTTAGAAATTTGTATCACAGAATAATCAGATAAGAACTGAAAGTGTTGTGTGGGAGTTTACTGGGGGAGAACAAGTTCCCAGCTCTCAGCCCTTCTCTGTACCCACAAGTCCACACTGCACTTGGCACACAGCGAATGCTGGCAAACGTGCTTGCACATTACTGCTAGCCCTTGCTCCTCTGAACAGTCACCAGCATGGGCCCCAGCTAGCCCCCGGGACAGTTCACCCGAACAGTCAGCTGTCTCAGCTGTAACCTTTTCCCTGGAGTCAGCAGGCAGCCAGCCCAGGGCCTGTGAGTAAGCACAGTCAAAAGGAGGAGGATTGCTCAGCCAGCTGGCAGCTGACTGCCAAGCAAGAGACAGCCCAGCTCAGAACAGCAGAAAGCCCACAAACACGTGTGTGTGCTAAGTTCTTGCTCACCTACTCTTGTTTGCTCATTTAAGATATTAGTCCACCAGTGAGTAACAATCATTGTTCAAATTCCTGACAATTAAAGGATGGTGTAATATTAGGCAGCCTCAAAATGCTGATGTAGCTGTGTAATGCCTGGGATCCTTCACAGAAGACTGGCAGACAGCAGAGGTGATGGGAAGCAGGCTGCAGCAAGATGTATGTAGTATAGTCCTGTGTTCATAGTACATATATGTATATATTTGCATAAGATGCATCAGGTCTGATAGAGAAGATTCCGACAGTAATTATGTTCAGGTAATACAGATTGGGGTAGTTTCCATGTTTATTTGTGTTTGCCTTTAATCTATACAAATATGTGCCATATGTATAATTCTTCAAAGAAGAGGAAAGCCTTCCCGAAGAGCAAACCTTGTCTGATAACTTTTTTGTTAATCAAGATCAGTTCCAGGGACTGGAGAGGTGGCTCAGTGGTTAAGAGCAATTACTGTTCCAGCAGAGGACCCTGGTTGCATTCCAAGAACTCATCTTTAGCATCTCACAACTGCCTGTAACTCTAGCTTCAGAACATTCAATGCTGCCTTCTTGTCCTTGGGTACTCTTGCATGAACGTACACATATGAAGACATACACATGAATAAAAATAAATCCCCCCCTTTTTTTTGTAACAGTCCTGAATGAATTTCTAGTGCTTCTCACTGACAGTGCAATCATCAGTTGTTTTTGGAACATCCTGTAGTGTGGGAGGTCCTTCTGTCTGTGTGTTGCTTTTATTGGTTAATGAATAAAGAAACTACTTTGGCCTGTTGATAGGGCAGAAGTTAGGTAGGCAGGGGTGGGGGATTGGACTGAATGCTGGGAGAAAGAAGGCAGAGAGAGAGGTGGCCAGGGAGCTGCCACCACCGCCACTGCCAGAGGTAGATGTGCTGAACTGGCTTGGCCCATAGCATGGGAGGAGAAGGGCAGAGTCAGAGAGATGCCATGGAGCCACCAGAGTCAGACATGCCAAATCTTTCCCAGTAGGCCACTGCCATGTGGTGATATACATGTTAATAAAAATGGGTTAAAGTAATATAAGAGTTAGCCAATAAGAAGCTAGAGCTAATGGGCCAAGCAGTGATTTTTAAGTAATACAGTTTTCTGTGTGTCTTTTTGGTTCTGGGCAGCCAGGATGAACAAGTGGTTCTGTGCAACAATCTGTACAGAGGATGCGGTAACATCATCCCTTCCACGCTTCACTAAGGACTGTAGGTAGCACACCACACTAGTGACCCCGTAAACAGAAACCCTGAAAGTGGAGGTGGCTTTGCATCATCATTAGAGGTTAGGGGAGCCCTATCTCCCCAGCCCCATTTACAGGGACTCAAGGGTTGAGGAAACTGACTTCTAAACTGTGGGGCAAAACTAACAGTCTTTATCTTGTTACCTACAGGGTTTAGCGAAGACCTTTGGGCAAACAAAGGAACTTTTCTAACAGTGTACTAACAGGTTCTAAATTTCATATGTCTAGAATAAGTAATGCAATGCTCCACAGCAGGTCAAGGGCATCTAACTCCTTAATCCTTCGAAGTCTTAAGATTTCCTTCCTTCGTTCTTTCCCTCCTTCCTCCCTCCCTTCTTTCTTCATTCCTTTGTTCCTTTCTTCCTTCCTGCTCCCCCTTCCTCTTCCTCTTCCTCCTTCCCTTTCTCCTTTTCCTCCCTTCATTTCTTTGTTCCTTCCTTCCTTTTTTCCATCCTTCCTTCCTTCCTTCTTCCTTCATTGTCTTTCCCCTTTTCTTTTTATCTCTCTGCCTCCTTAGGCAACACACACATTCACTATAATAAATCCTAACTAAAAGCGAGCAGATCTCTCCTGTGTGCTACTTACTTGAACTTCAGTTTGTATCCCACATTCAGGGTTTTTTTTTAAATTAAAGATTCGTTTTTATTATTGTTAATTAAGTGTGGGTGGTTGTGTCTGCATGTGGGTAAGTGCACATGAGTGCTGGTACACACAGACACCAGAGACATTGAACTCCCTGGTGTAATGGTTTCTGCTTCTTTAAGAGACAAGCCACGCCCACTCCCTCCTCCATCCACTGAGGCAGGCTGATCTTCAGCTTCTGACCTGAGTTCTCTCTCTTTTCCGTCTTCCTCTCAGAGAGGCAGCTTCTGTCTCTCTCCCCATTTCTCCCCTTTCCCCGCTTCTGTCTCTATCTCTTCTCTCTCTCTCTCTCTCTCTCTCTCTCTCTCTCTCCCCCCTCTCTCTCTATCTCTCCCCTCTTCTCCCCTTTTTCCTTCTCCTCAATAACCTACCTAATAAATGTTCAACTTTACTCTGCATGGCGTGCCTATCCGTGTCTCTGTCTCCTGCCCACCTGCCACATGTCTCTCTCTGCCTGGGACCAGACACCGCTCAGGAAACGGCAGCCGTCTCTGCCTGGGACTGGCTGCTCTCAGGGCCTGCTGCCACATGGCCTGCTACCACTGCTTGGGGACCTACAGCGTTTCTGCTGCCTACTGCCACTGGGGATCCTGAAGCATTTTTAATTTTTCCATTATGCCTGGAACTGGAATTATAGACAGATGTGAGCCCCCAAAGTAGGTGCTGGGAATTGAACCTGGATCCTCTTAACTGCTGAGCCATCGCTCCAGCCCACATTCAGATTTTATTCTCCCACAACTTCAGCTGCCCTCATATGGTTACTTTCAGATCTTTCCTTTCGTGTGTGTGTGTGTGTGTGTGTGTGTGTGTGTGACAAAGTTTTCTTCAAGTATTTTTGCTAGGAAGGTGTCGGGGACCAGCCTCAACAAAAATATCACTTGACAGGGTAGGGGCATGGGGATCAGAAAAATAAGTAAAGAGAATGAAGATGTGAATAAAATAATAAAACAGAAACATAGGATAGTACTACGAAGGAGTTCCAGTGAATACTGAAATCACCCACATTTAATTTTTGATTTCTTAAAATACCCCTGATCCCAAAAGGTAAGAGTAAGATAAAAAAAAAAAACTTCATTAACATGACACAAGAAAATGAACATACCAATCGAAGGGTTGCAGGCTACTTAGGTAAACATTTTGTTGCTAGAACAAGACAAGTAATGCTCATACCCTAGACCTAGATATTCTATAGGCAAACCACCCCCTGGGTGGAATTCATTGTTATCTCCTTAAGGAAGCAGAACTTAGTTGGATCCTCAGACTTTTGTTTGAGGTAGAAACAGATCTACTTCTCTATTCCTGAAAGACAAGGGTTGGACATTAGCCACACCTGTTGACAATAGCCTTGAGAGAGCAGAATTTTCTGGTCTAAATCTAGGTGGGACCTTTGTTTGAGGTAGAAACAGACAACAGCCTTGAAGAAGTAGAAGTAAGTTCCGACTCTCTGACTTTTGGTCAAGGTGGAAATAGGCTCACGTTTTCGGGCCTCCACAGGGAGGAGTTAAACTTCTTCAGTCTGTAGCATATATTTCTAATCCAGTTCAGAAAAGTTTGGACCCTTCTTTCCTTAGTAATTTTCCCTCTCTCTCATCCTCACAGACTCAAATAATAATGTATACTCGGAGGTGATCTCAGAGATCATTCATCATCTATGTTCACTTTTGTTCGTGGGCTTCTTTTGGAATCATTTCTTTCTATTTGTGTTTGAATTTGATTTTAGTCGGCTTTTTGATTAGCACACAAAATTGGTTTCAGTACAATATTTTCATACATATATTTTATTATAGTCTGTTCTTACTCAATCCTTTCTTTATGTTCCCCATCTCCCCTCTTGCTGGATCCCTTCCTCTCCAAACACTTCCTCCTTCTGATACATATATGTGTTTGTGTGAATATATATACTGCCCTTCTTGTTTCTATGTATGAGAGGAAAATGTGACCTTTTCCCTTCTATATCTGACTTAACTCTTGTAATATAATACTCCTTTTCATTCATTTTTACATCTTTTCACATTTTACATCCATCTCATTCTACATCTTATAATTTCATTCTTTATTATAGCTTAAAATACATTGTTTATTGTTTGCACTGCAGTTTATCTGTTCATCTGTTGACAGATATCTAGGCAGGTTGTATGTCTGGGACTATTGTAAACAGCATTGGAATCTGTTGTAAAATCCCTTCTAAGGAGAGTAACAGTAAAGAGTGGGTCTTCTTTCAATTTCTTTTAGCTACATTGGCTATACGTTTATCAACATTACTTTTCAAAGAACCAACCCTTCATTTGATTCTACCTGTTGTCTTTTAGTCTCCATTTCATTGACTTCTATCCCAATCTTTATTAACTTGTTGCCATCTACAACTTTTGAGATTAGTTTATTATTCTTCTGATAATTTGGAGTAAACCATTAGGTTATTTATTTGAGTTCTGCCTGATTTTTTAACACATGCTATCACAGCTACAAACATTACTCTTAGAACTATCTTAGCTTCATTTCAAATGTTCTGATGAGCTGTAATTTCATTTTCATCTAATTCTAGAGCTTTTAAATTTTCTTCTCTGATTTATTCCACAACTTGCTAGTCATTCAACAGTATTTGTGTAGTTTTTCTTGCTACTGATTTCCAATTTTATTCCACTATTGTCTGAGAAGATGAAAGAAAGTTTTTCAATTATTTTGTTTTTTAAGACTTCTTATACGATCTGGGATGTGATCTGTTTTAGAGAAGGTCCCATAGGCTGTTAAGAAGAGTGTGTATTCTGTATCCGTTAAATGGGATATTCTGTATGTATCTGTTAAGTGTGGTGCAGTTTAATTCCACAGTTTGAGTGACATATCTACAAATGGGAGAATACCAAAGTCACTGACTGACTGCTATTGTAGCAAGACCTAAATCACTTTTTATGTCCATTATTGGTGTGTGTGAGAGAGAGAGAGAGAAAATCACACACAAAGAGACAGAGAGCTTTAATATTTGGAACATATGGTAATAATTGCTTTATCATCTTGATAAATTATTCCCTTCATTAGTATGTAATCATTTTCTTTGCCTCTTCTGACTAATTTTGCCTTGAAATCTACTTGATCAAATATTAAAATAACTATACCAGCCATTTTTAGCTTTAATTTGCTTATAAATACTGATTTCTGCCCTTTGACTATCATTCCATAGGTGTCCTTGACAGAGAGACAGTGAGGCCTGTTTCTAGAAGACAACAGACATTTGGATCTTGTTGGACTTTTGATTTTTATTCCAATCATCTAGGCTGTGTCTTCTTAGTGGAGGACTGAAGCCATCTGCATTTAAGGTTATTACTGAGTGAGATTTGCTAATTCCTGGAACACTGCTTCCTCTGCCACAGTCTCCACCACATCTGCTTGGCCCTCCCACTCCCCACGACTATTTCCCAACACTATCTCTTATCAGGTGGATAGAGAAGATTAAATTGAGTCTCTCTGGCATTGTGACTGTTTTGTTCTCAGGCCCTTCTGTAGTTTAATTGAACAAAGATTCCCTCTCAAGAAGGTGCCCTGCCACAGTCTTCAGAGCCAGGAGATTCTTCTCCATTGGTGACCTACCCTAGTGGAAACACCTGTCTGGTCAAGACTTGTAACTGGACTATGATGTAGAGAGCTGTGACTTGTCCTGTGGGTGGGCTGCCCTCTCCTCACTGGGCTGCCTGGCTTACCCTTTGGATCAGGCTTGTTTTCCTCCTGCTTCCGGGGACACAGGTTGGAACTGTGTTCATCTTAGTGTCATCATTCCTCTTTCCAGTACATCACACTTCTGCCTTTCTGCACTTTCTAGTTGTCCTATACTTTAGTGCATTTCCAAAGTTCTTCATTTCTTTGAAATAAAGCTTCCCCTTCCTTCCTTTTTTCCTTCCTTCTTTCCTTCCTTTTTTTCTTTCTTTCTTTGTTCATTTGAGACAGGATGTCTCTATATAGCTCTGATTATCACGGAACTTGCTATGTAGACCATCTCTTCTGAATATTTAAAATCTATTGAGTACATTCACAATAACTGTTTAAATGTTTTCTCCGCCCATCCTAACATCTGGGTCAGTTTTTATTGATAGGTTCTCATTATTATAATGTAATGCATTGCTTTGTCTTTTAAGAACTTATTATTAATTTTTTGTTTATTTTTAGCCTTGTTTTCTGAGGCAGGGTCTCACCACATAGCCCAGGTTGCCCTTTTTCTCAAGGTCCTATTGCCTCCACCTTCCAAGTGCTGGCCTTACAAGTATGCACCACCACACTTGGCTCTCTTCAATTCTTTGACTCAAAGTTAACTGTGAATTTTGCAGTGAGTCTCTAACTGTTGGTCGCGATCCCTTTAGGGAACAAATGACTCTTTCGCAGGGATCTCCTAAGACCATTGGAAAACACAGATATTGACATTATAATTCATAACAGTAGCAACATTACACTTATGAAGTAGCAACAAAAATAATTTTGTGGCAGGGGGTCACCACAGCATGAGAAACTGTATTAAAGGGTCGCAGCATTAGGAAGGTTAAGAACCACTGGGGTCCCCCCCCCACATCTTGTATCTTCCATATTCTATGTAAGTTTTCTTGAACATTTTCTCTTGGAGGAAGTCAAGCTCCTTGGAACAGTTGTATCTTTCACGTTTTGCTTTTAGATTTTGTTAGTTATTTAGGAGAGCAATGGTGAATCTAGGGCTGTTTGTTGTTCCCCTCTGAGACAAGACCTTACTGAACTCTCCGCCTAGTGGCCCATTAATTCTGTGTTTTTCCAGTCTGACTAGTGGGAACGGGTTCTGGACCGGGTAGTCACTGTTTCTCCAAATATTGCAGATGGTTCACCCTTTAGCCTTGATGACATGCATTGGTCAGTGCTTCCAGTGACCAATGGAGACTCTCAGTGGAGACTCTCGGTGGAGACTCGCTGCAGGTCTTAGGGGTTCTCTTCTGTAGCTCTCTCCTTGTTAATATGCTTGCCTTAGCAATGTAGCTGACTTAGTCTCTCTGGACATTCACCTCTGTTCTCATTCAGACAATAAGCTGAGATAATAATGGGACTCACCTTGATTATCCCCAGTGTCCTTTTTTCCATGATGTCACCATGCTGCATGTATGTGTATATTTCAAAAAGGAGAGTGAAGGTGAATGCAGTCTCTACTTTACTCTGGCTTAACCAGAAACAAAAGTTGGTAGGCAGTAGTTTCTTATTATATACTCAGACATAACTGGGATATGGGCCAGGTATTGTGCTAGATAGTGGCTATGCAGTAGGGAACCAAAAGAATATGGTCCCCAGGCTCCAGCCTAATGCAAGCTTTCATATTGTGATTAACTTCATTGAGAAGGCAGGAAAAGATATAAGCCCTGGATTAATGCATATGGGTAGGAATCACATAGGCTTGATCCTCTTAGGGAATTTGACTTAGGAGAAACTGAAACAAATGCATTAGTACAAATCAGACTGTGAAAAAGTTGCGTGTGAGATGCACAGGCTCTGAGCATTTTGAGTTAGAAGTTACTGAATTTGACCTGAGATCTAAGGTAAAACATCATGGAATAAACGACATCTGAATTGAGCCTTGATGGGCATCCTGAGGAAAGCCAGGGGTCACCCCCCCTCCCGCGGCCACCTCCACTGCATGCAACTTTCTTTGACTCTGAATGGTGGAGAGGCAGGAGGTAAAGATGAGGAAATAACTTTAAAACACAGCAGCTAACTTCAAATCCTTGTGGTATCTCTAACCATCTGGCTTGCTCTTTCCTGACAGAACCCTCAGGATGAGTTTCTGAGGAGTCTGTATTTTTTCAGCTCTGTGGAGTTGACTCCATTGATTGTGATTGGTCTAATCAATCACAGAATTCCATACCATTTTGCCCACTGGATGTGCAAGGGGATCTGGTGGGGAAGATAGGAAGAAAACTGTTTCTTTGCTACTGGAGGAAAACCAAAAACAACCTCTAAAACCTGGTTCCTTGATGCTGCCTCTGAGTCATTTGCATGAGTCAGTCTGAAGTTGATTTAACTCGAGTATTTTTGACTTCTGAGGATGTGCCTCAGTGGCTAAAGTTCTTGCCCAACACGTATGAGGACCTGAGTTTGGAACTCATGTAAAGCTGGGTGCTACTGAGACAGGAGAATTCCTGCCAGTTTATGGGCCAGACTATGCTGCATCTTTTTTCACACAGACAGGATGTGAAAAAAGGCGCCCACACAAACCCACACAAAGATTTTTTTAAAGGTTTTTTGATATGTGAGATAATAATTTTTCTTAGTTTTATTAACTTTTAGTCTGAGCTTGGATGGTGTAACTTGCAGCAAATCAGTATACCCTAACCTATCAATGTATCCATTTGATGCCTTTCCTTCACACTGGTCCAGCCTCAGCTATATGCCTCCTCCTGCTTGGGGATCCTTTGCCTCATTAAGGGGAGAGGCTAACTGAGGAGGTGAAAATGTGCTTATCAGTCTCCCCATATAAGCTCAGGGGAGAAATTTTTTTTAAAAAATGAGCTTTAAAAATGAAAGAAAACAATCATTTAGTGAGAACCTTGGTTAGCTTGAGGCATCACTTTTCCTGACCATTTGGTTGAGGGAACTTGTGTTAATTCTCCAGGGAAGATTGAAAAAAATGCAGGAAGAGAATGTAGGCAAGCTCCAGGGGAAATTACACAAATGTTTCTGGATTCACAGGAGAGCGGGTAATTCCCACAGGGAACAAGCCTACCCCTGAAACAATCTGTGGGAAAGCCCAAGTGTGTGGCAGGAAGCCTAACTGCAACTTGAAGATATGCCACCTTCATTCTTGACATTCTGGTTCAATCCCAGTGAGTCCAGTCAGGCCACAGCAAAAGTCATGAATTAGTAGCCTGTGACCAGTCTCACTCTCCCGTCCCCTTTCCAAGCTCTTCTTCCCTCCTTCCCCACTCAGTTCATATCTTGTTTGCCTTGTGAACACAGAGGGCACTAAGCCACTTACCTGGAGACATTTGTGCTATGTGAAAACCCTTCTGTATTCTATGAATATGTTTTATTCCCATTGGTTAATAAAGAAGCTGCTTTGGCCTATAGCAAGGCAGAATAATGCTAGATGGGAAAGTCAAATTGAAAATACAGGGAAGAATAAGAAAGGTAGAATCGGAGAGACATGAGTCAGCCTTCCAAGAAGCAAGATGCCAGCAGACCAGTAATGCCACAGCTATGTGGCAATACATAGATTAATAGAAATGAGCTAATTTAAATGTAAGAGCTAGTTAATAATAAGCCTAAACTATAGGCCAAACATTCTATAATTAGTATTAAGCCTCTAAGTGATTATTTAGAAATGGCTACAGGCTGGGGCAGGACAAAGAAACTTCCATTTACAATTTGTGTTTGAGAAGTTTATTAGTCAGGATTCTCTTGGAAAAAAGAAACGGTAGAATAAATAAGTGTAATGAGTCTTCTTATGTCCCACCAGCCAACTTCCAAATAATGACACAGAGACTTCTTATTAATTATGAAAGCTTGCTCTATAGCTTAAGATTGCTCCTAACTAGTTCTTTATCTTGAATAATTTCCTTTATATTAATTGATGTTTATCAGATGGCACTATCTCTCTTCCATTTTGTACCTCCGGTTTTCTCTCTGTATCTCCTGGCTTCTCTGCCTTTTTCCTCCCAGAATCCTCTCTGTCTCCAGAAGTCCTGCCTAACCTCTTCCTGCCCAACTATTGGCCATTCACCTCTTTATTAAACCAATCAGAAGGTGCCTTGGCAAAGACACATCTTCAGTGTAAACAAATATTCCGCAACAAATAAATATTGTAAAAGATGATTTATGAGATTGGCTTACAGGATAGGAGCCGGCTAGTGTGTGCTGGAGAGGCTGAGGATCTGATTGCTGCCCAGCCCTAATCTGGTACTGAGGGGTCAGAAGATGCCTAGTGAGTCACCGATCTTCCGTCCACCTTGGAAGCTGGGAGAAGCTGGAGTCTGATTGCGGTGGCAACACTCAGCAGCCTGAAGAGAAGGTGGTAACCAGCACTGCTTTTCCCTCGGCTCTGCATCTGGGAGCTGCCTACTCGAAGAAACTTTCCTGTTAATTCTTCTTGGAAATGCTCCACAGACATGCCCAGAGGTATGTCTCTTATTTGATTCCAGCCAAGTTAGCAATCAAGGGAGCACTTCATACCCAAAGTAATGTGTTGCCTTTGCTGAGCATTCACACCTCCATACCAACAGTTGAGACATTTCTAGTCTCAAATACAACACCTCTTATCCCAGTGGGAAATCTACAGAGGAACACTGGATCCATCAAATTCTGAACACCGCCCCCTCCATGTGTGTGCCTGGTCTCAGTGACAAATGGAGGGATTGCACAAAGCCACAGAGCATGACTTCCAACTCCACTGCCCTCCGGCTGCTAGCATAGGACCTCTCACATAGCCACAAACCCCTGCCTGCTTACCCTCCTTATCTTTAGTCTCCCTTTCCATAAGTTGTTCACTCCACGAAGCCTTCTGTGCTCGCTCCACCATGTTATACATACTGTCTTGTTCTTCATTATACCCTCAATGCTTAGGTGCAGCAGGCCCATTATCTTAATTTGTTAACTGAAAATGGTCCTTATAGAAGGTTTTCTTATCTTCGCGATGATGTCCTGACTTCCTTATTGCAAAGGCAAGACGCACTGGCCAATGATCTTTTCTGTTAAAGTGAGGGAAGTGAACAGAAAATGGATGGTAGGACAGCTTTTAGAGCAGGAGGTGGGGGAGACTGCTCCAACCACAGTTTCCCACAACTCCTGAGAGCAGCAGGTCTCAAACTTTCTAATGCTCAGACCCTTTAAGGCAGTTCCTCACGTTGTGGTGACCCCCAACCATAAAAGTATTTCATTGCTACTTCATAACTGTAATTTTGCTACTGCTATGAATCGTAATGCACATATGTGATGTGTGACCCCAAAGGGGTTGCGAGCCACAGGTTGAGAACCTCTGCTTTAGAGGATCCAGCGACTCTCTGACACTTGAATGGAATTGAAACGCCAACATGCATTTTTGCAAAAAGAATGATAAGTTCAGACCGACACCATCAGTATGACAGCCACTAGCCACGCATGGCTATTTACATTTCAACTCAGTTTTTGAGCTTGGACCAGATCTATGTCAAGTATTTAATGACCACTACATATAGGACAGCCCATGTAGAGAACATTTCTGTCATTCAGAAAGTTATTTAATACAGACCATCTCTGGTTGATATCATTACTTCAGATTTAATATACTCATAGGATTTAACTCACGTAGTGGGTTTGTAAAATGACTTGGCAACATTCAGAAACGAAAAGTCTTGTAATCTGCTATCTCTTTCTTTCGGGAAGCCTTTCTTCCTCTCTGCCCTATAGGAGCTAGAAAAGACTTCTTTCTCACGGGTCTCCTCCCACAATTCAGCCTTATCTTCTGGTTGTTGAGGTCGTCTCCTCCCTAACCTAGGGGACCACGCCCATTCTGACCTCCTTCCAGACTCTTGTGTAAGTAACCACACTGCAAACTATGTTAACTGGAGTTGAATTGGACTTAAGTGCCCATCTCTGGACAAGCCTGGGGTTGAGGTTAGGGCTCTCAGCTGGAAGCTGACAGGGAGCGCAGCTTCTCTAAGCCGGAGGAAGAGCTATCACCCCGAACATCTGTTGCTTTTTTTTTTTTTTTTTTAAACAAAGAACTTTCCGGTCTCGCGGAGAGCCCTCCAGCCCGCAGCCCCCTTCGTCTGGGCCCGCCCCTCGCAACGAGATCGCGGGGAGGGGCCGAGGCGAAACCCGAGCCCGACGCCCACCACCCGGCCTGGCGACGTGGCTCGGCGGCCCCGGCCTCCCCCGCTAGCGCCGCGGCCAATGGGCGCGTGAGTGGGGCGGCCCGAGCCTCTCCGCGCCAGCCAGGCGCGCCCCTTGCTGGGGAGGGGACAGCGACGGTGGCGCTGCGAACCCCTACTGCCCCGCCACCTTCCTCTGCTCACGACCATGGCGCGCGGTGGCCGCCTGGGACTCGCCCTGGGACTGCTGCTGGCGCTGGCGCTGACGCTGCGGGCCAAGCCCACGGTGCGCAAGGAGCGCGTGGTGCGGCCCGACTCGGAGCTGGGCGAGCGGCCGGCCGAGGACAACCAGAGCTTCCAGTACGATCACGAGGCCTTCCTGGGCAAGGAGGACTCCAAAACCTTCGATCAGCTCAGTCCGGACGAGAGCAAGGAGAGGCTGGGGTGAGACCGCGGCCCGGGCCACACAGGGGACCACGCAGGGGCCCACGGCAACCCCAGGGGGAGCCACGCGGGACCTCCGGAGCAAAGCGAAAGCGAAATCGTGCCATTTGGTCACACCGCCGAAGCCAGAGGCAGGCTCGGCGGCACAAAGTTTCCAGCGGGCGCCCAGACCTCGGGTGGAGGTCGCCGCCACGCCCCGGCCGGGATAGCTTCCCACGGGGAGGCGAGAACGTGGCAGCTGCCGCTGGAGCCGGGAGCATGAGGGCCCGCCCCCTCCTCTAGGTTACATCAGAAGAGATGGGCGAGAGTGAGCCAGAGTTTGTTGGGCTGTGGCCTTTTAGTACCCGGGTTCTTTCCCACAGTCTTAGCCCCAGAGGCGCTTGAGACTTTATAAAAGCGTCTCATGATCTAACAGAAATGGTAAGAGATGAATGAGGGGGCAGTCGACGGAGAGGCTTATTCCTTGGCCTGTCTGGATCAGGGCGATGTTCTTGTCGTCTGACCAGTTATTCCAGAAATCTCATGTAGAGACTAAGAAATCATATTTTTAAGGGGGTAATAGGAGGTAGTACATGGGGAGGAGGCACAGAGATGGAAACTGATTCTTTGGGCTCTGCTACCAGCTTTATGGGTGAGGTGCTCAGTTTTTTTGGCAACTGGTTGTCAGGGGCAAAAGAAACTACAGAGTGGCTGTGGTAGTGCATTGAGAGCTTAGCTTGGAATCAAGAAATAAACCTGGGCAACATCTCAGTACTCCCTCCCCTGGCTCCCAGGAGACACTCGGACACTGTGCGGTTATCTGAAAGCCTTTCAGAGGGACAAGTAGTGAAGACCTGGTGAAGGTGGGGAGGGATGCAGCAGTCCTGCCTGTGGGCCCCTAGAGCTTCCAGAACCTGGCTCCTGGGGGTGGAGGATCATGGTGTTCTGTTACCATTGAAAAGAACACAGCCAGCTCTGTGCTACAGAAAGGCTAGAGTGTTCAATGGAACAGGATAAACGATACCTATTATGTAGGTGCAACATCAGCCTGTTGTGATAAAAAGACCTTTAGACTTCAAAGTCACCTCCCAGCATTATCTTTATTTGACAGGGAAGTACTTCTCTTCTTGCTTGGGACCTAACAATCGGGGCCATTGATAAGTTACTCTGTTGCAGGCTTTGGGGTCCTGGAGACTGATATATTCTAGGGCCCTGATTGCAGCCATTCTGCATTGTCTTGGGGAGGAGGAGAGTTAGGAACCGGAAACACTAAGCACAGGTCCTCTGGCACCATTTAATTTCTTCATCAGGGTGGTAGTATAAGTGGCAGATGGAAGTGTTAATGGAGTTCCTCCGGGCTTGATCCTTGTGTGGAGACCTCGATTTTTTCATGCGGCAAGCATTGCAGTGGCTACTTTGGTTGACATCCGGCAGGTACAAAGATGAGTTCTCATGTTCTAGGTCTCAGGGTGCTAGCCATCCCATGTGAGGACAGACTAGTCCTTCGAGGATTGCTGTGTGGGTGACAGAGTAAGACCTGCATCACTGTGTGTTTATCCGGGGCTCCTGGGGCTTCAGGTTGGAGGGAGGTGTTTGGGTCTTGCAGGTGGTTTGAGTCAGTGGATGACTGGTTTATTGTAACAGAAAGGTGGTCCCCAAGCAAGGGCCAACTTGTTTACCCGGGGTTGGAACTCTTTTGTGAGGCAGGAGGGGTGCTGCACCCGGCAAAGGCAGAGAAAGAAAATGGGAGGTAGAAGAGGAAGGGAAATTAAGGGCAGAGGGAAGGACCATGAGGAGGTAGAGATGTTATTTGTGTGTTGGACAGGATATCCTAATTCCCAAACATTGTTGGGAAAGCCAGACTGGCAGTAGAGTGGAGAAGTGTAACTAACCATGGCACATGGGGAGTCCCCGGCCGAGGCTCGGTGAGGGTGGGTCTGTCTGGGAAAGGTGCAGACACCTGTGGCACACTTGCTGTGACCCAGCATTGAGGAAGGAACCAAGAATAATAGCTGGGTCCCTGGCCTGAGCCCCTTCCCTTTTAAGGTGATATGGGCCAGAATTGGGCTAGCCCTTTTAGAAATGACAGGTCTAGCCTGGGGCTAAGTGATGAATTGCCTCGACAGCCCCCTCCAAGTCTAGATCCAGGCGACTTTGTGTGTATCACTTGACCATCTATTGGAAACACATGTCATCATACGGAGGGTTGCGAAGTGAAGCCACAGGCAGCATACAGTTTCAAAGCTTCATACAGTCTTAGAAAAGTGTGAATTACTTTCCAAAGTGGGGAGTGATCCCACCTGTCCACCAGTCTCTGGTTTCTCTGGCTCCTGGACAGCAGCAGGCAAGGGAACTCCACTGGCCTTAAGCCCTCCCCGGAGGCTTTACTCACTTCACATTTTTGCTGAGAGTTGGGATTTTCCTTCCATGCGTGACCTACATTGTTGACCTGAGTGAGGAAAGGCCCCTCCTTCTCTTTTTCCTCGGGTTTTTCTTGTCACTTGGGTGTTTCCGCTTACCCTGGGGAAAGTGAGGCCCAGAGACTTGCTTGCTTGTGACCACACAGAAAATAGGGACGAAAGGCAGGATGAAGATCTCGGTGTTCTGACCAAAGCGTTCAGAGACTATCTACATTCTGTTTCCTTCCTCAGGATCTTCCTCTTGCGACCTTTCTCAAGGGAGTTCAAGATGACTCCTATAACTCCAGCGAACAGTTTTAGAGTCCTTGCTGGATATTGGGCTGGGTATATTGCCTGGATGATAATTGATGTAAACTAAATGCTATTCTTTCCTCAAAGGCGGGGGGCAGGGATTCCCTGGGTTTCATGACACTGAGCCTTTGCTGGCCTAGGGTTCTGCTTCTCAGTGGTGTTGGGTAACCAATGAGCAATGCTGCCGGTGTGTCCTCAGGATTGGAGCAGCGCCTGCCTGTGCAGCATTGAATGAATTCTGCTGTGTCTGGCTGAATCTTCCCCAGGGAAGCCTGAAGATGCATGGGATTTGTGCTTGAAGGGACACTTAGGTTGTTAATCATGTCCACAAGTTCCAGAGAAAGGAGCTGGGGCTCCTTGGGTTCGGGTAGGAGATGTTGACTTTGTTTATGCGTGCCACCCCCCCTTACCTTTCCCACTAAAAGATATGAGTTACAGACCAAACTGTATTTATAAAGAACTAAGGAATTCAGTTCCTGTTTTTAATTAATCAGTATTAACTGTTAATCAGAACTGCTATTGACAAGAAAATTTATCGTTGGAGTTGATAGAATTCTAGCCCCAAAGAAAGAAACTGAGTCATTGCTGGCCTGTATGACCTCATCCCAGGTGTGTGAAACCCCTGTTAAACATCAGCCTGTGGGTGTTCAGTTTCCACACAGATGTCTCTCCTAGCTAGGGACTGTCACTCAGATATGGTGAGTTTCCAGCCTGAGGTTTAGGATACCTCAGTAGAGTCTAGTTGGAAAACCCTGGGACCCAGGCCATGGTGGAGTTGGAAACCCAAGAGGGCACAGTGGTCTGTCTGCTCTGTGCTGAGTTCCTTTGGCTGCCAGAGGGCCAGGTTTCTGCAAGAGGTCGTTTTATCCAACAAGATTGGTTATCTTGGACTTCTTAAATTTCAAATCCTTGAGTCTGAGGTGGTAGGATTGGAAACATACAGCTCCCTCATCCTTTGATTAACATAGAATTTCCTGTTGTTGCATTGCACCCCAAGCTAAAAAGATTATGTGCTCACCCAGTTAAACCTAATACTAGCCATGTGCTCTTGGAAATGTCATCCCACTTCTCTGGGCCTTCGTTTCCATTAAAGTAAGGGAATTGGACTGCATTGGGGAACACAGTATGTTCTGTCTTCCAGGTCACTTCTCGATCAGTTGGTAGTGGAAGTCTCCAAAGTCCTGAGCTGAGAATTCTGAGTTCATATCTGGGTTTCAGGATGTTGAGGCATGATCCATGAGTGAAATCTGCCACTGGCCCTGGTTCTGGGGAGGGGAAGGTATATTATCCTTGGTAAGGATGAACTTATAAGACCCTTCGATCGTTAAGACCATCAGATTACTGATGGGCCAAATCTATCTGAGGAGTTTATAACATTTAAGACTGGAAATTGCTTCTTATTTTGCTAGACCAAGACCATACAAGTCTTGATTATGGTCTTGAGGGATGTTTTTGTTTTATGTTATTATCATTGTTATTATTATTATTATTTTGAACTACAGGAAAATTGTTGATCGAATTGACAGTGATGGAGATGGCTTAGTCACCACTGAGGAGCTGAAAGTTTGGATCAAACGGGTACAAAAAAGATACATCTATGATAATGTCGCTAAAGTTTGGAAGGATTATGATAGGGACAAAGATGAAAAGATCTCCTGGGAAGAATACAAGCAGGCTACCTACGGCTACTACCTAGGTAAGGCATGCCACAGTGGAGATTGCACAGTAGGGGACAAGCTCCCAGGAGACTCTGTCATGGCTACCCCCTTTCAGCCAGATGTCACAACCTTCAAAGTAAAACCTGTTGTGTAACATCCTCCTCTGCCTACTAAGAATGTACCAAGCTGCTTCCTTTGACTGACATAGGGGAAGGTGTGTTGGGTCATGGCCCTGCTTGAACTGAGCTCCCAGAGATACAGAGGAAAAGGGAGAAGGAAAATGTGTTTGGTTTTGACAGTTTGAAATTGCTGTCGAAGTAAGGATAAAGTATGCCTGAACCATCATAGTCCACTAGAGGAGAGGTATTGGTGCGGAATCTCCAGGTGCCTGGGAGAAAGGAAGACAGTCAGAGCCAGATTCAGAGAGCTTGGAAGGCAGCAGAAGCACTTAAACAAGATATTCTAGAACACACAGGGAGTCCTCGTATGTTCTAGATCAAAAAGCGGTATGGTGAATGCAGAAATCTGTAAATAGAGGTCTGAAATTGTGTGGTCTAAAGCCCGTGCTCTTCAGTGTTTGCTGGGAAGCCCCTCATGGGCACTAAGGCTGTGGTTATGGGATGACTTGGAGGGAGAGGAGATGCAAAGGGCGCTTTGAATAGAGGTGTTTTAAAGAAGGTGGGTGGGTCAAGATCTTTGTGTGAAGAATGAGTGATCTTGAACAAAAGGTCCTCCTTAACAGAGGTTGACCGTTTCTGTGTGCACCCTGTAGGAAACCCCGCTGAGTTCCAGGACAGCTCTGATCATCACACCTTCAAAAAGATGCTGCCCCGGGACGAGAGAAGGTTTAAGGCCTCAGACCTTGATGGCGACCTGACAGCCACGCGGGAGGAGTTCACTGCCTTTCTGCACCCGGAGGAGTTTGAACACATGAAGGAAATTGTAGTTTTGGTGAGAACAGTGAAAATGCAGACTGGGCAAGGACCAGGGAGAAAACTGTCCCCTCAGCTTGTCCCTTTTTCCCAAAGAGAGACTTGGGGGTTCAGCCTGTTGGGAACTGGGAAAGGACTGAAGCTGAATATGTCAAGTCTCTGCCCAGGGAGTAGTCAGGACAAGCTAGCTGTACCAAATGCCCCAGCTGTAACACAAGGCAAGCCTGTTTGTGTTAGCACAGAGTCCAGTAAGTGCATTAGGCTAGTCCCAGGCAGATTCCCCTCTCAACACTGGAAGACACCCAGGCTGCCTCTGTCTTCATTCTGCCATCTTATAGCTCCAGGGTCATCTGGGGAACAGCCAGGGGGCAGACGATGGACAGAGACAGACTATAGTCCCCCTTAGATATGCAGAGAATGGGAGACACTATTTAGACATGGACTCAGAAAGACCTGTGGGTTAGTGAGCAGCTAGCTGGACTCTGCTTGTTTATTTGTTGCTGGATTTTCTTTCTTTTTCTTTAAGAAAAGATCCTTTCTTACTTATTTATTTTGGTGGGTTGGTTGGTTTTTCAGCTTGACAGGAATAGAAACCTTCTGGAACCTAAGGTGAACTTGTGGCTGGAAAAGCTTCTACTTCCAGCAGGGGCCTCTAGAGCAGATGGCTCAGATGCTAGGCTTAAAAAAGGTTGGGGCTTGCCGGGCCTCTTAGTGCCGTTGTTCTCCATAGTGTCCCATTGGGTCCCATGTGTCTTCTTCATTTTTCCATCACCTATTCCCTGGACAGGGTCAGTTCCACTGGGAAGCCACTCTTTAATGTGAATGACTTTGTTCATAAACGGCTCTGAGTATCTGAGATACCCAACCAGTGACAGTGTCCACTCTTGCCTCGTGACTACCATGACCCCAAGGACTGGGCAGTTGTCCAAGAATCATTTTTCTTTGTCACCCAATGTAGTAATGAGTGCGGGCCCCTTGTTCCGTCCTGCCCGGCTAGCTTACACTCGAAATAATTACACAGAAACTGTATTCATTGAAATACTGCCTGGCCCATTAGCTCTAGCCTCTTATTGGCTAACTCTCACATATTCGTTTATCCCATTTCTAATAATCTGTGTGTCACCACAAGTCGTGGCTTACCGGGAAAGAATCAGCATGTCTGACCCTGGCGATTTCATGGTGGGCAGCTCTCTCTGACTCTGTCTTCTCTGTCCCGGAATTATGTTTTGTCCATTCCCCCCACCTAAGGGCTGCCCTATCTAAAGGCCAACACAGTTTCTTTATTTAACCAATGAAAGCAATACAAATGCAGAAGCACCTCCTACACCAACCCAACATCCATTTAGTGATAACTAATGTTCTAGAGGACAGTGGAGATGGAATTTGCCACAGGGGAATTGTTTACCTTCTAGCAAGATTGGTTCTCTGGACTCAGGCAGTGTTCTTTGACTTGGATGTCCTTGAGTTACTCTACCGAGTGGACTATAAATTCATTTAGTTACTGTTGCTGGGATGGGTGGGGACAACTAAAAGTCAACTGTAACTAATTAGAGTAGAATACTTTCATAAATCAATTATACTTCTAGTGTTTAGTTCTCTACAGTCTATGTCTCTGACACCAGCTGAGTATTCTTAGCACTTAGATGGAATCTATTTTTATGGTCCCTCTAATAAGTGTGTCTTCTGCTGGACTCTGACACACTCCTAGGGACGATGATTGGTGATAGATATTGGTTGGTCTGGCAGGGCTTCTTGAGAGCATCAGAGCTCGGTTGAGTTTGTAGACACCTTCTCCTTTGAAATTATGGGGAGACACATGGGAATGGATACCAGCCATCACCTGTTTTGTAATGTAATGGGCTACCCTGGGAGCTAAGAGAACCAAGTCATGAGTCACCTAGTGTTTAGCCATAAAAGCCAGGCAAAGAGGGCAGTAGGAGTCTTGGACTTGCTTAAAACATGTGGCCATCTTGTGTTGTTTGCCTATTGCTTCTTAGGAAACGCTGGAGGACATTGACAAGAATGGGGATGGTTTTGTGGACCAGGACGAGTACATTGGTGAGTGTATAGGCTGCAGCGGCCTACAATGCACCCACCCACTCACACTAGAGATGGCCCTTCAGCCTTGTTTGTTGGCTTAGCCCAGTTGGTGCTAATTTTCCCCCACGAGAGAAGAACCAAAAGGACAGCCAGCAGCCAGTAAACAGGGCTCAGGGGTGCTATTTGTCACACTGCCTTGGAAGTGGGACTGGAGAGCCGCAGATGTACAGTGAGACTAATAGATGGGAAGAGAAGACTAAAATTAGACGTAGGTCAGCAAGTTTAGGAGCTCAGGCTGGGCGAGCCCGTGCCAGAGCTACAGACAGGCCCTTGTCAGGGAGGCAGACCTTTCTCTGGTGTGCACAGTTGTTCCTTATTAGGCCCACTCATCCTCTGGTGTTCCGTCGTTTGGCTGGGAGTCCCATGGTTGACATTTTTTTATTGAGAAACATTAGGGAGAATTGCCTGGCTGAAACTCAGATCCCAGTAGCCAGTAGTCGACAAACACAGAAATCTACAGCCAACATGGAAATTTCCATATGATTCCCCACCACCCACACTTGTGTCTCCAGCCTCAGGCTGCCATCTTGTAAGAGCCTCTCTTTTCCTGTCTCCAGTGAAAGCTGGGGGGAAATCACTTGACTGGGTACTGACTTCTGGGAAGAGATGGGAAACTTTTTGTAAATGTGTTTTAACAGATGCCGTTGTCTTTAAATTATAATACTGAGCCCAGGTTGCCTCGTTGTCTGGTTTGTGGTTGTATGATTTTGTCCCCATAAGGACAAGGACATAAAAGGACAAGCATCTTTGGTGATGACGAGCACAGCTTCTGCTCATTGGGAAAAGTCATACATGGCCCTAGAACCACACACTTGCTGTCTGTCATGGGGAATGGCCAGGTAGCCCTCTGCCTCGGTAATTAAAGGCTTTGTACAGTAATAATGCTAATGGTGACCTCATCAATGCAAGCGCTGGAGTGGAGCCTTCCTTTTAAGAGGCCCATGAGGGAGGGGAGATTCAGAGCCTCCGACCTGTCACCATGACAGCAGTGAGTGAATTAGACAGAAAGGCTTCCTGATAAAACAATCAGTGTGGTACTTTTGACTCACAGTGTACGCTCTTTACAGTCCTCCTGAACTCTGCATTGAGTGGTGCCCATCAGGGACAAAATTCTGAGTGACTTTGACCAAAAGAAACATTTCATTGTGTATACCGTGCAGGGAGGGGAGGAAGGTATTATGCATGAGAGTCAAATTCAGGAATTTAGGATGTTCAGGAATTCCTGTCTGCCTCAGTCTTCTCATCTGTTACATGAGGACAAACAGCACCCATTCCTGCAGGGTTGAGTGAAGCTCGGAGCAGCTAATGTGACAACCCCTCCCAAAGTCAGTGTGCAGGGGCAGGCATTTGCTCAGTTAGCATAATGCTTCTGTGAAAACATGAAGACCCGAGTTCAAATCTCCAGATTCCACATAAAAAGTGGCACACACCTGTAATCCCAGCGCTTGGAAGTCAGAGACTGCAGGACCCTGAGGCTCAATGACCAGCCGGTCTCACCAGTCAGTGAACCCCAGGTGCACTAAGAGAGACCCTGTCTCAAATTACCAGGTGAGATAATTGATAAAGACACCTGACATAACTTTTGACCACCATACACTTAGGGTACATGGAAACACGTACACACACAAACACACAGAATGTGCAAAAATCAGGCATGATTATTCATTTTCTTTTTTGTTTTTGGCTTTTTAAGACAGGGTTTCTCTGTGCCTGGTTGTTACACAGCAGAGAGCTGCCTGTGTCTGTCTCCTGAGTGCTGGGACTAAAGGCTTCTTTCCTGCTTCTGCCAAGTGCCTGCTCATGCTGAGGACCAACTTCCCCTTTATGTTTAAACTTTATCCAAAAATCCTTTTTTCTATTTTGAAACATTATCATGTTTTTTTTTCCCCAAATTGAAACTTTACAACCAAAAGTTTTTTTTCTACACTGAAATTTTATCACAAAGAACTTTGTTTTTCTTCTATATCGAAACTTTTTTCCATTTAAGGTTGCAAAACTGTATTTCCATGAAAGAGAAAGTAGCCATGGGGTGTAAGCAGACAATAAGGACAGTAGGAGAGCACCCTTTTAATCCCAGCACTTGGCAGGCAGAGGCAGACAGTGGCTGAGAGTTCCAAGTAGCCTGCTCTATATACTGAGTTCCAGGCCAGCCTGGCTATATAGTGAGACCCTGACTCAAAAGAAACAAAAAGCGGTGCCTGGATGTTCCCTTCCCCTTTATCCTGGCGTTTTATAAAATTGAGATAACAATCGATCTTATAGTAATTGTTAGAGGGGTGAGTGAAATAAGATCCCTAATGAGGGAAGCCGTAGTAATCATAGAGGAGGAGACGGGGTTGGCAGCCTCCGGTTCAGACAAGCTGTGGGTTGCGTCTTTACATCCTTTTCATGTATAAGGTGGGAGGAAGCAGCTACTTCAGAGGATATAAAGGAACTGAAATGAAAATGTATACAGGACGCTTCCTAATGTGGGCTGTGGAAGTGCCCGGTGCGTTTGCTTTCACCATTATGGTGCCAGTTGGAATAGAGGTTCTCCCAGAAGTAGCCCTTTGGTCAGCATATAAACATGATTTAGCGATTATTATCTCCATTTTACAAGCTTTGGGCTCAGACACTGAACTAAGAGATCCCAAGGCTCATTTCTGACTTCTAACCAAGTCTTCCATGGCACCTCATGGTGTCTGTAGTATGTAGATCAGTGGCCCTTCCCCAGCTCTGCACCCACTGTGATATAGCTCTCTCCATGGATGGTCACCCTTCCAAAAACTCTGGGGTCAAGTGTTTTGTCTTCTGTAACTGAGAACAACTTTGCCTTCTAGCGGACATGTTTTCCCATGAAGACAATGGCCCTGAGCCAGACTGGGTTTTGTCTGAACGGGAGCAGTTCAATGATTTCCGAGATCTGAACAAGGATGGGAAGCTAGACAAGGATGAGATTCGCCACTGGATCCTCCCTCAGGACTATGACCACGCACAGGCCGAGGCCCGACACCTGGTTTACGAGTCGGACAAAAACAAGGTAGTTTCCATGTTCAGAGCCAGTGATTGACAGGAAGCAGTTTGTTCAAGATTGGGTTTGTTTGCCTTGTTAGTGATAACATTGGCTCCATTTGGCTGTGTGCCTGTACACGCCTGTTCATTACGCCTGCACCAAGATGGCTACAGTGAGCCACCTAAGAGTCATTATTGCTGGGCTGTAGACTAAATTACTAAGTCATGGCCTCTAGGGTGTGATGTTAAAGCATGAACATCTTTGGTATAATTGGCATGGATTTAAGAAATGAACCCAGTATGACCTGAGACAGGCTTACTCCTTCCTTCATCTAGTCATCAGATATTTATCAAACTTTCATGGTATGTCTGGCGTAGGGAGTCCATCCCATTGGACTGTTTGTTTGCTGGCTGGCAGGAGCTCTGAGAATTACCAGTATTTCCATATCCACTAATAGGTATCTAAGGCATTAGGGGCTGGGAATGGTTATAGCACTTGGCTATCATGAGTCAGGCTCTGGGTTCCCTCCCTAGTACTATAGTACTAATAATGTGTTAGAGTCCAAGCAAGGAGATAAGACTAAGACACAACTCTTGCCTCATCTGACCCTGTTGCTTGTCGCAAACACTGAGCTTTGCAGCCCTGCATGTTACACAGTGAGGCCGTGAAGGAGAAGTGGGGTCCCTCTGGTCTGTTTTGGAAATGCCTGCATTGCGTGTAGAGTCTGTCTTCTTAATTCTTAGACACCCACCTGAGGCACTTCAGAGACAGCAAGAGTTCCTTCCAGCTTGGAGTTGTGCGTGGCAGTCGTGGGAGCTCTACTGACACGCTGGCTATTAGATGTGCTGTTTGTAACACTACTGATCCCTGAAACAAAGTGGGCGGGATGCTGAGCAGTAGAGCTCCCAGCACCCCTGACAGCTCTCTGTCTTCCACAGGATGAGAAGCTAACCAAGGAGGAGATTCTAGACAACTGGAACATGTTTGTGGGGAGCCAGGCTACCAATTACGGGGAAGACCTCACAAAAAATCACGATGAACTTTGAAAGGCGCTCATCCTGACGTGGCTGACTGTCAGGGGCATTCTTCAGGTGTTCGGGGTGGTGGCTGCAATTGTCCGGTCCCTAAACAATGAGATTACACCTCAGATTGGGGTAAACATTAGTGTTCATTCCATATTTACTGGAAAATAGCCACCGCTGTTTATTCCAGTAGCCTCTTCCCTGAAGCACATTAAAATCTTGGCAGTTGCAGTTCTCTGAGGGGATACATTGCTACGATATGACTTTCTAGTCTGACCTCCCCCCACAAGTTTAAAGGAATGGGGACGGGAATGTGAAAGGGTTCTGTTACTGGGGTGGGGGGCACACTGTACAGACTGTGTACTGACTGCTATGTATTTGAACGATTAGATTTGGGGCCTTTTAGCTGCCACTGTTAAACAGTGCGGAAGGAAAATGCTGAAGGAGTACATGTTGTGTTGCCCTAGGTCAGCTAACCTTGGAGCAGGCATGGTATTTCAAAGCCTTTCTATTTTGAGCTGTTACTGTAAATGGCATATAAACTTTTGTGTGTTTTCTGTATGGGCCTGCTAGTGTGTACAGTGGTCCCACATCTTTGGTGTGTTTGTTTTTATACTAAGAAACAATCAAAAATGATAATGTGAACAAGACAGGAATTGAGAGACGGGGGAAAAGATGAATGCCAGGTGTTTGAAAACTGTATGACCGTAGTCAACACTTTAAATATACTTGAGAAATTGTTTTCCACGTTAACGAGTGGGTCTGGTTTTTGAAATGGTGAATAGACATACCTTTCTCTCCTGGGTGTGAGGCTGTGGAGTCCAAGGGAATCCAGATGCAGTGGCGTGCCTTGTTTGAATCTTGGAGCCTGCTTCCCGCACAGCTTATGCCAAGGAAACAGGACGAGGCAATAATCTAAGCCAATGACCAAACCGTCTGGACTAACCATTTCCAGGTGAAATTCCACCTTGTAAACCGGGTGGATGGAGTAACGGCTACCCTCGAGGATTTCCCCATGTGTCTCGTGCTGTTTGACTTCACAGAAAATGTGGTTTCCTCTCGCATTAAACAGTAAAAGGAGTCCGTGAATCAGATTGAAATCGATGAAGCTATCTATTCAAACTATATCTGCAGTTGCTGGTTTCATCACTGTGTTTCTTGTTCTTCCCTACAGTTAGGCACTCCATGTCATTTTCACAGTAGGATCTTTCTGAGACAGTTTTTAACTGGAAAATCCGGACCTCTCACTATTGCCTGTGAGGCCTGCCTGACAGGATCCAGCCCTGCCTCCCTCTGAGAACTGTACCTTTACTCCTTTCCCCTCCCCCACCTTTCTCCACCCTCCACTCCATCCTCCAGCCCCACAGACACAGTTCAGGGTTGCTAAGATTCCCTCCCTGGGTGAGGTATGAACAATGTCCTAATGAGGAACCAAAGTGCTGTTCCACCAGAGTTCACCGTGGGGAAGCAAAGAGCCTGCTGGACTTGCATACAGAGCCTGAATAAAGGGGTGACAAGAACATCCTAAAGCAGTCCTGCTGCGAAACCTTTACCCAGCAGGGGCTACAGAGCTTCCTCACAGCCACAGAGACCTAAACCCCAAGGCCACATTGCAGTTAGGACAGAATTGCATACACGTGACCGGGAAGAGCAGCTGGATACTCAGGTCAGGGCCCTCTGACCCTTTCCGGTTCCCTCTCTGGAATCATCACCGACTCCCAAGTAGGCACAGTTCATCTTACAAAGATGGAGACTGTTTGGCTCTGAGAATAACACCTCACAGCACCAAGGTCTTCTTTGCACCTGCTGCCCCCTCAGATTAAAGACATGCCCCCCACCCCCATCTCCCACATCCCTGGGTAACGAGCATGGTCCCCCCTCAGTGAGGCCTTTCAGATTCCACATTTAAAAGCCCCAACTGTCCTATTATGATTCATGTCTTGTGTGCATTATAATCTTACATGTGTTTTCTGTAGTCCAAATGACCACGACAGAGGTTGTTTGCTGGGCTAGAAACTCAACCCTCACGGTGCTGGAGGCCAGAGTCAGAGTTGAAAGTGTCAGCAGGCAAGTAGGGAGTTGACTCAATTGATAGAGCTTGAGCCTGAGTTCTCCCTAGAACCCATGTTTGCGGTTTTGTTTTTAAATGCAGGCTGACATGCTCTTTGTGTGCACATGAGGAAGCAGACCCCAGGCTTGCCAGCAGCCCAGCAGAGCCTACTCGGTGGGTCCCAAATGAGAGAACCTCTCTCAAATCACAGGGTGCATGGTGCCCAAGGAACAGCCATGGAGGCTGTCCTCTTTCGGCCACACTCACGCGTGCATGCACACGTGCACACACAGTGCCTTCAAAAGGCCCAGGACAGACCCTCCCATTCCTTCCAGCTTCAGTGATGGGTTCTATAGCTTGTGACTCAATCGTGTCTCTCTGTCTGTCTCCAAACGGACTTCCTCTCTTCTCTGGCCATCTTCCTCGGTAATATGTCCTTTACAAGGATACTTCTCTTTGGATCGTCTTGAGATTCTTCCATATAAGGTCAGTTTGGGGGGTGGGGACACCCTACTTATCTTGCTTGCACAGCCCCGCTCAACTTCCAAGCTCAAACATGAAGCCTGTTGAGGACAGTGGTCTGTCTCATCTGCTTCTGAGGACCTGAAATAGTGGAGTCTGCATACCAGACATTGTCAGGACCAAATTAAAATCTAAGCGCGAGAAATCTCAGCGAGTTAGCATTAAGTTTTACTGTGCTGTCTCTGGCTCTCGTGTATTTTCTGTCTTTGCTCCCCACTGGAATGTGATTGTGTAGCTAGAAGCTTCTAATTCCTCTGAGCTAGAAATAGGCTATTTCTCCCACTGACTTTCTCTCCCCTCCCTTCTCTCTCTTGTTCCCTCCCTCTTCTCTTCTCTTCTCTTCTCTTTTCTTTCTTTCTTTCTTTCTTTCTTTCCTTCTTCTTTCCTTCCTTCCTTCCTTCCTTCCTTCCTTTCTTTCTTTCTTTCTTTCTTTTCTTTCCTCCCTCCCTCCCTTCTGTCTTAGGGCTTCTATTGCTGTGGCAAAACACAATCACCAAAAGCTGTTTGGAGAGGAAAGGGTGTGCTTCATTTTACACTTCCAGATCCCAGTCTGTCCCTGAGGGAAGTCAGGACAGGAACTCAAGCAGAGCAAGAATCTGGAGGCAGGAGCTGATGCACAGGCCACAGAGGGGAGCTGCTTACAGACTTGCCTCCCGTGGCTTGCTCAGCCTGCTTTCTTATAGCATCGAGGACCACAGCTCAGAGATGGTATTGTCCACTGTGAGCTAGGCCCTCCACACCAACTGCCAGTCAAGACACTGCAGCGCAGACCTCTCTGTTGGGGCATTTTCTCAGTTGAGATTCCCTCTTCCCTCCCAAATGACTAGCTTGTTGGCAAGCTGCCATGAAACTATCCAACACACTTACCTTCCTTCCCCCTTCTTCTCTCCTTCCCTTCCTCCCTTCCTTCCACTTTCCTTTCTCCTCCCCTCCCTCTCTTCCTGGTATTTCTTTAAAACCATGCCTGTCTGTGCTGCCCAGGCTGACCATGAGTTCAGTTGCCTACCCCACTCTCCTAAAGTGCTGTGTATCATCATGCCCAATAGTTGGTGCCTGTCTTCTTTTTAAAGGGTTAGAAACCCCAACTTTAGCAAAATGATAAAGTAACATTGTGCAACCTAAATACAGTCCTAGCAGTTTTGCAAAGCACTCATTATTTTCCCCTGCAAATGGAATCCAGGTTGATTTATTAGGTTGTGCATAGTAGGGCACTAGGTGCATTTGGAGCATTAAGTTTTTCCTTTCAAGCCAGTGCACACCAGAAGACTAATACTCAGAGACTTGAGCATCTGAGGCTGAATATCACACTATTTAAAGAAAGAAAACCTTAGCCAGGGGACATAACTGTTAACATGGTGATTTGTAAAACCCTGGGTTTCTAATAAGGTCTGACTGTTTCAAGGAAAACATATTTTGTTTCTAGGTAACATTTCAAGTCTTATTATGAACAAACACTACAAAATTGACTTGTAATGGGCAATACTGTAATGTCACAAGGCATTATTTAATGCCTAATGTGACTGAAAGCATTAATTGCTGGGAGCCATATCCTGTCCAAGCAGAACATGAACGAACACACATTCTGTACCTCGTCTCTTACTGTAGGTTTCCAGATGAACTCGAGTGTAACGAAAGGCACTTAGAAAAGCTGCGCTGTCTGCGGCTTTTCTTACCTGCTTGGATTGTGCAGTTGTCTCTTGTTAGCAAGCACAGGAGTCACACCTGCTCAGAAGTGCACGGTAACAAGAGCTGCACGGAGCACAGCTACTGCGTCTTGTGAAGCAATGAATGGCCAGTGATTTCTTTGGAAGACTCTGGGTTTATTTAGTGACTGTATAATAACAGCCTGGCTTCTTCCAAGAACATGCAGTTGAGAGTTGGCTCTGTCTGCAGCCTTAGAATGAGTTTCGAGTGCTAGAACTGCCCACTAAAATCCAGTGAGCGGCATGAGGTTCTTGGCTCATGCTGGAAAGCGTGTGTCAGCACACTTCATGGAATTTACCTAATCTTGGGGCTGTTTCCGAAGAAACTCTCTCGACTCTCAATTTTGGTGAGTTCCAGGGGACTCTAGGTCAAATGCATCTCACCATCCCTTATTTTTATTCATCATTGTAATTTTTCTCACATAAAGTAGAAAATGATGTCTGATTCACTACAGAAATATGGAAGAGAAATATAACTGTTGTATGTTTTTCTGCCTTGAAGGTGTGTGATGGGCACATAGCATTTTAGTTCCGGAGAAAATGCTGCTGGCTGTCTACCAGGTACCAGGGGAGGGCAATCCTGCTGCCAAGCCATGGTGAGCAGAGACTGTGATCACCATGGCACTGTTGTCCCCATTTCGCAAATCAGGGAATCTCAAAGGGGAGTAGTGCCTCAAGTCCCACAGCTCATTAAAGGTGACTGTCTGCTAAGTGCCCATGTTGGGACACTTTTGCCAACATCTCTGCAACTCCCGGGCCACTTTTTCTGCCCGCTCTGGGTTGAGACAGATCCACTCCATTTTTGCTCTGGCCATGCTTCTCCATAGGGTGAAACCCAGACACCAAAGGGATTTTGCTGACTTAGGGTCAATGCTGCTCTTGGAGGCCACATTTCAAGTCTCCATAGGACTCAGAATTCATGCCCAGATGACTTCAGATCACTTCTCAAGTAGATCTTCCAAAAGGTGGGCAGAATGGCAGGTATGTGCACCTCTAGTTTGCAGAATTAGCCAGTAGGGTCTCCTCCCAGGCTGCTGTGGTTTGCTTGTGCTCCTCTAAAATACATACATTGAAACTGAAGACCTAATATGATGTTATTAAAGGCCCTGTAGAGGATGGTTAAGTCAAAGGATCAGTGCCCATAGAGACAAGATAAAAGGGAACCAGCCAGTCACCTTTGACCACCAACTCTTTTATGATGTGAGGACTCTTGATAATGCTGTGGAAGCAGAAGACCCATTGATAGCCTAGCAGCCAGTGCCTTGATCCTGGGTTTCTCAGCCTCCAGAACACTGAGAATTCTTTATAAATGATCCAGATTATGTATCTTGTGATAAAAGAACAAACAAACACAACCTACACGATTCTATTGATAGAGTCATGGTGGAGTGACCGATAGCCTGCTCTTTCATTTTTCTTCCCATTCTGTTGTCCATATGTGTCGAGGGGGGCAGTGTGCCATGTCACTAGGACAATCAGGACTGTTACCTAAAACATGTTGTTTTTCTGCATAAGAGGCAGATTCAGGATATAAGTCCAGGTCTTGCTAAGGGTTCCCTTAGCCATTGTACCGTATCAATTCTGACCTAAGACCCTCTCAATGAAAGACACTACAATCACTACACTGTTTAAAAACTGGTGGCAGAGCATGGTGCAGTGTAGAAACTCAGGACCACTGTGATGAGATGAAGAGTCAGTGTGACAGGGAGATGGCTCAGTCAGGAACACAAGGACCTGAATCCAAACCCTTCAAAACTGCCTGGTGAAGGATGTGGGCTTGTGTCTTAGTTACTGTTCTATTGCTGTGAAGAGACACCACGACTAAGGCAACAAATAGAAGAAAACATTTAATTGGGGGCTTACTTAAAATGGTTAGTCCATGACCATCATGATGGGGAACATGGCAGCAGGCAGACAAGCATGGTGGTGGAGAAGTAGTAAGAGCTTTACATCATGATCCGCAGGCAGCAGGCAGAAGGAGAAACAGTGTGCCTGGTGTGGGCGTTTTAACCTTCAAAGACCACTCCGGGTGATATATCTCTTAAATTGTCTCAAATAGTTCCCCTTCCTGGTGACTAAGTATTCAAATATATAAGCCAATAGGAGCTATTCTCATTCAAACCACCAGACTTGGTAATCCCAGCCCTGAGAGGCAGACACAGGTGGATCCCTGAGGCTCACTGGCCAGGCAGACTAGTCTAATGGGTGAGCCCCAGGCTAATGAGAGACCCTGTCTCAAAGGAGGAGTTAGATGACATTCCTGCAATGTCAATCAGGGTTGTCTTTGGGCCTCCACATGATCATGCACATACTCGAATGCAAACCTGCACATGAGCACAGACACATCTCCCATGCATACGTATGCACACATGGATTTAAAGAGAAAGAAGAGTCTGAAGTCCTGCATGGACTCAAGTTTTCACTCTGCCAGCCAAAAGTTCTATGATCTCTACAGGTCACCTTTCTTTTTAGCCTATCCTGGCTGCACAGTGGAATAAGAATACCCACCTCTAAGAGTGTTTGTGTAGCGTGAGGAGACAACACGAGAGGGAGACCCTCCAGGAATGAAGCGATGCACTGACACCAGAGTTGTTTCCAAGGGACCGCATGAGTAGGTCCAGAGTCAGAAGTCAGGCAGATCAATGTCTGGACACTCTGTTTTCTGGGAAATAGTTCTCCATATTTTAGAATTATTATATGAAGTGTTTTTTAAATCTTAACATTTAGCTAGGCAAAACATAGTAGCCTTAACGACAAAGGACTAGCATGTGGTCTTCTGTATATCGTGCATGGCAAGGGCATTCCAAAACTAGTATAGGTAGCAGGGGTTTGGCACCCAATTCCACAGCCAACTAAGAGTCTCTATTTGCTTCAAAAGCATTCAGGGATCCAACTGTGAAAGTGTTGAGAGGGGTTTCTGCCCTACCTGGTCCCACAGCTGTTCAGTCACAAAGAAATCATTAGAGACCTTCTTTTCTAGATATATGAAAAAGAAAGGTGATTTTTTCCCAATATTATAGTTCACATTAACAAAAACAAAAATAAATGAATGAAAACATCAGGTGTGTTTGTTTACTGAAAGAAGCCAAGGACATGTAATGAGTCAAATTAGATTAATGAAGCCAAACCATGGGAAATAGGTAACCTGGCTGGTAAGATACTGGCAAGGAAGTAAACAATTTCATTGGCTATAGAGAAGCTAACAGTTGGCCTGGAGGCAATGCATGCCATTATGTGGAAATGGCCCCGTTCATGGCCCTGGGTTTGCTCAAGGTTGAGGGCTGCATGGATAGAGTGGGTATCAGTGGCAAGGTTGAGAGTGTGAGTTTTGAGTATGGTAGTTTCACAGAGGCAAATGGCTTCTGTCTGCAGACTTCTCTATCCACGTCTCATAAAAGGGTTAGAATGGTGCCTCCCTCATTGCATAGCTGTGAGCTGTTCTGTATGATACAGTGTATAAAATACTTGGCTACAGGACTGATCCTTGAGGTATTCCACTATGACTTTAGATGACTCTGCTATAAAATCATTTAAGGAACTGACAGCCATTTTAAGGGCAAAAATATATGCTAAGATTAAAAAGAAAAAATGCACAGGGAACAACTCAAACTTTATTTTATGACATAAATTCCATGTACAGTGTTAGACAATCCATGCTATGCTGGACGCATCAGTTTCTGGAGATTGTTCCTGAAGTCTTCTGGAAGGTTCTCTGGCTTCTTGGTGGCTGGATTCACGAAGACATGGACTGCAGACCCTGTGGCGCATGCCAGAGGGTCAAACTGTGCTAATTTAGGGTGGCCTAAGAAAAAACCATCAGCGAAGTCATGGTGATCTACTGAAGGCATCTCCTCGGTGGATTTAGGAGAAAACACAGCCAGTCGGTAATACACACTGGAGCGACCCACTTTCTCCACAGCCAGGGCAGCCACTGGGATCTGAGGGAAGCTGATGGCTTTGTAGTACTGGCATTGATTGCTCACCATGAACCCCATGAGGGGAGACGTTGGCAAGCTGTAATTAATGCCACAGTGCCTAGAAAGTGAAATCACAGTGCTTACTCTAGGTTCTCACAACACTGACAACATCTCCCAATCCAAAGGCTGTGTGTTCTGCAGCCTGGGAAGCCCAGTTCCATCGCTTCCCACCTGAATTCCTTTGGACAAATTATTTAACTTCCCTGCATCCCAGTTTCTACAACAATGTAATGCCCATAACTGTAGTCTTCACAGTCTGACTATGAGCATTAAAAGGACAATGTTTAGGGCTGGAGAGATGACTCAGGGCTTAAAAACATATGATCTTCCAGAGCACCAAAGTTTCTGCCCAGCCTCCATGTCAGGTGGCTTACAACTGCCTGCTACGTCAGCTCCAGGGACTTCAGTGCCTTCTTCTGGCCTTCCTGGTCACTATATTCACATGCACGTACAAGTATACACATAGATAAAAATAAAACCTTTTTAAAGAAGATGAATGTCTATCATTTAATATACCATAGTTCCTGGACGTAATGATCTCTCACTAAACATAGGTGACTTCAATATCATTCTGTCAACTTGTCTTGTATCTGCTGTCGTAATACATGCTGGCAAAAAGCAACTTCGAAAGGTTTTAGCTCGTAATTCCAGGTTACAGCCCATCACTGCAAGGAAGTTAAGGCAGCAGGAACTTGAAATAGCTAGCTCGTCATGGCCATAGTCAAGCGCAGAGAGAAATGAATGCATGCATGCTTGCCAAAGCTTTAAACGTACACAGTTTGCATCCCATGCCCAGGGAATGCATGGATCTTCTTACATCAACTCCCAGAATATGCCCATAGGTCAAACCAATCTAGACCATCCCTCACTGAGACTTGTCTTCCAAGATGATTCCAGATAGTACCATTTTTACAGTCAACATTAACCTTCACACCTGTTTTTCTTCTCATCAAGAATTAGATTTTTCTCCACTAAATGAGAGTGAAAACTCATTATAAGAAATTATATCCTGTGACCAGGGATGGCACATGCCTTTAATCTCTGCACTTGGGAGGTAGAGGCAGGTGGATCTCTGTGAGTTCAAGGCCAGCCTGGTCTACAAGAGCTAGTTCCAGGTTTCAGGACAGGCTTCATAGCTACTGAGAAACCCTGCCTCAAAAAGCCAAATTTTTAAAAAGTTATATTCTTTATCTCTGTCTCTAAATTTTGATCCTTTGATCTCTTTAAGAACAGGGGCTGTATCACGTTTTTTGCTTGTTTACAAGAAATGAAATGAAATCACTTGACATAGTGCTTGGAGGACCGAATCCCAAATAGAGAGGGGATTCAGCATGAAGTTCCACCTCTCACACAGGACCTTCTGGCAATCCTCAGCTGCTAAGAAAGGGAGAGTCAGTTTTCTCTAAGGATGTAGTCTTTGATAAGCTGACCATGTTCCAGTGCAAGGTCAAACATCCAGGATATTTGGGCAGCACAAATTGGCCCATCTAGAGGGGCAGAAAGATACAAGGTTGGTTGGGAAGGGAAGGGGAGATGAATTTTGCAAGAAGAGGAGGAAGAGGGAACATCATAATTGAGCAAAATTCTCAAGGAACTAAAAACAAACCAACGGTCAAGGTCAAACAGTGGGAAGGGAAAGCATCATGCTAAGTTACAGCCCCTTCCTCCGTCTGACCCACTGCTATTGGGATTTAAGCATTTTCTTACTGCCCTTTCTTGCAGAGAACGAATGTGAGGGCTCTCTGCAAGGAACAATGATGGCTTGTGGAAAGGTTTCGCCCTAAAATTCTTCACTAGAAGTCGAGGAACAAAAAACAACTTAATTTCAGAATGGGCCCTGTGAGGGGCTTGTCACCGTTGTTACCTGCCATTGTCACCCAGGGAAACACTGGGTACCTTTTACTTTCCATCATGGAAAGCTGTCCAATGAGAAAGACCCTTACAGAACAGTTGTTCTGTGCCATCCTGGGTGACCTCATTTGTTGCATAAGAGCATAGAGTATGTCCAGATTGCCTAGGAAGAGAACTTTGGAAGGATGAACAGCAAACTGTTTTCAGTGATATCTAAGATTCACAGTGCTTTCTTTTTCTTTCAGCTTGTATGAATGTTTCCAACTGAACACAATTTACTTTTGAAAGAAGAAAATGTTTTAAAATGACTGAATGTAAAAAAATAAAATAAAAGAAGATTCAAAGATCTAAGTGAGGCTCCTGGGTCTTGTCCCTGGCTGTCCTCCTTTGTGTACCTTCTCAGGAATACCATGTCATGGTCTGTTCAAGTGCTTTACAAAAGCATCATAGCCTGGATGATTGATAAACACAGAAGTTCATTTCATACAGTCCTGAAATCCAGGGCATCTAAGATCAAGATGCCAGCTGATTGGGGTCTGGCGACAGTCCACTTACTACTTCACAGACAGCTTTAAAGTGTGTGCAGGGCACAAGCGAAGGCATTCTCCCAGGTCTAGGTCATAAGGGCATTAATTCAATCCATGTAGCTCTGCCCTTATTACCTAATCAGCTCCATGGGCCCCATCTAGAGTCTCTCATCCTGAAGATGAAGTTTCAATGCAGGCATCCAAGATGACACAAGCCTCCATGGCATTGCACAGGGAAAAGCTAACTGGGAACCTTTCTTTGTGCTCAGTCTCCAAGGTCCATTGAGAATCAGATCCCCTCTTCACTTCCAGAGCCCTCTGTGGCTTTTCTGTGCTGAGCCACATTTCTCTCTCTCTGCAGAAAAACAGTATCTCTTCCCTTCAGGACAGAAATATTTCATGAGCTCCTTGTTTGCGTGTGAGCGCAGCTGGGATGCTCTTAAATAATTGAAACATGCCACACTTAAACACAGCAACCACTGAGTACCGGGGGTAGGGCAAGCCTGTGCTCCCTGCCTTGTCGTCTCTTCCGGTTGCCAAAGAATCCTGCAAGGCAGCATTTGCTCCCCTCCCCCCTACACACACACACACACACACACACACACACACACACACTTTACAGGGAAGAAAAAAAAAGCAGAGGGATATGCATTCAGTAGTGCTAGGCTTGGCCCCAAACTCTGGGTTCTCTTGATGCAAATTCACAGTCCCTCCTGCCATCTTAGATAGTGAAAAAAAAATCAGCATCTAAGGTCAGTGGATGGACTATAATAAAAAAAATGTTTTTAATTATTTGAGAAGTTCATTCAATATATTTTGATAATCGCTCAACTAATCTACCCTACACCTCTCATATCCACCCATCTCCCTAGCTCCACTGTGCGTGTGTGTACGCATGCACACGCACACACATGTGAGTGTTCAGTGTAGTCGACCTACCAGGAGCCATAAGCCTTACACCTCAGTCATGTCTGTGACTTGAGAGCAGTGTCATTTCCCTGAAACCACATACAGCATGTTCAAAACATCACACCCCAGGCTGACTGGATTGGTGGTAGCGACAGGCTCCCAGGGAGAAGCTTTTCTATTGCTGCTTCTGCTTTTCTCAAAGTTTCTACAGGTAAGGGTACTTTTAAAAGTCAAGTAGTTGTTAACTCCTCACAGATAAAACCTTTCCATTGGCAAGATGCTAACTTGATCCCTTTTGGTTGCAGAAGAAAGTCATGCTTTTTCCTTCTGCTCTTACCTTCTTCTTTCCCATGCATTTCATCATCTCTATCTTCCACAAACTTTAATTGTGTACCTGTTACATCCCCAGCACGTCCTTGATGAGGAAGAGAAAAAAGCAAACGAGCAGGAAAGTGAGGGCCCTTCTACATACACTGTCGATCTCAAGCAAAAACCACTGATCAAATTTAATCCCAGTGCGGATGTGATAAACTCAATTTTATCAAATGTGATAAAAATCAGTCTAAGTACAGGGGCTCTGCCAGGTCAAAACAAGGGAGCCTACTTGATCTTCGGAAACGGATAGTTTTCAGAGATATGACAGCTTAAAATGAGATGTTAAAAAGATGCAGGAGTCACCCAAGTGACCAATAGAAAGAAAAGCCCTCTGAGGGAAAAAAGCTCACATCAGAGGCCAGAGAGAGAAAAGCTCTTGATGGAGATAGGAGAAGCTCCCATCAGCTGGAACACAGGCTCCAGAGAAGACTGGGAAGGGTTTTGTGAATGAGGTTGGCCTTTATCCCAGACAATGGGAAGGAAGTGCATGTATGCAAGGGAGAGGCAAGATGAGAATTGGTTAGTGAAATGGTCAATGGTTTCGAATGGAACAGTGGGTTCCAGGGGAGACAATAGTGCCTGGAGAGAAAGCAGCAAGGCAACTCTACCCTCCTGGCAAAGATGCTGGTGGCTTGAACCAGAGTGGCCACAGAGAAGGTGGAAAAGGTCTGATGAGCTCAAGAAATTTTTTTGCAGAAAGTCTAGTGGCACAATGAGGGAGAAGGTGCCTAAAACAGTAGTTTCCAGGCTTCTGCAAGGGACTGATGGCTTCATCTGTGGCAGGAGGGAATGGTGGCAATGCTTGATGCTGGCGAGGAAGGAAAGTGAGTTGGGTGCTGAAAAGGCTGAGTTGAGGGACTGGAAGGGTCTAAGAGGTGATGTGAGTCACTGCCTCTCTCAGTCCCTATCTCTAGCCAAACCTGTCTTCTGAGCTCCAGACCTGTGTATTCAAGTGCTTCCCGGGACCGGGCTGTGTGCTTAATGAAATCCAGTTCAGGCAGGTCACACAGAGGTCGGGGTCGGCTGTGAGAGAGACAGTGTGGTAAGTCTGTAGGGAACTGGAAAGCAAGTGCCTGTCTGGCTCCAGGCAGACTCCGAGACTCCAGTGACCTGCCTGGTTTGTCCTTCAAGCCCCAGTCTATAACCATTGGATGAAGTGAACAGCAAACGTGGGAGGAGACACTCAATGTCTTGGTGACCCAGAGACCTAGCCTTCCATAAGCTCATCCGCAGATGGTGACTTCCTGGAGTGTAACAAGCAACCGGAAGTGCATGACTCACCTGCACTGAAGGTTAATCTGTTGTGTATTCTCACGCCTATCTCAGTACACTGTAGACAATGGAATGCTTGAGTTGAAAGCACCTTTGGGGTTGAGTCACTCGTGCTGGGGTTTTCTACCCTGTTGCAATTCAGAATCTGCTGCAGAATCTCCTGCAGAGAAATGCTCAGATCCCCCCACATAACCGCCAGACCTCCTGAGTAATTTGCAAGGAGGGTCCAGAAAGCCTAGCAGGCTGCAGGAGGTGATGAGAATCGGTTTCTCCTCCAGGGCAACACACACAGATAAGGAAACAAGCCAGATGAGGCAAATGGCTCAGACTCTCAGATAGAAAGGTCTAGTACCTTTACCCCACACTTTTCAGTGGGACTGCTCATCACCTCACCCCATGACTCAGCCCTGCTCTGGCTTGAGGAGCAAGGCGACTCAGAGGCATTCACTGCCCACAGTCAGATGAGAACTGCCCGCCATCCTGCTCAAACTTGTACCTGGCCCAGCAACTGTGTTCATTCTCTCCTCCAAGTTCCTATCTCCTTCAGTGAACCCATTACTCTGTTCTGCCTAAGCCTCTCAGAGGAAGCCCTGCCTACATGGTGTCTGGTTTGTCTGAGGACACAGTCCTACAGAACATGTGCCTGTCAGGTAGTGGGAGGCCCTCGGACAGATAGTTCTGCTACACCATTGGGAGGAGGGCAGCTATTCATGTCACTTGCTGTGACTCGCAGAGAACTGGCTGTAGCCCATGGTCAGTCACCTGGAGAGCCAGGGCAGGAAGATGACAGGAAACCCACCCCCACCTCTCTCAACTAAAGTCAGACTTGGCAGTAGGAGCCCACATAGGGTTGAGTTCTCAGGAAGCATCCCACAGGATCTGCGGAACTGTCAGCCTCCAGAGCCTAAGCTGGCATTTAAGAAAGTACTACTCATGTATGGCTCTGCACAAGTCATTAGTTTTCTATCAAGCGTGTATGGGTCTTGTCATCACAGAATTATTGGGGTCCACAAAGTCCAGGCAGACTAATAGTCCCTATGTCAGCCATGTCCAGTAATTTGTCACAGTGTGCCTTGGATGGTGTGGATTTCTCCATGTGTACCTTGAACTCACAGAGATCCTCCTGCCTCTTCCCCACAAGTGCTGGAACTAAAGTTACAGACCACCACACCAGTTTAAAGTCCTCTTCTGTTAGTTTGTTGTTTGTTGTGGTACTGGGAACTCTGACTCAAAGACAAAAGACAATAGGACCAGCTACTGAGACAGACTTCAGGCCACGGCAATTTGCAGAGTAAATAGAATTTAATGACCATTGACTGCACTGCTGTAACAGGCATTTACTCAGGAGGTTCAGCGTGGGTCCTTGGTGGCAAAGACTCAAGCATAACCAATCTGTGATGTGAGGATATTAATAGCTGATAACCAAAGTGTGACTGCTCAACTTGTACCAATGTAACCATACCCTGGGGTTTGGTGCTGGTAGAAGTTTTCTTCTCTGCTGGGTCCTACAATAATCACAGAGATGGAGAACACTTCATTACAAACAAAGAGGACTTTGTAAGAAAGTAGCATGTATAGTTGTATGAGATGCTGCAATAAAAGAACCCATCTGGGAGCAAGGCAAGTGGAGCATAGAGCTTTTGAGGTTCCAGGAAGAGGTAGGTGAAGCTGGACCACAAGATGGGATGGGAGAACGGTGATGGGTGAGCTGGGGGAGGGAGGCTTACCCTGTGCAAACTGCTCTTTCTCCTAACAGAATGGGACTGTTGTGTGGGAGGAAGGTAATGGCATAATCATGTTTGCAACTCAAGACCAGCATGCTAGGAATGGACTGGCGCAGGCAGGGTGGATGCAGAGGCAGGTCAGGAAACCACAGACTCGATGGATGGGAACAGTGGAGACTAAGGGTGGCTTCCAGGGAGACTCAAGGAGAGATGAGAAAAAAGAAATCTGGGTTTTTCTTGGCTAGCCGCCTTCCTCTGATGAAAGTCGTAGCTGACAGCAGATATGTCACAGGAAGAGCACATGTCCCCACAGGCTCTTTACCAGAAAGGAGCTGTGACTTAGTGGACCTGCTTCAGTCACCTGTCATTCTGACTGGCTCTGCCTAGGTTCTGATCCCATTGTCTAGTGTAGTCAAGTTCTTCCAGGACATTATTCCACAGCTAAGGGAAATGACCAAACAGATAAACAAACTTATTTGAAATGCATGGAAGCTGCTTTGCTCCCAAAAGGGATGGGAGGCGGTGAAGATGAAACCGAAACAGAATGCTTTCTGACAACCTCGTATTTTAAGCAAGCGCGACCTCGAGTGCACTGGTCTTTTTTTTTCTTCTTTGATTAGTTTCATTTTGCTCTTGAGCATATTTTGGCTCTATTTACAGGACAAATGATCTCAGAGGTAACAAGAAAAATTTCTCAAAACTAAAGTCTAGCAGATGCGAGATTGAGCAAATATCTAAATAAGCCTTTAGTCCGAGCTATGTTTATCTTGGTACTCGGCAATATACCAATATAAAAAATAAAAATGGTATTTTTAAACCGAGTTGCCTAGCTCCAAAGAAGTGAGCAATCGTTTACATTAGGAATATTGTGCATACCCAGTGGGCTGCAGACCATAGTTACTGCAGTTTTAGTGTTCATTCAGTAAGGTCCCAGGCTGGGGAAAATCAAAATAATGGAAATTATCTGCTCTGAGAGCAGAACCATTTCTCTGCAACCACATTCTCACAGGAAGTTCATTCTGGTAAATCAGTGTCAAAATGACAAGACAATCCAACATGTCTCTAGAGGCACAATATGTAACAAGCAAAAAAAAAAAAATCCAAATCTGTGTTCAGAAGATTAAGGAATGGAACCTTTTTTATTTTTTTTGAAAATTGAAGGAGTGAAACAAATTCATTAAAACATTTTGAATCAAAACAGAAAGACCAATGCATGAAGCTCAATTAATAGGAAAACACTATCAGCTCAAATAAATGTAGGAGACAGCCATCTGATTTTTCCGACGCTGAGAAGCAGAATGTGTCGTTAAATACAGCTCCAGAAGAGAAGCTGTGGTAGGAGGGAGAAGCATGCACAGGAAGTGCTGATGACATTGCAACTCTCTGCTCTGTGTCTCTGCCTTTGCTGGAGCTGTTCCCTAAGAGAATGCTTCATGGACCACACTCTGAGCTATGATTAGGAAGTGACTGGAGTCCTTAAAACAAAGCAAGCCAGGGACCTGGTCATTGTCCTGGGCCCACTGAGAAGGGCGAGCCTCCCCTGCCACAGCATTCAGGCAGGCCATTAAGGGGCTGCCTGGCTATCAGGTACAGACCAGGGCAGAAGGAGCAGCAGTTTAGAATCCCCTGCATGCCCGGAGATTTCTATCTAGAAAGGGCAGAACTGGAGGAGGCAGAGGATTGATGGAGTCTTTAGGAAGATGTTTGGGGGGGGGGACTGGGGAAACGGCACAGTCAATCAAGTGCTTGCCAGACAAGCCTGAGAACCCGAGTTCAGATTCTCAGCACCCACATAAAAAAAGGCAAGGAGCCGTGATGTCCATCTGTAATCCCAGCACTGGGGACTTGAAGAAGGAGGAGCCCTGGCATTTGCTGACCATTCATTCTAGCCAGATCTGTGAGCTCTAGGTCCCTGTCTCAAAAAATATGGTGGAAAGTGATTGAGGAAAGACACCTGATGCTGGCTGCTGGCTTCTGCCTGCACACACACACAGATGTGCACACCTGTGAACACACACTGGCTTCCGCCTGCACACATACACACACAGATGTACACACCTGTGAACACACAATGGCTTCTGCCTGCACATATACACACACACAGATGTGCACACCTGTGAACACACGCTGGCTTCCACCTGCACATGCACACATGGATGTGCACACCTGTGAACACACGCTGGCTTCTGCCTGCACACACACACACACACACACACAC
>JAQHUG010000068.1:5117731-5135725 GCA_028555095.1 Dicrostonyx torquatus | reverse complement strand
TTTAGGAAGTCTTTAATTTCTCCCTTTCTTGATCCATTAATGATTCAGGTGAGCACTGTTTAATTTCCATGTGTTTGTGGACTTTCTGGAATTAGTATTGCTGTTTGATTCTAGTTTTAAGCTGTTGTGATCTAATAAGCTACACGGGGTTATTCCAATTTTTTTGGTATTTGTTGAGGTTTTTGTTTGTTTGTTTGTTTGTTTTTTACCAAGCATGTGGTCAATTATTGAGAAGGTCCCATGAGGTGCTGAGAAGAAGATATATTCTCTTATGTTTGGATGGAATAGTCTATAGATGTCTGTTACACTCATTAAAGTCATAACATTTGTTAGTTCTCTTATTTCTCTGTTCACTTTTTGTCTGACTGACTTATCCAGTGGTGAGGGTGGAGTGTTGAAGTCTCCCACTATTAATATGTGGGGTTTAGTGTATGATTTAAGCTTTAGACGTGCTTCTTTTACATATGAGTGGTGTAGGAGGTCTTTCTGTCTATGTGTTGCTTTCATTGGTTGAATAAAGAAACTGCCTTGGCCTTTTGATAGGGCAGAACTTAAGTAGGCGGAGAAGACAGAACTGAATTCTGGGAAAAAGAAAGCAGAGTGAGAGAGCTGCCATGGAGACACCAGGTCAGACATGCTGAATCTTTTCTGGTAAACCACAATCTCGTGGTGAATACAGATTAACAAAAATGGGTTGAATCAAGATGTGAGAGTTAGCCAATAGGAGGCTAGAGCTAATGGCTAAGCAGTGTTTTAACTAATACAGTTTCTGTGTGGTTATTTTGGGTGGAAGCTAGTCAGGGCCGCCCAGACAACAAGCAGGCTGCTCCTCCTACAACACTCTGCTCCTCTGCTCCTGTGGAGTTTGCTGTCTCAGGCCTGTTCTGGCCTAAGTTGCCGGCTCAGATCTGTTTCTGTAAATGTTCCTGGTCTATATCTGCTCATGTGGAGATCCCTGGCTTGGGGTTGGTCCTGTAACGATCTCTGGCTGTGATCTACTCCCTCAGAGGTCCCAGACTCTGGAGTGTCTGGATCCACAGAGGACCTGGCTCAGACCTATTCCCTCAAAGGTCCCAGACTCATGCCCAGACTGGCAGAGGTTTCTGGTTCCTGCCTACTCCCTCAGAGGTCCCAGATTCATGCCAGGACCCACAGTGGTCTCTGCCTCTGGTCCACTTGCTCAGTGGTTGCTCCCCAGTACCTGCTTCTGTGGAGCTCACTGTCTCAGGTCTTCTCTGGCCCAGGTCACTGGCTCAGTCCTGCCTCCGCAAATATCCCTGGTCTGGATTCGCTCCTGCTCCCATGGAGCTTGCCATCTCTGGTCCACTTGCTCAGTGGTTGCTCCCCCGTACCTGCTTCTGTGGAGCTCACTGTCTCAGGTCTTCTTTGGCCCAGGTCACTGGCTCAGTCCTGCCTCCGCAAATATCCCTGGTCTGGATTCGCTCCTGCTCCCATGGAGCTTGCCATCTCAGGCCCACTCCAACCTAGGTAGCTGGCTCAGTCTCACTGCCATGGAGTTTGCTGCCTCAGGCCTGCTCTGGCCTAGGTCACTGGCCCAGTCTTGCTTCCGCAAATGTCCCTGGTCATTTGTGTGTATGTGTTTGTGTGTGTGTGTGTGTGTGTGTGTGTGTGTGCAGGTGACCTTATGAAGGCCAGAAGGCAGCCTGAGAGCATTGGCAGTCCCTCCCAGATGCTTTCCACCTTTTGTGTTGTTTAGCAAATCTCTCAGTGGCCTGGAACCTGACAATTAAGATGGGCCAACTGCTGGGCTGGAGAGAGACAGCTTAGCTGATAAGAGCTGTAGCTACCCTTGCAGAGCACCCAGGTCTAATTCCTGACCTTCTGCAATTCAAAACCTTCTGCAACTCCAGTCCCATGGAATCTAGTGCCCTCTTCTGCCTTCTGCAGGTACCAGAAATGTACGTGGTGCACATACATGCAGGTAAAACACCCATACACATGAAAATAAAATACATTTAAAAATTGTTTTGAAGATGGGCTGGCTGGCCAGTGAACCTCATAGACCCACCTGCCTCTGCTCTCCCAGTGTGTGCCACACACTTGGCTCTTTCTACACAGGTTCTGAGGAGAGAGCTCAGGTCCTCATGTTTGCAAAGCTAGCATTTTACCAATGGGGCTGTCTCCCTGGCCCTTAAAAACTTAGGTTTTAAAGCACACAGTTTTCATTCATCAACACAAACAAAAATCCCAACCAACGTTCCTTTCCAGAAGTGCATTGTGTGTCAACTGCAGCATAAGGTTGGCTAAAGGTAGAAGAATTCAGCCCAAATTCCTAACAGTGTTCTCTGCAAACCAATTAGCTGTATGGAATTTACAATACACAGGATTGTAGGTTTCATTACCATTTGCAAACTGTGTGCCAAGTGCCTTTTGTTATTAGTGAAATCCATATTGACTACATGCATGTACATGGATGCTAGCTGTTCAAAACATTTCCCTGAGCACCACTCCTCGGGAGACACCTGCTCTTGGTGCAGAATAGTAGATGCAAATGGATTTGAGAAAAGGGCATTGTTGCCAAATTCCCAAGCCAAGTGTATCTGAATCTCCTGCTAGGCCCTCTGGGGGTTGGTGCAGGGAAAGTGGGGGGAGGGAGGAGGAAAGCTCAAGACATCTCCATTGTGTAGATGAGAAAATCGAGGCTGTGCTTGCTTTGTATCATTAGTTATTGATGGCACAAAATTCCAGGCTAAAGCTTGTTCAGCTGAAGAGTTAGGTCATCCTCAAGGCTGCCTCATTCAAAACAGCGTATTTGGTGCAGAAGAACATGGTGTGTGTGTGTGTGTGTGTGTGTGTGTGTGTGTGTGTGCATGGCAGGGGGTGATCATGAAACATCAGTCGAAAGTGGGAGAAACTGCAGAGTTGATGACCAGGGTAAGGTCAGGCAGGCCTGAGAGAATGGGAAGCTAGAAGGGACATGCACACGCACAAACACACACACACACACACACACACACACACAAGTACTGGTTACAGATGTCACTTAGAAAACACCTGGACAATGCAGGGAGAGAGGGGGGACTTTTCGAGTCAGAGCTGTGACATCAAGCACACCAATGGCTGTTTGTCTTGAACTGTGAGTGTGAGCATGTAGATAAGTCAGTTAAGTTTGGGGTGGAGATGAGGTGCACATTCCAGTGGGGTGCAGTGCGGAAGCTGAGAATGATGCCAGTCAGCTGTGAGGCACGCTGTCTGTATGCACACTGTAATCACAGGGCTGGAGAAGTGACTCTGGGTAAGAGCCTTTGCTGTATACGCTGGAAGGCCTGAGTTCAGATCCCAGCACCCACCTAAAGAGCCAGGTGTGGCCATGAGAATGCTGTGTGAGGTGAAGACAAGGATTACTGAAGCTTGCTGGCCACCAACAGAGCCCTAGATTTCGTGAGGAATAAGGTGGAGAATGAGAGACCAAGACATTGCTGTGTCTGTCTTGGTCTCGACAGGCTCGCACGCCTGTGCATATGCATATAATCACACATAAGGAAGAAGGGATGGGAGAGAGGGGGCGAGGGAAGGAGGGAGGGAAAGAAGAAGGGAGAGGGGGGAGGAAGGGAAGAAAGCAAGGAAGGAAGGAGTGGGGAGGGAGAAGGAAGGGAAGGAAAAAAGGAAGGGGAGGATGGAGAAAAGCAGGGCAGGAAGGAGGGAAGGGAAAACATGTGGTGGCTTAATTTCAAGAAGGCCATTAACAAGCAGAAATAGAGAACAGGGCAGCCGGCCTCTGATGGTCAAATGGCTTTGCCTGAGGAAGGCATTCCTGGAACCTGGATTGTTCGTTATCATTCATGCATCTGATTAGGAGAAACTGAGTCTCTGTCTCCCCTAAGACTCTCCCAGTGTCAAGCAATAGAAAGTTAGCTTTAAAGCTTAAAGAGGAAGGGGAGGTTCCTGGCTCCTGTAGAGCACGCTCAAGTGCAGTGCCAAGGTCACTAAGGATTGAAGTTCTGATTTCTCTCTAGTTCTCTATTCCATTGCCCCCAGTGGCTTCCTGTTGAAGTAGTCAGGAGTCTCAACAGAAGTCAGTGAAGTCTTTGTAGCTCCACACTCCTCCAAGAGAGCAGAGCTCCAGGATGCCCACTTCTGAATGAAGTTCTCATTTTGCTCATCTCTAATCATGTGTCCAGCTTTGGTCCAATCAGAGGTCAAGTAGATGGGTCTAGCACTGTGTAGGCCTGGGTGACACTGAATTGGCAGCTTTGTCAGGCTTGACACTCAATACAAGGGTGTGATATTACCAAATGGAGGGAATGGTTGCTGGAAAAACAAACAAACAAAAAAGCTATAGTTCCTTAATTAATAGGATTCTCCAGAGAGTTCTTAGCTCTAGAACAACTGCTAGCACTATGGCCTGGACAAAGCCCTTGTCATCTGCCCTGAGGGACAGAAGGATGGAGAAGCAACAGTCATGGGAGAATACGTGTATATGAAGCTGGACTTAGTACCCATGTTGTGCACCAGTTCTGGCAACTCTTTCACCCTCATCCCTCAGAGGAAGGAACAGTCAAGCAGACACACAGATAACACCTGCTAGAGGTGGCAAACAGAGGTCCAGGTCTCCACCCTTCGGCAGGGAGGAAAAGGCTTGCTTCTGTTCCTTTCTCCTCATGGGCTCTAGTGTTAAAGCCTTACTCAGATACTTAGTTCGTCTTTCAATCCTATATCCTTTGGGCTCTTTCCAAAGGTCAAAATGGAGCAAGATGTCTCTTTCATCACTGATATTTGCTGTGAGATAGACTATTTAGATGCCACCAAAAACAGAGAAAGCACCAGACTTAGATAGAAGATGGTATTGTTTATAGTGCCCCAACGGTCATGGGCTCTCCAATCAGATTCACCAGCAATCAGCGTGAGTGTTGAGGGTCCTCCGCTCACACATCTGTGCAGCAAATGGCAAAGATGTTACAGAATCAGCACACCAGGCAGAAGGCAAGATAATGGAGTTAGGTACACCTGTCTCTCGTCCCTGTCTCCTCCACTGGCAGCTGACCGCTAACAAACAACTTGACCTCCATCAGCTTCTGCACTGTGTCCAATCACACTTGCCTTAAATTGTACCAGATAGATAATCATTTCCCTGACATTATTTGTTCTGCCCATGACCTGTGTCCTTTCTGGCCACAAGAGACATATTCCTGACTCAAAGCCCACTAACTAATAAGAAACAATGCTGTCCTGTAGAGAAAGCCAACAGAGAAGAGTGGAGACTGTTGCCAGGCTGTGGTGGTGACTTAGACTGGAAGGTGACGGGCAGATGGGGCTGGAGTGGCTACCCAGCTCCAACTGAAAAGCAAAGGAGTAGAGGAAGCCAGTGAGACAAAAAGAGGCACAACAAACAGACAAGAAGCAGGGTGAGGACAGCAGCCCACCTCCTCAGTGACAGAGGAAGACAGGAACCTTCATCCTTAGAGGATGATGCATTTAGTCTCTGCATCATCGAGGCTAGCTTAAAGAATTTCCCGTTCTTAGCATCAAAGCACCACAACACAGACCACAGAGAGGACAAAGAGAGCCCTTAGGAGAACTTTCATTTCCGGCACATAGTAGGTACCCAATAAACACAGACGTCTTTCTAGAGTTGATTGCAAAGGTAAAACACAAGTAAACTGTCTCCACTTGGGTCCTCTCCCTTCCTCCCTCCAGTCCTCCAAACCATGATCAAACTCACCTTACAAGATATACTGCACAATTAGTGTGCACCTCTTAGCTTTGGCTAATTAGCTCTTTTATCAATTAAAGATATTTTCCCATTAAACCCAGGAGTTGAGAGGGAGAATGGAGCCCCCTCCTAGATTCCTAAAACCTCTGAAAAGCCCAGTAAGATAATGCCACTGATTTGGTTCATTTCAGGTGCACATCAGGCTACTCAACCTAGGTGAATTTAATGACTCAGGACAGGCTGGGCAATGAATGTCCCTGTAAATCATTCCTAATTGCAAGCATAAAAATTAAAAATCAGTCTGAAGAGCTAGATAACACAATGCTAATGACGGAGAGCGGGAATCTGAAGATAGAGGTCCCCTGCTGCAATCAGGCCCATTTGGATGACAGAGCACCAAACCTCTGGGGGACTGTGCCTGGAACAAAAGCCTGGGGGCCTTCTTCAGTCTTTAATGACTTGCTGTGATGAAAGAAATTAACTGAAATTTCACATCGTAATTATAAAACTTGAAAAGGAATTTTCCCCCTTCATACTCTTTATTTTTCTTCTCATCTAGATAAGCCAACAACCTGTCTATTCTTATAAGGGGGACTTTAATGACCCATTGTGTTCAGCTGTGTCATATTCAAAGTCCAGTTCATAAATTATGTGCAGACAGAGGAATCAGTATTTCTACAGTGTAGGCACGTACGGAGACTTGAAGAAATTAGAGAAAGCCGAGTCTTATTTCTAACATTTATATGATACAGTAGTCCCTTATAGCAGTGAATGTCTACACACCTGCAAACAGAGTACCGAACTGAAACAATCCATGGGCGGGAAGATCGATTTGGGCTTGTGATTTTGGAGAGCTGTTCATTTAAGCAGAGACACTTTGGTACAGGAGCAGCTCTGTCCACAGGTAGGTGAGGTATACCCCACCACTTTCCACCAGGGCTGGGCTACAATCTTCAGCCATCTTCCCATCCAGGCCCCGCCTCCTAAAGGTCCCACGGTCTTCAAAAACAGTGCCACACTGGCATCAGTGGGACAAAGTGCTGGGGACACATGAGCCTGTAAGGGGCATTCCAGAGTTTCATTTCAGTCGGAATCAATATAGCATTAAAATTCTTCCCCCATGATGGCAGAAAACTACAAATTACACCCCTCTTTCCTTGCCTCTTGGGCTGGGTGAACAGAAAACCATCTTTGTGTTCTAAGAGGACCAAGAGCGCCCTTAGGAGAACTTTCATTTCTGGCACATAGTAGGTGCCCAATAAACACAGACGTCTTGCTGGAGCTTGATTGCAAGACGTAAAACACAGGCGAACTGTCTCCACTTGGGTCCTCTCCCTTCCTCCCTCCAGTCCTCCAAACCATGATCAAACTCACCCTACAAGATATACTGCACAATCGGAACCCTTAGCTGAGCACTCAACAGTCCTTCCTCCTTTGCCAGAATATCCCTGTCCGGATGGGACATCGCTCTCCTTCCTGTTTCCTCTGAACACTGTGCTGAATCTAATGCAGGCCTTGCCACTCCAGGCTACAACACAGCAGAACTGAGTTCTGTCTTACACATCGTCACTCATTACATATGATACACTCTGACGCAACAGTGGTGCTACATGAGAACCATAACAACTGACCCCAACCTTCTGATCTGTAGGATAATGGAAACCCATGTTATTGCCGGGTTAACCTGGGAGAGAGCAGTGGGGGAGGAGTGGAGAAAGCAGCAAAGCATTGACACTGGTGAGTACAGAGATTGGGCCAGGGTGTTTCCATAGACTGATAATCCTATTTAAATCCACACCCCTCAACACCCACACAGTTCTTGCTCTTGATACTAAGAGAACACCTTGGCTTGGTTTCTATGGAACTTTTAAATATTTCTAAGAGCACTTGATAAGATGACAGTATTGCCTAGGGCTGGAGGGATGACTTGTGGGTTAAGGGTGTGTAGTACTCTTTCTTGCAGAGGACCTGAGTTAGGTTCCCAGCACCCATGTCAGGTGGCACACAATCACTTATACCTCCATCGGGGGTGACAGAGGTAGGTCTGATACCCCCTTCTGGCACCAGTGGGCACTGCATTCACATGTACAAACCCAGGAATAAAAGTGAAATCTTTAAACATTATAAAGTTCCCCTGAGCATCTGGGGTGAGATTGCCCTATCCAGTTCCCTCTCCACACTAGTTGGATATGGTCATGTTGTGAGGTGAAGGAGGAAAGAGAAAACAGGAGGTGGGTTGGTAAACACAGAAGGAGCTCGCCGGTGCAAGGACAGGGAGTTGGATTCGGAAGCAGGGTCTCTCTTTCACTGGGATTCTCGCCAGCCCAGGCAGAGCATGATTGCTGTCAGGAGGCTTGGTCACATACTCACTTCCCACTGGGCTCCTTCTCAAGCTTCAGAATCAGTTGGTCAGGGTCGGGGCCCCGGGTACATCTATTTCTAACCAGTTTCCAGGGGACACTGCTGCTACTGACTTGGCCACCAACTCCATGATCCACTGCTCTGGACCAGTGGGTACACAGACAGAATGCTGCCATGTCTTTAGGTCATAACTCAGTCACCAGGAGAGGTTCTCTCTGCCAGACAACCCTATTCATGGGAGACAGAATTAACTAGGCCAAGTGGGGTAAGCCCCTGCAGGCCATTGTGGATGTGCAACCATTCCAGGAGACAAGGACCTGGCACAGGAACTAGAGATGGTTGTGAGCCACTACGTGGGTGCTTGGAATCTGATTCCTGGTCCTTTGCAAGAGTGACAAGTATTCTTAAACACGGAGCCATCTTCCCAACCCTTGCTGGTTCATTTTAAGGTAGGTTCTTACCATCGAGTCCAGGGTAGCCTTCAGGACACATCCTCTTGCTGCATCTTCATGAGTGTGAGGATAACAGGCGTGCACCACTGCACCTGCTTTCAGCATTATTCCCATTATGGTGGAGGCTATGTATTTGTGAACAGAATGGGGCTGAATAACTCAACAAATTCCGAATAGTCAGAGAGCTGGGAGGGTGGGAAGCCATGAGAACATGTGTTTAGCACCGTTTCTCCATCTCATCACAACATGCTCTTATGCTGGCACTTTTCATACTGAATTACAGTAAGTGAATATTAATCTGAGCTGATACTAATCACCCGTGACAGAAAATTCCCACTCTGATCAAACTTTCATAACATATTAGGAGTAAAAGGCACTCTGTTGCCTCATACAGGCCAATCTCCATGTGACCCATCAGCGGATGGCAGGAACAGCATCTGTTCACCTGGAGAAGGCTCCTTAGCACAGCCCGGTGACAACATGGGCACTGGGACTGCACTGCAGATGTTAGCTGTCCAAACAACAATCCTGTCCTCTATCAAATGGTCAGGAATAACCAGTGTCCTGCATCCTTCATGTACCCGAGAGCTGGCAAAAAACCCTGCCCACAAAGATGTCACGTGTGTGTAGGAACATTAAATCTTGGAACCTTAGAGTCAAAACCCCTTAATTCTCTTCCAATCCAATTTGTTCCCTTTTGAGCTATCAGCTCATGGAAGGGACTCAAGACGTTACTCAAGACCTTGTAAGGTGACTTACAAGGGAGTTATGTCCTGATTACCTGCCCATAAATTGAAGACACCACTAATTTGAAAATGGAATAGATGTGCCTCGCCTACCAAAGATCCTGACTGAGCAAGCAGCACAATGTACCTCCACAGTTACAGGTGTTCATCCAGGAAATAGCTGCCCTCCAGCAAGTTGGCCCCCCTGTCATTAGCTCAGGGGAAGACCAAGATTCAGAGTTCAGTGACGAATAATTAGTACTGACCATGTCTCAGGTTTACAACATCAGAACATCACAGAATTGGGTATCAAACCATCAGAAATTGGGACTGAATTATATGAATTGAACCTGAAGATAAAAAAATCTCCCACAGGATCTGGCTGTTGGCTACAGTGTAGAAATAATAGCAGCTCTGTCTGTCTCTTCTAACCCACCTGCTGTAGACAGCTCTTTAGGAGGGTTCTGTGTCAGTGCTTCTCTGGGCATTGTGGTGTTTTATGTTGATCTAATGAAATAGTATTTGACATTTAATAGATTTGTCTGACATCTTGAGATACTGAGCTATTTGTGTCTTATTTTATGTGTTTTTCTAGTGACTCATTTTTTTTTTACTTAATTCTCTTTTTTAAAGCATGTGCTTATTCATTCATTCATTTCATTTACTGTGTGTGTGTGCCTGTGTGAGGTTGTGCACCACGTGCATGCAATGGCCTGGCAAGTCCAGAAGAGGGCACCAGGTTCTTTGGAACTGGAGCTGAGAGAAGGCTGTGAATCTCTGGGTATGAGTTTATATCATTGGTTTGAAAGCTATACAGTATATTCCTATCCTTTGGATCCATATTATTTTAACCTACTTAATATATATAGTGTTTGCATAACAATTCAAATCACTCAGTATTGTTATAGTCCTTCACAAATTAACATAAATCTTAGTTGTGAAAATAACTGTATAGTCCCAAATTTCAAAGTATTTACTACTTGACCCTTAAGGAAAGTTCTCAGTCCCTCACTGTGAAATAGTTTTGTTGGGCTAGAAAAGTCAAGGTTAATGGTGATTTCCTTCAACACTTTGGCATCTTCTAGCCTTTATTATTGTTTAAAAGTAATGATACTTCATGCACTGAAAGTTTTTTAATTAAAAATGTGATGCTAGGGATTAAACTCTGGGTTTCATGCAAGTTCAGTTTGATGTTTTGAAAGAAAATGGCCCCCCAAAGGGTGTGACCATATTAGAACGTATGGCCTTATTGGAGTAGGTGTGGTCTTGTTGGAGGAAGTGTGTCACATGGAGTTGGGCTTTGAGGTCTCATACATGATCAAGCCATGCCCAGTGTCTCAGACCACTTTCTGTTCCTATCAAGATGTAGGACTCTTAGCTCTAGCGCCAGGTCCACCTGCATGCCACCATGTTGCCCTATGATGATATCAGACTAGATCTCCGAGCTGTAAGCCGCCCCAATTCAATGTTTTCCTTTTATAAGAGTTGTCATGGCCGTGGTGTCTCTTCACAGCAATAGAAACCCTACTAGGACACTCAGCAAGCCCCTGCCCATGGAGCTGTGTCCCTGTTCCTATGCTCTAAACTTTTACTATGCCATGTGTACTTGGGATTTTTTTCTTGCCACAGCTTTGAGTTTGGCATGCATCTCTGTCTAAAGGTCCATAACTGTCTTCATTCTTGTCAACTGCTGTACTGTGCTGTTTCCTTTGTTGGAGCTTCTGACCTTGTTTCTATATCTCAACTTTTAAAAAGGAAATTTTTACTGTTTTCTCTGGTGTAACATTCTCTCTGTGTGTTCTGCGTGCTGGGTGAGTGCATTGCTGTCCTCCAAGGCACTCCTTCTTCACATGATTAGCCTATTGATTTCCCTGTTGGGCGACTACCTTCCTTTGTTTTTGAGGTTTCTAATTGGCTATCATTTCGCTTATACACTTGCCTTTCATTGCTGGCCCCCTTTTCCTGCTTGACAGACAGCTTTGCAATGGATTCTGTGAAGATTGCCTGCAATCTGCTCTTCAGTGACATTTCAGGGGAGACCCTGATCCAATCACCAGGCAGGGGCTGACATGGCAGAACTCCTATTTCAGGAGTTTGTGTTCAGTCCAGTGGTACTGACTGTCCCCTAGAGGTAGCTGTCTGGCTGTTACAACTTGTTACAATTTGAATCTAAAAGCCTCCCATGGTTTGAAGGAGAATGGCCCCCATAGGCGCCTATATTTCAGGTCTTTGTTCCCAATCCCTGGAACTGTCTGGAAAGGATTAGAAGGCACAGCTTTAATGGGGAGGTGTGTCACTGGGGGCTGGCTTTGAAGTTTCAAAAGCACAAGTCATTCCCTGTTAGCTCCCTATGCCTGTGCCTGTGGACCAGGATGTGAGCTCTCAGCTACTGCTCCAGCGCCATGCCTGCCTGCTGCTATGCTCTCTGCCATGATGGTCAGACTCATCCTCCAAAACCAGAAGCCTAAGATAGACTCTTCTCTAAGTTACTCTGACCATGGTGCCTTATCACGGCAATAGTAAAGGAATGAAGACAGGCCTGATTGGGGCTGCTATACTTTGGAAGGTGACTGGATCAAGAGGACACTAACCCAATGGGCTATTAGGAGGTGCGACCTGCCTGGAGGAAGTAGGTCAGTGAAAAGTACCTGCTGTTCCCAGCCCCTTTCCATTTTCTTCATTCCCTGGCTCCATGAGGTGAGCAGCTTTCCTCTATCATGTCCTTCCCATCATGGTGCTGGGTAGCACCCCAGCCAAAGTGACAGGACTGAGGGAAATGGACTAAAACTCTGAAACCATAAACCCACATGGACCTTTCCTTATTGTGAGTTGTTTTTCTCAGGCATTTTATCACAGTGCTGGAAACCTGACCTACAGCCACCGAGGAGGGTCAGGGATGGGGACTAACAGTCTATACAAACCCAGGGCAGCCACCCTCCATGAAATAACCCTGTCTCCTGTGCCTAGAGTCCTGACGGTGATGAACTTTGTCATGCTATCTCCAGGAGTAGCTAGGAATGTTCAGCCTTTCTTCATAGGTAAGGGAGATACACTCCAGTCCCCAGAGTTCTTCAGCATGGTGTATCTGGGTGAGCACTGTGAATCCTTGTCATCTCTCACAGATGTTCCTTTGATGGCCACTGTCAGCTACTACCCCAAAGTTGTTGGCCAAAAGACTCAACCCTACTCATGTTGCTTTTCTGGCCCATGGACATTTCTTGTTGAGCTCTACCTTCTGTGCCTCATTGGTTTCCTACTTAATAATCTATTTCTTATGACTATACATTTGGGATAAAGATTTTGGGCTGATACATGAATTTACTGAGCCACTTTATCCCAAGATGACCTCTTAATGAGGCCAGTCAATTATTCAAACATTTATTATCTTCTCATTTTATTTCTTTTCTAAGTAAAATACCAGATGCTGTGAAATAAGCCCTCATAAAATTAAAATAGAGTTTAAGCTTCAATATTTGGAGGGCTGTCATATTCTCTTCCTGGTCTGGATGTGATGAGCCCACCCATTGAGGTTCGTGCACTGAAGCGGTTCCCAGCTGGTAATGTTGTCTGGGAAGGTACTAGGAACTTGAGAATGTTGGACCCAACTTGAAGAAATAAGTCGCCAGGGGTGTGTCCTTGGAGCTATATCCTGTCCTGGGCTTTCTGTCTCCCTGTCTCTGTTTCCTGTCCGACTGTGACATGAACTGTTCTGTCACACCTTCGCCATGACCAACCGAAACCATGAGTGAAATAAGTAGATTCTCTTGGTTACATCAGCCATCTGTCATTACAATGCGAAAAACGAAAATGTTATGGCTGTGATTGTAGTATTTGCCTATACGCAAGGTCCGAGGTTCAATCCCCAGGACTGCTGGAAGAAGATAGGAGAACAGAATATTTGAATTCTCACTGCTATCATAAGCATTGCAAGTGTGGTTGCCTGAGAGAGACCAGTCCATGCAGGATTGTTTGAAGCAGTAGCTAGGAGAGATTTGCTAACTCTCAGGAGCTCACACAGCAAGGGGGAGAGGAGAGGCAGGATTCCCCCTCTGCAAGCAGTGCTTCTGCTGTCACAGCTGCCCTGCAGCAGAGGCCCTTAGCCCTTTCCATTCTTCTGCCATTATTAACTCAAAAGATTTTTTTTTTATTCTTATGTCTGTTGAAACAGTTCCCATTTACTACTCAAGGTCTTTTAACTCCAACCAGATGGTTGAAATAATGGCTGCATTTATGCATTTATAAATTGACCATGCATTTAAGAAACAACAACCCATTGAATATATCAGATTCGATGCAATTCCATTTAAAATTTTTAAATGACCAGGTTACTAAAAATAAAATAAAAAGTGCAATTTCTACTATATTATTGCCTATGAAATATTACAAGTGCCAAATGTAATTACCTTAATGCTATTTTTGATATCATATCAGCAAATTACGCTGAGTCCCCACTGTGACACTTCTCTCAGGGTAAGCATTATCCCTGTGCGAATGTATGTCCCTGGGGAAAATGGCATTTCGGTGTTGCGGCAATTAGCCACTGGAGCTTGCCAGGGAGGCCTGATGCCTAGTCACCTGTGGAATGTTGAACCCGTAAATGTCTAGGACATTTACTTCCTATTTGATTTTTTCCCAATTAATCCCCAGAGAATCCTCTTTGTATACACAAAGAATCATCGTATGCAATAAGAACTTTTCTCCTCTATTTTCTTCCTAATCATCAGAAAATCCCCGTCTCCCATTAAAACACACACCATGAAAACTGGAAAAGGAGCTAATAACGATGCATTGTGCTGAGGACTAATACCCTAATGCCAAGAGGAGGAAACACACATGAAGTGATGTGCTGGATGAAGGATTAGGTCTCTTCGTGTTGAGCAAACGAAGATAATAGCTCCCAGCAACCCCTGGAGACCAGTGATTTGCTTCCTAAAGTTCACAAGCTTATTAGAGATTTTTTAAATGATGCAAAGAGCACCCTCCCACATATTTAAGCCTTGCAAAATACCCACTTACTCTGGGTATAAAATCGCCATGTGTTGAAGTCCCATCTGACTTACAGGTTAGAGGAAGCTATATAGAAAAAAGGCACTCTCCAAGCACTAACGATACCACTTAGCGTGCAGAATCTTAAGTGGTCTAGCTACAAAACAAAGGATTGCGTCCTTACCTCGTCCCCACTCAGCTCTGTCTAAGATGAACTAGAGAAGCTGGGAAGATGGCTCAGTGGGTAAGAGGGCTTGCTGTGAAAACTCAAGGAAGGACCTAAGCTCAGGTGTTCCGCACTTACATAACAAAAAATAAATAAATAAATAAAGATGAGCACAGCCACACGTACCTGTAACCTCTGCGGAGGTTGGGCACAGACTGACGGACTCTAGGAGTTCATTGGCCAGTTGGCTTCCCTGAAAGGGTGAACTTCAGGCTCAATGAAAGACCCTTTCTGAAGTATATAAGGCCTAGGGTGACAGAAGAAGACATGTGGTGGCTTCTTCTGGCCTATGGTTGTGTTCATGTGTGTGCACATGCACACATATGTACACACCATATATATATATATATATATATATATACACACACACACACACCAGACCCCAACATACACAAACACACACACATGCACAGAGATCAACTGGACAGATTCCTGAGCTGTCGTTTCCTTTGGATGGAACTGCATGAGAATTGCAGTTTCGAGGCTGGAATTAGCTATAAAGGAGTCTTGCCAGTTGTTCCCACAGCCCCCGCCCTCAGCAGCCTTCTCCAGCTTAGTTGGAAAGAAAGACAATGAGGTCAGTTACTGACCCCTGAGCAACTCTGCATCTTCAGTGTCTATTTTGGGTAGAAAACCACCCCTTAGGTTGCCATTCCTTTTAGAAAGTGTAATTAATAAACCATCAGCTCTCAGCCTGCTAACAGCCTCAGAGAGTGCACAGGGAGGAGGAAGCAACTGCAATCAATTTATTGCACATCTGTCCCTGTCTGCATCCCTCCCTCCCGCTCTCCTAAGTCCCCCCACACCTCTAGACCAAGGTGCTTGGATTTATACAAGGAAACTCGGTTCCTCCTCTGATGATGGAACTGTCCCTGCTCTTTCTAACCCCAAACTTAGATTCCTTACACATGTCAGCTTTTGTAGCTTGAGGCTTGGGTGGGTGACTATCTCCTGAAGGCTCACATATTGGGGCCTAGTAGAATGAAGTTAGATCATTCTGGAGAATGTCCTGGGTGGGGGCGGAGGAATATTGAGACCCTTTGCCATCTCTTTTCTTCCAGCTGCAGGAAGGTAAGTGGTTGCCTGCACCTTGTGTTGTCAAGACCCCAACAAGAGTGCCAGGTGAGCAGAGAAGCCGCTAAAGCCTGGGCCAGCTAACCCCTCTTCTCTCAGCCTCTTCTCTCGGGTGCCTGGTACAGTGAACAAGATACTGAAAAACAGAAGCTCTCGAAGGAATCCTCAGGCCCTGACTGAAGGTGCTTTCCAGGATAACACCTCTGAAAATGCCAGCGGAAGGATACCTGGGGGAAGCGTGTACCAGGGCCAGGCACAGGGGTGCCCAGAGCATCCTCAGAGTGTAACAATGGCATGGATGCTCATTCAGCCTTTCTGTGCCTGTGTGAACTTGAGCGTGTGATTCCTCCCTCTTCTCACTCCTAGCCGTGAAAGTATAAAATGTTTATTATCTGGAGCAGAAGCATTGATGTCTTACCCCAGGAACATCTGCAAGAATTTATTATGTGATATGTGTGCCTGTTCACAGAGGTGATGGTGATGGTGGTGGTGGTGAGAGATCCCTGGCCATTCAGCCTCAAAGATCCACCAGTCTCTTCCTCTTCAGAGCTGGGGTTACAAATGAATTCCATGTCAACATGCCTGGCTTTATATAAGGGGTCTGGGGAACCCAACTCAGGTGCTATACTTATGTATCAATCATTTTGCTAACAGCCATCTCCCTACACCATAGTATTTTTACCCATACTTCCTCCCCACCTTAAGTGAGGAAGGTGACACTTAGGGATCAAAATCACAGTTGTTCTCTACTATTTAAAGTATCTCCAATCTCCCAGAGCCCCACACTCCTGGGGGCTTCATTCTTCCCACCTTATCTGAATGTCCCTCTTGCTACCTGCCAGCCTGATGAACTGTTTGTCTGCTATTAAATCTGGGCTTACCTTTTTACCCCAGCTCTTTGTAGCTTTACATTAATGTTTACCCACTCTGCATGCAGTCCTGACTAGTGTCTGGATTTGAACAGTGTGTGTCTACAAAGATTTATATCTGTAATTCCAGCACTCCAGACCAAGATGAAGCACTATCTTGACTTCTGGGTTTTTGTGCCTCCCTCATTTTGAGCACCAGGTGTTTGGGGCTAAAACAAGCCTGAAGTGTTATTTTTTCTGTTTAGTGCTCTATGGTGATTCTCTTATTACCTGAATGAGTTTCGGTGCTAATTGTACATTACAATGTCTGTAAGCAAGCAGCCTGGAGCACAGGAGTAGAATCCAGGCTGGAACCACGGCCATTCAGTGGGGTCCTCACAAGGCCAGATGTCAGAAGGGATGTCCAAAGGAAGAAGGAGGAAAAAGGGAGACCTTACTTTATAGTTCTCTAACAGCCAGACACAGTGCTGACCTGAAAACCAAACTAAATTAATCTTTTGGTGCTTTAGTAAAATGTCCTACTGTCAGCATGTATCAAAGAGAATAATGAATATCATTCTTAATGGACTAGACATTGTTGATGTATTTATTACCTGCATATATGGTAAATAGTTTTCTTATATTTGCTATAGCCTCCTTTTTTATTTTAGACAAAAGGGGGGGATGCAGGGACATTACAATTGTGTTTTAATAAATAAAGCCTTCTACAATAACCAAAATAAACTCGGAGTTCCAGACTCTAGAATCCACATACAACTAACTGTTCTTAAAGAGAAATATATAATTCAAAATTTAAAAGTAGTTAAAAAGATGTTGATGGCAATTAACTTGCCAATAGAAACATGGAGATTAAAACAGTCAAATAAGGCATTTGAAAACTAGAGTTTGAACAAATACTTTCAAAATCAGCTTTCTGCTATTTGTGCTATCCTAAGAATTCACAGAAATGGCTATCTTCTGTCCTCTACAGAAACACTGTCAGCATTCTAAATATCACAGTGACCCTGAAGTCATGCTCCAGGGTAAACTACTATGTTACATTATGAATACTTTGCAAGTTATTCTGAAAGACCACATATGGCACTAACTGCATCTAAAGAAAGATGATAAATTGCACATGGAAAACAAATTATGTAGTACTTCTTGGCATTTTTATTAACTTAAAAATGATTTTAGCATTGACATTTTGTGCAGTGTAATGAAACACAAATTATAATTATCAAACATCTTGGTGTTCCTTCTCAAATTCATCTTTTGCAATTCCCAGTTTTCTGGCAAGTGCACAGCCACTGGAGAGGGGGGGACCACCAGTCTTCACCAGACTCGGGTTTAAGGTGCCCATCCAGTACTTCAGTTCTTTCCATGTCTCATGTAACTCACCCTTGGGAGAGGAGAGACTGCACGCATGAGGCTGTTGAAGGCCAACTTGGGGGGACTTCATTAGTGGGGCTCCCTTCAAGACTTTGGATCTAATTTTATATTTGTATTCTTTTCTATTCATAGGCCCTTGCTGCGGGAGATTAAGCCCTCTTGCTTTCAGCCAATGGCTTCTAAGATACCCGCCCAATGTGGGGCGTGGTTTTCATTTTAAAAAGAGCTGCAGCCGCTCTCTGAGCTAACTTGCTTC